>CM060430.1:72215019-72711314 GCA_030545235.1 Helianthus tuberosus
CCAAAAAATAAAAACTCCCCCCCCCCCCCCCTTTATTTATAGAAAGACCCCTAAAATGAGGGTAGTTTAGTCTTTTAAACACTATTTATTTTTTAGCCCCTAAACTTATTACACTTAAATCCCTGAGGTTTTAACAAAATTGTAAATAATTAGTTACAATTCACCCATCTATAACAAACTTATAATTTTTTTACGTATTCTTGACATATCTTATAAACTATACTGTTTAAAAAAATCGAAAGATAGCATGACGACCTACACGTTTATATCGACGCTTCGGTAGTTGTCTTGTTCAATATCGACGCACGGATTAAAAGGTACGAGTCGATAATGCTTTAATGTAAAAGTACTTAATACTTGTAATCTAATGCGCCTAATCTACAAAGATAGGCTTCATCTATGCAAACAAAAACAAAAAGAATTAAAAGTACCGTAACATAAAATGAAGATATTATGTGTCACACCCCATTTTATTTTACTAAAGCTTCCTAATATCTATACTTAGATATATCTTATAAAAACTTAAAACTAACCACAACAAACTTTCTGTCTAATAAAAACTTAAAACTAACCACAACAAACTTTCTATCTAATAAAAACTTAAAACTAACCACAACAAACTTCCTAAATAAAGGGGTGGCAAATCTAAAATTAAATTCTATTGCACTTCTATAGTTACTACTATAAATACATAGCAGGACACCCCTATATCTATTGCTAAACAAAGTTAAAAATGGATCCAGTTCTGAATTCAATTGTTGCGAAAAACCAAGCATGCGATATTGAAAATTCTAAGGTCAGTTCTATTATATCGCAATAGTGAATAATTGTGTTCTTTTATTTACTTTTATGTGAATGTTAACTTATTTGATTTTTCAGATTCGGTTGCATGATGAACATGCCAATTTAAACAACCCAGTTGTCGAACAAGCTTCTAAGATATTGATTTTGCTGGTTTTTAAGTATTATTTTTGCGTATATCTTTCATATTAACATGTTCATTATCTATAATATATTATAATGCATGAGGGAGGGGTATTTTAAGATACCCAAAAAATAAGAACCCCCCCCCCCCCCCCCCTTATTTATAGAAAAACCCCTAAAATGAGGGTAGTTTGGTCTTTTAAACACTATTTATTTTTTAGCCACTAAACTTATTACACTTAAATACCTGAGGTTTTAACAAAATTATGGATAATTAGTTATAATTCACCCATCTACAACAAACTTATAATTTTTTTTACGTATTCTTGACATATCTTATAAAATATACTGTTTAAAAAAATCGAAAAATAGCATGACGACCTACACATTTTTTGTCGACGTTTCGGTAGTTGTCTTGTTCAATATCGACGCACAGATTAAAAGGTACAAGTCGATAATGCTTTAATGTACAAGTACTTAATACTTGTGATCTAATGCGCCTAATCTACAAAGATGGGCTCCATCTATGCAAACAAAAACAAAAAGAATTAAAAGTACCGTAACATAAACCGAAGATATTATGTGTCACACCCCATTTTATTTTACTAAAACTGCCTAATATCTATACTTAGATATATCTTATGAAAACTTAAAACTAACCAACAAACTTCCTATCTTATAAAAACTTAAAACTAACCACAACAAACTTCCTAAATAAAGGGGTGGCAATTCTAAAATTAAACTCTAATGCACTTCTATAGTTACTACTATAAATACATTGCAGGATACCCCTATATCTATTGCTAAACAAAGTTAAAAAAATGGATCCAGTTCTGAATTCAATTGTTGTGAAAAACCAAGCATGCGAGATTGAAAATTATAAGGTCAGTTCTGTTATATCGCAACAGTGAATAATTGTGTTCTTTTATTTACTTTTATGTGAATGTTAACTTATTTGATTTTTCAGATTCAGTTGCATGATGAACATGCCAATTTAAGCAACCCGGTTGTCGAACAAGCTTCTAAGGTATTGATTTTGTTGGTTTTTAAGTATTATTTTTGCGTATATCTTTCATATTAACATGTTCATTATGTTATTATATGTGTGTTTTATTGCATGATGATGGTGATAAAAGTGTTGATATTATTTCTCATGGTGTAATGGTTAGTCCACACAAGTCTAATTTTCAACGTGAATTTAGTGAATATGTAATTTTAAGGTTTATTTACTCTTTTTTTTAACTTTTGTATTCAGTTGTTGTCCTTTTAAGGATAGGAAGTTTGAGACTCAAAGGAAGAGATCCAAGAGACTCTCTGAATGGAAATGAAGTGAGGTTATTAATTTAGACGATTCTGAGGACAATGACAAAGAAGATGAATTAGAAGATACTGCCGATTCAAGCACAAACCAGAAAACCTATTAAAGTTACCTCGAGTGTCAATTTAGAAGCGGAACAAATTTCATGCAATCTAATATGAAATCTATCAAGTATTTCTATGTTTGTTTTTTTTTCAATTTTAGTTGTTATGTTTGATCTAGACGTATAAATAAAGTATATTTATATTTGAACTTTATTTTTGGTGTTAATATAATGCAGTTATTGACCATACTAATAAAATTCAAAATAAAGTTAGTATCCTAAATTTACAAGTCAACTCAACTTATATAAGTTAATATCTTAAAATTGCAACAAATAGATATTGCAGTTAGATATAATCAAGCTAAAATTATAAATATTACGGTTATTCTTGGATATTAATCTAATAATTTGTATTTCTTAATTAAAAAATAATAAAGTAATAAACTTTAAAGCTAAACTAAAAAACTGAACTTGCTATGATATAAAGTTAATAAAGATATAAACTCTTAATATCCTATTTTTTTTATAAAAACTATTTTTAAAATTTTATAAAAATATAATTTTTATATATATAAAAACGAAATTTAACAATTAAGGTTAAAAGTGTAAAATGTACTTACGAGTCAACTACTGTTTTTAATTTTTATTTATATAAAAAAATTAAACTTAAAGTTTACTGGATGAGTACCATGTGGATATTTAAAAAAAGTTATGAACTTTAAAGAACAAAATTATAAACTTTATCATTTAACCAACAAAATAAACTTAATTTATAACTATAACAACTTACCTTTTATTTTATACCATTTCATTATTATTATTTTTTTATTAAAAATGAAACTTTACATGGGTAAAACAATTTTTTTTACTTTATTTATAAACAAATCATTTTGTTTTTATAAAAAAATAATTCTTTTATAAAAAAATTTTGTAACAAGTAATATAAATAGAATACTCTAAAAATTTACAATCTTTACTAGATAAATACTAAATTGTGTTGTAAATTTTTAGGAACTATAAGTTCAACTATATTGTTATAGATAATATTAGTCCGTATCAAAAGAATTCTTTACCAACTTGACTAGACACATAGTGAATTGTGTTGCATATTTTTAGGGATTATAAGTTAAAAGTAGACTCATATAGATAAGATTAGTTAGGAACTAAAAATCTGAACTTAGCATGATATAAAGTTAATAAAGATATAAACTCTTAACATTCTATTTTTTTTATAAAAACAGTTCTTGAAATTTTATAAAAATATGAATTTTTATATCTGTAAAAAACGAAATTTAACAATTTATGTTAAAGGCCTAAAACGTACTTACAAGTCAAATACTATTTTTATATTTATAAAAACAAAAATTTTAAACTTAAAGTTTATTAGATAAGTACTATGTGGATATTTAAAACAAGTTATGAGCTTTAAACAATAAAATTATACTTTATAATTTAACCAATAAAATAAACATACTTTACAATTATAACAACTTATCTTTTATTTTTTGTCTTTTGATTATTAATTTTTATAAAAAAACAATATTTTGTCTTTTGATTATTAATTTTTATAAAAAAACAAAACTTTACATATGTGTAATAGTTATGACATATATCCACCATAATAATGTTATCATAAATATTATACGAATAAGAAAACTATCAGAAACAAGTGCCGCAATGCAAAATGTCGCCCCCCGCCGCATCGCGCGGACATCATACTAGTGTGTGTATATATATATATATATATATATGTGGGAGAGTTTAAATGAGAACACCTTTTTTTTGTGAGAACCATGAGAACAATTCTCAGCCACCCATTTATATTCCCTTATGTTTTAGTTAAAAGGTTAAATTGGTAATTTAACCTTTCCCTATCTTCTCTACTCAAGTGCTTCTATTATTCACGTTAGATTTAATTGTGAAAAATCAATCGAAGCATTATACAGACCTAAATCAAAGCTTTATTCGACTCACTCATAACCAATCTCGTAATCAGACGCATTTGATTGTGGATTAGGGTTGGGGTTGTTCAATGATGTTGAACTCATTATCATCAATTTGGTTGCAGTAGTTTGGCACATTTGATTTGAGTTCTTGCTAATCAGACCATTTGATTCGATCCTAACCCGCAGGTAGTGTTCTTACACTTGATTTTAATTCCAATTCCATGTTGTACTGAGTTTTTAATCAATTGATGATTTTGTACCATGATTTCAGTTCTTCTTTGAGTTCTTTATTTGCCCTAATTAGTTTTTATCTAGCGAGGTGCATTTATGGTATATCCTCAGTCATACATAATGAATTCTGACTCGAATTGTAAAAGTGTTTTCAATCATTAGGAGCAATTTGAAGATTTGTGTTTGAGTGATTGAGTCTTAATTTGGATGTCTAAGTATGTTGAAGATTCATTACTGTCATTTTTAATGTTGACTGGGTTTTATGTTCTGATTATGCAGTTTAGGGTCAGTCTAGGGTTTCAGGTGTATTATAAATGAGTAATTATCGTTATTTTATACTTTGATATGTTGATTCTTCGTGCTTATAGTTTGTGATGATTTGATACATATTTTACATAATAATTCAGGTGAAATTGTAGAATAAAAGTTCTAGGTTTATAGTGAAATCATATTAAAGATGTTAATAAGTGATTGAATTGTTTTGAATTGTGTCAGGTATCCAATTATTGCGAAAGTGAGGATTTAGGTTTATTTGCATCTGTAATTGTATTATAAATACACCAATATCTCTGTTGTGACACCTGTGTCACTGTGACCATCAAACAAATACCAAACCAGTGAAATATTGTATTTCATACTTGGGATTTGTATAAATATGTGTATCTTTTGCACATATCAATTCTTGTTTGATTTCAAGCTTTAAATCGCTTTCTGGAGAGTTATACGCAAACTGGTGCGTAAACGTAATCAGTTTAAACACGACAAATACTCCGGAACATCAACATATGCTTAACATACCTTAAATAACCTCTACATAACTTATAAATAAGTTTTGAAGGCTTTGGTATGGCAAAATCAAGTTAATTCGCTTACAGGGACTAAATTTGACAAACTGCGAAAGCATGCCAATTTGAACTGTAACGAACATTCCGGAACATGACCATAAGTTAAGCATACCATAAATATCCTTTACATAGCTTAGAAATAGGCTTTGAGGGGTTCGGTGTGCTAAAATAAACTTTTGAGTCATTCAGGGACTAAAAGCGTCAAAAAGTTCACAAGTTTGCATTTACGCGCATAACTTACATTCTGAATACATCCGGACATACAAAAATTTATGTAAGCATTAAAATATTTTATTTTAGTGTTTGGCATGATAAAATTCCATTCGTCGCTTAATTTGGATCGTTTTTGTGTTCGTTATGACTTCCGTCGTAATTAAGCGAATAACGCAACCGTACGACCAAACGAACCGACATCCGAGATACTTTTGAGCATGTTTTGAGTTCCCTATACTTTAACTTTATTTTAGAGCCTTGAAATGGGGTTAACGGGGCTTAAAAGTGCAAAAAAATCAAGTTTTACAAGTGCAAGGACCATTTTTGAAATTTCTGACCAGGTTCAATGAACCTAGTCCATTTTGAAGTATTGATGGTTTTAACCCATGGTTTTGCAAAACCATGGGCTGGTATTCAATGAACCTAGTCCCTTATTAGGGGCTCCCATGGTTTTAGAAAACCATGGGCACACATGTAAGGTCCAGATCAAAGCTCAGTTTTCGATGAACGATCTTAACGGTTCTTGAATTCCTATAAATACCCACCTTCATTTCCTTGCAAACTCACACTTGAATCTGATTTTGGCTCTCTAAGTTGAAGTTTATGCTTTATACCTGAGAGTAAATCGGATCAAGAGCTTGCGGGGACCTTCTGTAAGTATTCTTTCGTTCTTTTCATTCGTTTTTGTCGTTAAAGTCAAACTGCGTTTGACTTTCTGCTTTGACCAGTTTATGGTCAATGTGAAGTTCGTTTGAACTTCATAACGTGAGCGTAATCACAATGGTTATAGTCCCTAGTGACTATACCTACTGATTACCACGTTAACTAGGCTCAGTAACGAGTCGTAGTTTCGGCCAAAATGCGTATTCTTGCGTATTTTGTAACCAAACTACTTTTAGGTATCAAAACCGTTTGTTTTGATACCAAACTTATTTTCTAACTTAGTTAAGCATGTTTTAACATGCTTAGCTCGTCACTTTAGGTTTAGTGCTTGTCTAGGGTCGTAAAGGTAAGCGATCTAAACAATCGCTTATACTTTCGAACCCAACCCGTTTGGTCGATCTTTAAGATCCGACCAAACACATTAGGTGACCATAGTATATAGGGAATAACCTTCCGAGGTTATACCTTATGGTCGCTTCATTTAAGTAGTTGTATGATAAGTAGTTTGTATGCCTTAGGTAAATTACCAAAATGCCCTTTTTACGCCAAAATTCATTTTAAACCTATGTAACTTAATTTTTGACATCTAAACTGAGTAAGTAACAATATTAGATATGTTAAGGCATATTTTACTTATCATAGGGCTAGTTAGGCATTCCAAACACGTTTTACGCGAACAACGCGTTAAAGTAGCATAAGCTACCTAAACGGGTCGTAATGGGTCGTAATCACTTAGGTTAGGTTTCATTGTAGTATGTAGGCTTTGTTAAACCATATTACATGAGTTACCATACTCATTTGGTTTACGAACCCTCATTCTATCCGATCCTCCGATTTAGGTCCGGATTATTAACATAGTTACCTATAGTAGGTGCCGTTGATATTCCGTAATCTCTAGCATTGCTTGGTTGTTACTCAAGGACTTCTAGGCAATCTCAAGTGAGTTCATAGACCCCTCTTTTACTGTTTTCCAAACATTTTGGGGTGAAACACATGTGCCTACTTGTTACTTTCGTGCTTTCCTGTTTTCACATCGTATACTTGCTATGTTCATTAGTACACTATTAGTACATGATTTACATTACATTGTTTCGCTATGTATGTTTACTTAGCATACTTAGTACATTGTTTTACTTTACATTTCTGCTATGTATGTTGACTGAGCATGCTAGCACATTGATTTACATTACATTAGTTGCATATGTTTACTCAACATATGGACACGTTGTTTTACATTGCATTTTGTTGCATATGCTCATCCAGCATATGAACACATTATATTACATTTTGAACCGTTGTACTATTTGACTATACTCAACATATGGACACGTTGTTTTACATTGCATTTTGTTGCATATGCTCATCCAGCATATGAACACATTATATTACATTTTGAACCGTTGTACTATTTGACTATGTGAACCGTTGTAACTATTTGAATACATGAACCGTTGTAACCATTTGATTGTATGAGCCGTTTGTAACTGTTGAACCGTGTAAACCGTATTTGACCATACATAAACATTTCTACAAATTGTTAAACATTTCATCTTGGTGGTTGTTTGGGTAAGTGATTTAAGTAACGAGGCGACGTGTAATACGATAAAAACATGGTGGATACGCCGCTGGTACTTCCTATATATATAAGTGCTTTTATGGTATTACATATCATAGCGTTATTTAAACCATTTCAGTTTAGACATATTACATCTACAATACAATCTTCACATAAACATCGTTTTACAAATAACTTAACTTATACAAACCCATTTTTACATGGTTATTCACTTAACCATACATTATTCTTTTATACATATATATCATTTGGTTTATTTATCACTTTTCAAATGATTTATGAAAGGGAACACTCAACAAGATTCATGGCTACTTTTTATTAAACAGTTTCTTTAAACTCAAGTCATGGATCCTATTTTCACAAAACCTATGTATCTCACAGGCATTTTTATGCTGACGTACCTATTTTCACATGTGTTTTCAGGAGCTGTTACATAGGATGATCACGTCAAACATAGGCGGACCCGTGCCTTAGCAACTTAAAATGGAGCTAGAACTAGTTTAATTATGTTATGTACTCTTTGTTTCTTGTTTTAAGACAATGTAACTCTCTTGTTTGATAAATAAAACGTAACTTTAATTGCCATGGTTGTGAAACAATTAATTCTGTTACAACACTCCCCGACATTTCCGCCACGTTTCGTCGTTTTACGTGGTCGGGGTGTGACATCTGTTGTATATAGTTTGTATTGATTCGACTCTTATTTTTGCATAATAAGTGAGGAAAAATTGTAAAACAAAAGTTCTTAATATGAAGCGAATTTAGTTTAAAGGTGTTAATAAGTGATTGGATTTTACTTCTAAATTATATTAGGTGGCTAGGTGTTGTTTAGGTGAGAAGACGTAGGTTTATTTGTGTATGAATTATGATTCGTATTATAAAAGTTTTTTCATTCATGAGGAACAATTTGAAGATTTGGTTGAAGTAGGTGTTGGAGCTGATATCAATATTGTAGCTGAATCTACAATATCAAATGTTTCTGTGCAAAAAAAAAAAAATACTATGTTAAATGTGGAGAATGGTTCTAGTTCAAATGATGTAGTGAACCATAAATAGTAATATTGTTGGTGAAGATGGTACTACTCTAGATGTTTGTTTGATCAATAAAATGTCAATATTAAAATTTTTAGAGTGTATCTTTTTTGATGTCTTATCATTATCTTTACATAAGTGCAAGTTGACTATACATGTATTATTATGATGTGTTGTTTCCATTGTAATTGGCCATATCACTTTCTATTCTGATTTACACATATGTGAATGCTTAAGGCTTTCTTTGCAGAGAAAAACTAGTATGACTACCTGATTTACACATGTGTGACCGATTAAGGCATAAACCAGTAGAGCTTGCTTCTTTAGTTCAAGAAATCAAGGGTAATAAGAACTGGATATTTGAAGAGTTCTTAAATGATCCAATTTCTTAGGGGGGTGTCTTTGAAGTACTAATTCACTTTCATATCTAAAAATGTATCATTGTGACTTTACAAGGTATTTTATATAACAAAAAATCTTGAACGTCCTTAGCAACAGTTCACGTTTACAGGTATGTGATGACCGACATCAGCCGGTCTTCAAGATTACATCCCACCGCTTAATACACCCAGCCCCATTGTCTTTACGAATTCGTATCAGAAAGAATGTATCAGTAGGTTTTCAAAGAACTTTAAACAGAATCCATTGACTTTCATAGTATGAGGTTGCTGAAATTGTCGAGATCGGCGTTTGTGACGTCGTGCCGGAGATGTTGGACTGCCAGACAACTGCGCCGGAGGAGCCTAGGTTCCCATCTGGGAGGAAGGTAATGGAAGCGGAAGAGTCGGCGGTGGCGGCAGAGTCGGGGATGAAGCCGAAGGAGAAGGTGTTGTTGGATGGACTCCAGGTGACGGTGAATGATTGACTAGGGCGGATGTTGGCGGTGGTGACGATCGTCAGTCTCCTCCGCCACCTGTACAGTTCGTATGCCCCCGAAAGTGATCGCCTTAGGATGAAAACGTGGACACTTATCGACGTTGTGAACTGTTGTTCATATATTATTTGGGTTATAAGGTTTATACATTATAGGAAGATGGTTTAAATTTTAAAGGCAAATTGGAAAATAATAATCCCATCTTTCTGAAATTGGCCGATAGTAATCCCAAGTCAGTTATTAGCCAATAATAATCCGACCTCGTCTAATTTTTTTGCAAAATAGTCCACCGTTAAAATAGCTTAACGGAGTTAAGTTTTTTCCCGAATTACAAACTGGTGTTTTAGGGCTTTTGATCAGAATGAGGATACGAGTCGATTGATGTAAAACTTACCTCAAAATATTGCCCCAACCCACGAAAACGGTGCTTCAATTCGGTTGTTTAACTTCCAATTAACAAAATTCAAGTCATTTCGAACACAATTTCGAGGTAAGTTTTACATCAATCGACTCGTATCCTCGTTCTGATCAAAAGCCCTAAAACATCGGTTTGTAATTCGGAAAAACACTTAACTCCGTTAAGCTTATTTTAATGGCAGACTATTTTATAAAAAAATTGGACGAGGTCAGATTATTATTGGCTAATAACTGACTTGGGATTATTATCGGCCAATTTCAGAAAGATGGGATTATTATTTTCCAATTTGCCAATTTTAAACCATCAATGAAGATGGGAGAGCACATTGAGAGATTAGAGAGGTATGTGTCTATGGTAGCCTAAAAGTGTTTGGTTAACCTATTAACTCACTGATGATAAATTTTTAGGTTGTACAATTAACATAAGAGTTTCTCATGACTCTTCTTCATGTTCCTTAACTTTTTTTGTGGGGGCATTTTAAGTCATTTGGATTACCAGTGGGTAAAGGTTCCCCATATTGTAGGTGAGGTAGCTTAGAGTGGCTCTTTACAGAGATGATTAAAAGTCGGGTTTGTAAAGAGTGGCTTAGGTAGATTAGGGTTCCATGAAGGTCGATGTCCACCTTACATCACAGGAGCAAAGTTCGATCTCGATGGTCAAACCACGTATTTCAACGGGTGTATAGAACGGAAGGTGAAGTATTGTTCTGTCCTTTTGGTTCAGTTTCTTTTCTTTTGTAAATTTGTTGGATAAATTTTAATTGTTTTGTTTTGTTTATAGTTGGATAGTACCGATAGTTTGCAACGACATAGAGAGAGTTTGGACTTTGGACTTTGGACACTTTCAGTTTTCCTGCGAGGTAACCGGCATCATCTTTTGTTGTTATACTACCTGCATGCCTGCGATATATGGAAGCTATATATTCTTTTCACTTCTTTTGTTAGAGAAATGCAATTAGGCTTGCTGTTTACCAACAATATTATGTTATTTTGGGGAAACTTAAGTGATTGTTATGGGTTCAAATAGTTTAGGGCACATCTTGGTTACCTTAGCTAAATAATTTGAAGGTTTCGTGATTTATGATTTTTTTTTCTGGTAATAAGGTAACTATAATATTGGTCCTACCCCAAGACTTCACATTTATATCCTTCATGACTAAACAGAAAAGAGTAATTATGCAGATGGATTTCAAATAATTTAGGGCTCCATTTGATTTTCAGACAAGAGAAAAACAAAGTTACGTTTTACAATTGAGTAGGTAGGCTACTTTATATAATCGAGTAGGCAGGCTGTTAAGTAAAAACTATTGAGATATTGAGATTAAACATTATGCAAAATATTTGCAGCCCCTTACATTTAATATTTACATTCAAGAAGTTGAAAACATAACCATCTCATAGTCATTGTTATGAATTTTGTTGAATGGATCACTAAGAGACCGGTTGTATATTAGCTTACAAAGCATTTCATTCTTATAATCCTTGTGAACACATCACTAAGAGGTCACTTGTAGATCAGGGTACATAGCATTTCGTTGTTATGGATTATGTTAGCCACACCACTAAGAGACTAGTTGACAATTGGCACTTTAAATAAATATAGATTATAGAATATTGAAGTTTGTTTAATATGAAGTTGAATCCCTACCTAATCTGATGTAGTTGGGCTCATTGGCTTCACTAATTATACTTTCTGTGATATTCATTTTTGGGGATTTGTTTGATTTTGATTTTTTTTCTAGGTTGGTGATGTTTCTATCAAGTTACTGATTGTTACAAAATGTGAATCAGCGATTGAGGTAGAAGTGAACAACGACGTCGACCAACCAATCGAATGGAACGATGCAGACCTATATCTCTCTAGAGTCAAAAAAAGACAACTGGATAGACAGCTCTAGGCAAATTGCTCTGTCGCGTTACGGGTCAAAAAATACAAGTTTTTACATGGGTATTAGTTGGAGGTGCATGTAACGAGCACCGCTGCAACGACTTTATTTTTGGGTCTTATCTTTTGTTTACTATAGCGAATGATAGTAGCGTAACAAGCCGAATCGATATCGATCAAATTCCCGCCGCGTGGCGCGGGGGAATCCCACTAGTTAGGAACAAAGGTTGTGGTACAACTCGTTGTTTGATTGGCCAGTGAGAAAAAGCTAAGGTTAATAGCAGAAAGAATAAAAGTAAGTGCAAATTTTGTGACAAACTTGGCTTCCATGATGCTCAAAGTTGTCCTAAAAAACAAAATCGAACTGATGAAGAGAGTCCTAGTGATGATGAATGAAGTTTTTATACTTCTTTATTTAGTTTAAATAAGGTATTCATGTACTATGACTTTTAAACACTTCACATTTGGTTGAATTTGAACTTTATTTTGACATTGGATTTTACGATTTAATATTTTATTCTTTCACTATTTTAATAATATTTTCTGTTTGGACTTGTATTCTTATTCGTTATCAAATTATATTTTACACATGTTTAAATTGTTCGTTGCCACTAATTTGTTTCTTTTTTATATATTTGCATACTTACACATATGTAAAATGTTTACCGACACTTTTTTGTTTCTATTTTACATAGGTTCAGTTGTATTGCACATGTGTAAATTATTCACCGTCACTTATTTGCTTCGGGAATACACATTTGCAGCTATATAACACGTGTAAATTGTTCATTGTCATTTATTTATATTGTCCTATGTCCATTTGTATTACATATGTGTAAGTGCCTGTTTTACACATGTGTAAATTGTTCATTGTCACTTATTTGTTTATTGACTACACATTTGTAGCTGAATTACACATGTGTAAACTGTTCACTATTGCTTACTTTTTTTTTTACCTATGTGCATAGTTGTCACACCCCCAAAATACCACATGCGGAATCACCGCGGGACGCAGGACGTGTGACGTACCAGGATCTAAGCCACCAATCACATTGAACCACGCATAATATTTAAATAAAACATTCCATTCATTTCAAAATATAAATCCAAATCATAAGTTAAACCAAAGTAAACGTTCAGCGGAAGCATAATGTAAACTGTAAATCAATTGTTTCAAAACATGTGTTCATAATCAAAGAAGCAAGTATCCAAGAGTCTCGACCCATGACCACTCCAGCACTCCCAGATAACAAGTCTATAATCAAGTATCTAATGACCTGCATGCATGCAGACAAGTGTGTCAGACGACGCTGGTGAGTTCAAAGTTTGTTAATACGTTTTAGTTACCAGATATGAGTGTAAGAAAATTCAATGATTTGATTTGATTCGATATTGTTATTAACTCGATTACCGTAGATGGCTCTAGATTTATTTGCCCAAACCCCAATGCTCTATCACACATTGGTCAAGTGGTTAAGGTAATTAGTTCACGACCGTCCTCCCCTGTACGGTGTGAGGGTGCCAAACCTAATAGCGCTATCAACTAATAACCTCGTTGCCTCCCCGGCAACTAATCGGTATATGTAAGGGAATTTATCGATAGAAATGAGTGTAATAACTAACATCCCAATAACCTGACATTCCTCCCCGGAACGTTACCCGATATCCCTCCCCGGGATGCATGCTTGGAAAAAGAGCAGTGAACTCACCTTGGTTTGCTCGGTTTGTTTAGTTACTCGTTTCCAAGTTAATCAACCAACCCTAACGTGGTTACCAATGAATATCAGTTTCACGATTTAACAAGTTATTGCTTTCACACAGGTTGCATCACACACAACAGTTCACAGTACATCTGTTGGCCATTATAACTTTCTAATACAATTTCACATCTCATGCGAACGTCGTAATTAGCACATAACGTAGCAGGTGAGTTTCTTATACCAATTAATCGCACCAAGTTTCTTATTACCTTTGACAAGCATCATGGATCATACATACACACAAGTATCTGTCATCAATAACATCATAGGCACCTACTGTTCACTTAAGAGACTTACACGGCGAATCACTTCTTGTGGCGAAAGATCAACTTTCGTCGAGGGGCTTGTCGACGAAAGACCCTAAGTTCTGTCAGTATGCTTGTCAGCGAAACACCCATGTTTCGTCGATATGGGTTGTGACGAGAAACCTTATGTTTCGCCGAGCAGCAGTTACGGATTCAATGGTTACAGTTTGACAGGTTCTAGAACCCTAATCATCATCAACAGTTTCACCATAATCATAGATCATTCAGTTCCCAATTAATCGTGCAACAAGTGTCTTAACAATTCGCATACTCATATGATCATGATCATTATAACAGTTATTTAATCAATCATCTGCTCATCATTCTAACCAAACAATAATCATAAGGAAACACAAGAACATACAAGATTCCATCGAACTGCCCTAACTACATACACGGTTATAATACGATGAACATTACACACTTAAGATCTAACGTATTCACACATAATCATTGCAACACACATCGACGTATCGGATATAGATCCAATGAACAAACAAAACACTCACCTCGATACAGTATCTAGGGTAATTAGACCAAGAAGATGATATGCTTCGAGAGGGTTTGCTGCCGTCGATAGGTTTAGAAAGAGTCTAGGGTTTGCTAACTGCCATTCTACGTATAAATATAATCGGGACATGTTTGGGCCTCATTTGGGCCGGAGCCCTTCACGGCGAAAGATCATCCCAGACGAAACACATGTTTCGTCGAGCACAAAGGTGGCGAAAGTCTTATATGTTTCGTCGCTAAGAGTCAGCGATGAAAGTCTTATATTTCGTCGGGTATAGTGGCTTTGTCATAAATGGTTTTTATTAAACAATAACTAATGCAATTACAAACACAATACACAACTACATAAACATTAGGATCAATCTTTCATACTGTTACACCTTTCATAATCTAAATAAATTATCAACACAGGATTGCCACATAAAAGATACGTGAATGAAAGGGTTTGAAATCTCGGGTTGTCACATCATCCCCAACTTGAAAGAAATTTCGTCCCGAAATTTGACAAGTAATCTAAAACAGCAAGACGTTAACTCAGGATGACTGTGGATTTTCCGCGGGTACCACATCATCCCCAACTTGAATGGAAATTTCATCCCGAAATTCACTAGTTGTGCCAGACTTAGGTTTGCCAGACTTGGGCTTGTTATCTCGGAATAAATGTGGGTACTTGAGCTTCATCTGATCTTCACGTTCCCATGTGAACTCCGGTCCATGCCTTGAGTTCCAACGAACTCTCACAATCAGAATTCGGCTATGCTTGCGGACTTTGACTTCCCGGTCCATGATTTCGATAGGTTCCTCGACAAACTGCAACTTGTCGTCGATTTTCAGCTCTTGAAATGGTACCACAAGT
Source organism: Helianthus tuberosus (assembly GCA_030545235.1). Taxonomy (NCBI): domain Eukaryota; kingdom Viridiplantae; phylum Streptophyta; class Magnoliopsida; order Asterales; family Asteraceae; genus Helianthus; species Helianthus tuberosus. Next base: position 72,230,418 of record CM060430.1, read on the forward strand.
GTCTCATCAGACAAACAGTTCTTCAGCTGCGACACGTGGAAAACATCATGAACGTTACCCAACTCAGCAGGTAACTCTAGTTTGTAGGCCACTTTATCAATTCGCTCCAGAATTTTGAATGGTCCAACGTAACGAGGGTTAAGCTTGCCGTGTTTCCCAAAACGCACCACACCCTTCTAGGGTGAGACCTTCAACATAACACGATCATTAACTGCGAACTCCAAAGGTTTTCTACGCTTATCGACGTAGCTTTTCTGACGATCACGCGCTGCCGCCATACGATTAATGATCTGGATAATTTTCTCAGAGGTTTCAAGTACAAGTTCTGGGCATGTGACCTGGCTGTCACCCACCTCAGCCCAACAGAGAGGTGAACGACACTTTCGTCCGTACAATGCTTCGAACGGAGCTACCTGGATGCTGGTATGGTAGCTATTGTTATAAGAAAACTCTATCAAAGGCAAGTGTTTCTCCCAACCCTTGCCAAAATCAATCACGCACGCCCGCAGCATGTCTTCTAGTGTTTGGATGGTTCATTCATTTTGACCATCCGTCTGTGGGTGATAAGCAGTACTCATGTCAAGGCGTGAGCCAAATGATTTGTGCATCGACTGCCATAAATCTGAAATGAAACACGGGTCACGATCTGAGATAATAGAAGTTGGCACCTCGTGCCTAGAAACCACCTCATTGAGGTAAACAGCAGCTAATTGTGAGAACTTATCCGTTTCCTTAATTGCTAGAAAGTGCGCTGACTTCGTGAGATGATCAATGACCACCCAAATTGTGTCGTTCCCGTTTTGAGTTCTAGGTAGTCCAGAGACAAAATCCATTGCGATTTGCTCCCATTTCCACATGGGTATTTCTGGTTGTTGGAGCAATCCAAACGGTTTCTGATATTCCACTTTAACTTTCGAGCAGGTCAAGCACTTACTCACATAAGTCGCGATGTGAGCTTTCATCTTCGGCCACCAATACATGACTTTGAGGTCCTGATACATCTTATCCGAACCTGGATGAATAGAGTATCGAGACTTGTGTGCTTCGTCCATCACAAGCTCTTTAAGGTTACCAAAAAAAGGAATCCATACACGCTCCATGAAGTAGAGGATACCATCCAATCTTTCTATAAGTCGTTTTTCCATGCCCTTTATGTACTCTGCTTCGATGTTTTCCTCTTTCAACGCTTCCGTTTGTGCAGAACGGATCTGGTCAGGTAGGTTAGAATGAATGGTGAGCTGCAAAGCGCGAACACGTTTGGGTTTCGATTCCTTTCTACTAAGAGCGTCAGCTACAACGTTAGCCTTACCCGGATGATACTTGATTGCACAATCGTAATCGTTTAAAAGTTCTACCCAGCGACGCTATCGCATATTCAAATCCTTCTGGTCGAAAATATGCTGAAGGCTCCTGTGGTCGGTATAAATAGTGCATTTAGTACCGTACAGGTAATGCCTCCAAATTTTGAGCGCAAACACCACGGCTCCCAATTCTAAGTCGTATGTCGTATAATTCCTTTCGTGGACCTTCAACTGCCGCGAGGCATAGGCTATCACCTTCTCGCATTGCATCAACACGCAACCGAGACCCTGAATGGAAGCATCACAATATACCACGAAATCTTCTGTACCTTCAGGTAGAGACAAGATCGGTGCACTGCAGAGTTTCTATTTTAACAACTGGAAAGCATCTTCTTGCTTCGTTCCCCACGAGTATACAACGCCTTTCTATGTCAATGGGGTAAGAGGTTGGGCGATCTTCGAAAGTCCTTGATAAACCTGCGATAGTACCCAGCGAGTCCAAGAAATTGTCGCACCTCCGAAGGGGTCTTTAGTGCCGCCCAATTTCTGATAGCATCAATCTTAGCAAGATCCACGTGTATCCCTGATTCATTCACAATGTGGCCAAGGAAGTGTACCTCTCGAATCCAGAAGTCACACTTGGAAAACTTTGCGTAGAGTTGCTCCTTCCTCAGGAGTTTCAAAATAAGACGCAGGTGCCGCTCGTGATCTTCCTTGCTCTTTGAATAGATCAGAATGTCGTCGATAAATACAATAACGAAGTCGTCGAGATACGGTTTGTATACTCGGTTCATGAGATCCATGAAGACCGCTGGCGCGTTCATCAACCCAAACGGCATAACTAAAAACTCATAGTGCCCATAACGCGTTCGAAAAGCCGTTTTAGGAACATCCTCCTCTCGGACTCTCATCTGATGATTGCCCGATCTTAAGTCAATCTTCAAATAAAAACTTGACCCTTGCAACTGGTCAAACAAGTCGTCGATACGTGGCAATGGATAACGGTTCTTGACAGTCACCTTGTTGAGTTCCCGATAATCAATACACATGCGAAAGGACCCGTCTTTCTTCTTTACGAACAGAACTGGGGCTCCCCAAGGCGAAGAACTAGGTTGAATAAAGCCCCTATCCAGTAACTCTTGCAATTGATTAGACAACTCCTGCAACTCTCCAGGTGCTAAACGGTAAAGAGCACGAGCTGTCGGGGCTGCTCCAGGTGCAAGATCAATCTGAAATTCCACTTGGCGGTGAGGAGGTAAACCAGGTAGTTCCTCAAGAAATACATCAGGAAATTCACGAACAACTGGCAGGTCTTCGATCTTTCTTTCTTCTGATGGAGTATCAGTAACAAGTGCTAGAATTGCAGGATACCCCTTTCCTAGACACTTCTACGCTTGCATAGCTGAGATAATACCAACCATCGTCCCACTACGATGCCCTTGAACCGATAATGACTCTCCACTAGGGAGAGGAATACGTACAATCTTCTCCTTACACAGAATCTCAGCTTGGTGTTTAGACAGCCAGTCCATACCAACCACTATATCAAAACTACCGAGGGTAACAGGAAGGAGGTCAGTACCAAACACTTGACCCACAAGATCTAGTTTACACCCAAATAGGACATGCGAAGCTTCAATCGTTTTGCCATCAGCTAATTCTACCATATGCTTAACTTCTAAAGGTGTCGGAGTTAACCCTAATCGCCGACTAAACTCTAGGGACACATAACTCCAATCGACACCGGAATCAAATAATACAGAAGCAAAAAGATCGTTCACAGAAAACATACCAGTCACGACATTGCCGTCATTCCTAGCATCACCAGCACCAATTGTGAATACCCTTCCACGAGCGCCATTGCCCCTGTTGTTGCCGTTATTGTTGTTGTTTCCAGCATTGTTGTTGTTGTTCTGGCGGTTGTTGTTGTCGTTAACATTCTGATTCAACTGAGGGCAATCCCGCTTAATGTGGCCCTCATCCCCACACTGGAAACACCCCTTCTTAAAGCTCTGGTTCTGATGGGGTTGTTGCCTTTGCTGTCGCTGATGCTGCTGATTTTGCTGCTGCTGCTTTAGCTGCGGGGCTCTACAGTCTTTGGCCTCATGGCCCACCTTTTCGTACCTACGGCAAGACCAGACACACGGTCCATAATGATGATAACCACACTTGTTGCACTGTGGCTTCTTTCCAATGTAGGAGCCTTGATTCTGATTGCTGCCCTGGCCTTGGTTAACTGAGGACGACTGACTGAAACTACGGTTATTTTTGTTGTCAGGCCTTTTCTGAGATTGACTGGAACTAGTTGCCTTGTCAGCGTCGTTCTATTTTCGTTTGTTATCACTAGCAGGTGTGGTAGCTGCAGTAGCAGAGGTAGTAACAGAAACACGTGGCGGCAATGAGCCACGTTCAACCTCTTGGTCAGTAATCTTATGTGCCAAACGGATAATCTGGGGCAGATTGTTAAGGTTTGCAGCAGTGACATAGCCCTTTACAGCTGGTGCTAGGCCCTTGAGATACAACTCAATTCGTCGATGTGGAGGTCGAGACAGGTTAGGGCACAAAATTGCTAGTTCATGAGATCGTTTCGTGTAAGCCTCGATCTCGGATCCTTCCATCTTCAAATTGTAGTACTCATTCTCGAGCTTCTGAATCTCATCACGAGGACAGTACTCTTCTCGCATCAACTCCTTCAAATCATCCCAAGTAGTTGCATTAGCCATCTCGATGCCCAACATCTGCACCTGGGTATTCCACCAAGTTAAGGCACCATCCTCCAAAGTGCCAGTAGCATACTTCACCCGGTCCCCCACGGGACAGTTACACATAGCGAACACTGATTCAGCTTTCTCGAACCATCGAATTAGCCCCACAACCCCTTCAGTCCCACTGAAGGTCTGTGGCTTACAATCCATAAATGTCTTAAACATGCAAGCAAGCAGATGGTTTTGATTCTGATGCGCTGGCTGACCTAATGGACGAAAGAAAATACAACACAAGGGTAAGTGTTCTGTACGTGACACAAGAATAAAGAAGATTTGGCACATATCGTACCAGCTTGATAGGCTGCTAATGCCTCAGCTACACGGGTGTTAATCAGATTTGTCAACTCAGCATGAGTCATTGCAATGTGTCCACGTCCATGGCCTCGTCCACTCATGATTCTAAATAAGGAGAGGGAACAAGTTTAAGAATCGAGATAAGGTAGGAGTCAGATCTCACATTGACATCTACAAACTACAAAGTTTACACCAAACAATAGGGCAGAACCCTTCTCACACTCGTTAAGCCTAACTGGGACTCACATGCACCTCACATTATTATTATGTGTGCACCCATAATAACAAGGCAATTTGCATGCTTATCTCAGTGCCTCTTAACTTGCACTAAAAGTTTCCCCCACATTCAAATAGCAAAACGAAAGGTATTACAGGATTACGAATCACAAAAGTCGAAGAGTAGTGTCACACTATCAAATCACCATAGTATCTAGTATATCGTTTCATGCAAGTTGTGAGTGTGTGACTACTAAACAAGTAATGCATAAAGTAAACAGAAGACGAACCTTGCAATCTTGAGCTGAGTGTCATGGTCGATTATAGAAGTTGTTCGGTTATAGTCTGGTTTTATAAAAACGTTTTAAAACCTAGTTCACTATAACCAGTGGCTCTGATACCAAACTGTCACACCCCCAAAATACCACATGCGGAATCACCGCGGGACGTGTGACGTACCAGGATCCAAGCCACCAATCACGTTGAACTACGCATAATATTTAAACAAAACATTCCATTCATTTCAAAATATAAATCCAAATCAGAAGTTAAACCAAAGTAAACGTTCAGTGGAAGCATAATGTAAACTGTAAATCAATTGTTTCAAAACATGTGTTCATAATCAACGAAGCAAGTATCTAAGAGTCTCAACCCATGACCACTCCAGCACTCCCTGATAGCAAGTCCATAATCAAGTATCTAACGACCTGCAAGCATGCAGACAAGTGTGTCAGATGACGCTGGTGAGTTCAAAGTTTGTTAATACGTTTTAGTTACCAGATATGAGTGTAAGACAATTCAATGATTTGATTCGATGTTGTTATTAACTCGATTACCGCAGATGGCTCTAGATTTATTTGCCCAAACCCCAATGCTCTATCACACATTGGTCAAGTAGTTAAGGTAATTAGTTCACGACCGTCCTCCCCGGTACGGTATGAGGGAGCCAAACCTAATAGCGCTATCAACTAATAACCCCGTTGCCTCCCCGACAACTAATCGGTATATGTAAGGGGACTTATCGATAGAAATGAGTGTAATAACCAACATCCCAATAACCTGACATTCCTCCCTGGAACGTTACCCGATATCCCTCCCCGGGATGCATGCTCGGAAAAAGAGCAGTGAACTCACCTTGGTTTGCTCGGTTTATTTAGTTACCCGTTTCCAAGTTAATCAACCAACCCTAACGTGGTTACCAATGAATATCAGTTTCACGATTTAACAAGTTATTGCTTTCACACAGGTTACATCCCACACAACAGTTCACAGTACATCAGTTGGCCAGTATAACTTTCTAATACAATTTCACATCTCATGCGAACGTCGTAATTAGCACATAACATAGCAGGTGAGTTTGTTATACCAATTAATCGCACCAAGTTTCTTATTACATTGACAAGCATCATGGATCATACATACACACAAGTATCTGTCATCAATAACATCATAGGCACCTACTGTTCACTTCAGAGACTTACACGGCGAAACATTCTTGTGGCGAAAGATCAACTTTCGTCGAGGGGCTTGTTGACGAAAGACCCTAAGTTCCGTCAGTATGCTTGTCGGCGAAACACCCATGTTTCGTCGATATGGGTTGTGACGAGAAACCTTATGTTTCGCCGAGCAGCAGTTACGGATTCAATGGTTACAGTTTGACAAGTTCTAGAACCCTAATCATCATCAACAATTTCACCATAATCATCGATCCTTCAGTTCCCAATTAATCATGCAACAAGTGTCTTAACAATTCGCATACTCGTATGATCATGATCATTATAACAGTTATTCAATCAATCATCTGCTCATCATTCTAACCAAACAATAATCATAAGGAAACACAAGAACATACAAGATTCCATCAAACTGCCCTAACTACATACACGGTTATAATACGATGAACATTACGCACTTAAGATCTAACGTATTCACACATAATCATTGCAACACATTGACGTATCGGATATAGATCCAATGAACAAACAAAACACTCACCTCGATACAGTAGCTAGGGTAATTAGACCAAGAAGATGATATGCTTTGAGAGGGTTTGCTGCCGTCGATTGGTTTAGAAAGAGTCTAGGGTTTGCTAACTGCCATTCTACGTATAAATATAATTGGGACATGTTTGGGCCTCGTTTGGGCCGAAGCCCTTCACGGCGAAAGATCATCCCAGACGAAACACATGTTTCGTCGAGCACAAAGGTGGCGAAAGTCTTATATGTTTTGTCGCTAAGAGTCAGCGACGAAAGTCTTATATTTCGTCGGGTATAGTGGCTTTGTCATAAATGGTTTTTATTAAACAATAACGAATGCAATTACAAACACAATACACAACTACATAAACATTAGGATCAATCTTTCAAACTGTTACACCTTTCATAATCTAAATAAATTATCAACACAGGATTGCCACACAAAAGATACGTGAATGAAAGGGTTTGAAATCTCGGGTTGTCACAATAGTATTACACATCTGTAAATTTGTTCTCTGCCACTTAATTGTTTCTGTTTTACACATTTGCAATTGAATTACACATATGTAAATTATGAATTAAAACAAGATAGTATTTTATTCAAAAATATTAAGTATTATATTGACCAACAAGTAGGATGTAAACCAAAAGCGCATTATCCGTATATCAAAAGTATTCGATTTCTCAACAAGTCATATAACCCTTTAGCCACGATATCAACAATAACATAAAACAAAGTCATAATCCTCGACACGCAGTATGCATGATAACATAAAAACAAGTCATTATTCAAAATATATACTAGTCTCTCTTTTCCTTTTGGTTTCTCTTAAACTCCATTCTCTTCTTGGTGAATATTCGCTTTCCAAAGTACAATCTTCGTATTATTTTATGGGCTTCTACGATGACCTCTCATAGTTCTCTTTGTCATTTTCCAACCAAAAATAGAATCTACCATTATTTCTAAAAATGTTCCTGGTCAAAGTGACAAAAGTACAATACCATTAAACCATTTGTTTTACAGCTATCTTAAACAAATAATCTGACTGACTTACACATGTGTAAATGAGTAGAACAACTCACTTACACATGTGTAAACAACCTACTTACACATGTATAAATTGCATAATTACACCTATTTAATCATGCTTATTTGTAATTCTCATATATCTTCTCTGTTTTGTAATTCTCAAAATCCGACTGACTTACATATGTGTAAATGAGAAAAACTGCTCACTTACAATGTATAAACAACCTGCTTACACATGTGTAAAATACATAACTACATCTATTTAATCATACTAATTTGTTCTAATATCATTGTTACAATGTGCACATCTTATTTACACACGTGTAAATTGCTTATTACACAGATGCAGTAGTAACTAAGTTGATTTACACATGCGTAAATATTTTTTAAGCTTAAGCATGATGATGTACACATGTGTAAACTGCACAATTACACCTATTTAATCATACTTATTTGTTCTAATACCATGGTTTTTACGTTCATATCTTATTTAGACATGTGTAAATTCTTAATTACATGAATGTAATAGTAACTAAGCTGATCTACACATGTTTACAGATTTTTTAAGCTTAAGTATGATGATGTACACATGTGTAAACCTACATATATATATATATGATTATTTTCCAAAAAAAAAACTTATTTTATAATACATACCTTCACGTGTGGTGCTTTTTTGAAGTTTCATTGGCCTTACTTCTCTCACCATGTTAATCTACATATGCAGAAATTATACCCAAACATTTCACATTCTCACCGTGTTAATCTACATATGCAGAAATTATACCCAAATGTTTCACATATCAATTGCAATTGCATAAATTGATCAAATCCAATGGTTAGAGAAAAAGTTATGATCAAACAAACAATGTGAAAAAACTCAGTTTTACAACTGAATATATTGATCATCCAATGGTCCAAACTTAAATTTATCAAAGTGAATATCAACAACATTATATCACAAAAATAATAGAGAAGATATCTAAGAATTACAAACAATGAGAAAATTCATGTGATCGATTTGCTAAAAGAATTTAATATCCACTTAATAGAGTTCATAGAAAATAACACTTTGCTAAAAAAATCAAATTTGTACCTATAATTTGTTTAAAACCTAATATCAAATCAACACGGTTTGGAGAAACATAACCAAATTATAAACGAATCAAAACTCTTGCCATTAATTTACTTAAAAATTTTAATCACCTAAATAGCATAGTTCAGAGCAAACAGAGCCATATTAAAAACAAATAAAAACTTCAGCCATTTATTTGCATAAAATTAAACATCAATTTCTTTTCTAGCTACAAACAATAGTAATCCAATCACACTAAAGCACAGATTAGGTTCACATGAACGTGCAATTTCAAACTACAATCCACCAGCAAACACAAAAGAGCAAAAATTGAATTTACAATTAACAGAGTTTATCGAAAATAAGACCTTATTAAACATAATTGAAAACAGAGTTTATCGAAAATAAGACCTTATTAAACATAATTGAAAATTTCTGCCATTACATAGCTTAAAAACCTAATAATCTAACAACAAATCCACACAATTTAGAGAACCAAATCCGACATATTTGAATCACTAACGACATGACGGTGACGTTGCTGATAAGAAAAAGAACTAGCCACAACTGATAGAAAAACAATCCTGTGAACGTTACCATGTCTTGAAACCCTACATAGGAATGGTTTAGTCTCGTACTTTTTGCCATTTTCAATCGATAAATGATGCAAATCATTGGTATGATAGTTGGTCGAGTTCATGAGCACTGATGCTACAGAGTGTGGCATCATTGAAGATGACGATGATGTTTGATTAGGGATGAAGGGGTTGGTGAACGAGACAGGGGTTCAAGATTGGAAGATTGGAAGGGTTTTGACCAATGTTTTTAAACCCGGTACGGCCGGGACCCGGAATCTAGAGCGGGTCGGTTCGCTTGTTTGAGCCGTTTCAACATTGGGCCGGTGGTCGGGCCGGCAGCCGGGCGGTCGGGCCGGCGGGTCAGAGGCTGTGGTCGGGCCGGTCAAAGCTTCTGTCCACACATCTTCTTCATCAGCCCTTCTTCATCCAATCATCTAATACATCTTCTAGTGAGAGACTTGAAGAAGAGGGAGAAAACACCTCGATTTGATAGAACATGCCGTTGTAGCCACGAGATTTGAAGAAATTATCAACGGCTTCGTTACGGCCGTGAGCATCGGGACCGGAAGAAGTGCCACCGACGGCAAATTTGTCGTGGCCACCGCCGAAGAAGCAGTCGTGTCTCCATTAACTACTAGAACTACTTGAGTTTTTAGCTTTTAAATAGGAATAGGAAATATTGAGTTTTTAGCTTTTAAGAGAGATCACCTTTTTGCAGGTTTAGGTTTTCAAGGTTGTATAGCTGGAATCCATTGAGTACAATTATGATTATTAAACAATATAAATATTAAAATAATTATAATCAATAAGTATAATACTAAATAAAAATATTAAAATTATTATCTTAAGTTTGTTTTCTTTAATTTTTAATTTAATGAATGGTTATAATGACCGAATGTTTATTCAGAAGTTATATTTTAGAATGATTGTTAGAAAACAAATCTATTTATTATTATTAAAATATTTATGTTATTTATAATGCTATCCGGTTCTTAAATCCGGTCGAACCGTTCCGACCGGTTCGACCTTTGACCCCGTAAGGCGACCGAGTCGACCTCCGGTCCGATCCTGAAAACATTGGTTTTGACTATATAGCCCCTTTAGTCTTTTAATTTAAGTTTCCATCTCATTTAAATATCCTTTAATCTTAGCCCTTAATTTTTGATGATCTATGGATAGAAATTGTTCTTAGTGTTCTCACAAAAATTGTTGTTCTCAAGAAAACCCTCGCATATATATATATATATATATATATATATATATATATATATATATATATATATATATATATATATAAGGGAAGGTTTCAACGAGAACGCTAAATATTGTGAGAACCTTGAGAATAAATGAAAAAACCGCGAGAACTTGGTCAAAAACAATTCAAATTAAAAAAAAAATTCTACAGTTATTATTATTCGAATACAATGTTAGAAATTTAATTTACACGTTAAAATTTACGTGAATTCGTAAATACATAAAATTTACACATGTGTAAGTTTGCCATTTACACATGTGTAAATCTGTTATATTTACACATATGTAAAAAATCTAAAAAGAGTGATTTTGAAAGGAGAAATGAATTATTTGATGTTGTAAACTCTTTTTTTGATGCTATATCTTAATTACAATGAAGTTTGTATTAAAACATTGGTTTTGATTGGTTTTTCCATTCGTTCTCACGGTTCTCGCAATATTTAGCGTTCTCAAGATAACACTCCCCTATATATATATATATAAAATAAAATCTTATTACATCAATTTGAACATGTAAAATTGATCATGAGCGGAACTTAAACTCGACTCGAGTTGTTTAACTATTTTGACTATATATTTTTTTTCTACCGGAAAAGAATATCTTAAAATTCTAAGAATCACTAGAAAAATCAGTTAATAGAATTACACACCAAACTATTTGTGTTATTCTTGACTATTTTTATCCCTATTTAATAATTAAGAATCCAAATCTACCGGTTGAATTATTTTAATTTTGAGTTAATTACACAGATAGTCATTGTGGTTTATTGAAAATAACATCTTTAGGTACTAGTTTTTTTTTAACGGATTCAGGTTCTATGGATTCAATTTTGTAACACCTTTGATTATTAAGGTTAATTGTCGTTATTTTTTTTTGTTAAATCAATGTAAAATGGTTAAAATACCCTTATATAATATTATATTAGTACTTAAAGGTGTCACCTTTAATAAACCACAAGGACTATCTTTGTAATTAACTCTAAAAATATAAAAACTCATTATATATGTAAAAATAACATTACAAAATATGCTACATAAAAATATTTAATAATGATATTCCTAAAATTAATATACATATACAATTACCAAACGTTTATTGCGATGAAAAACACTGTAGCAAGGACCATGTTTAGTTTTTTATTAATTTTATATAACTAATTTAAAAAGAAATATGATAAATATAAAATTCATACTTATTATCCCAAATACAATACACGAATTTTTTTCTTTTATTATCGGACACACAAATTTTTATTACGATTCTTTGTTTAGTATAGTTAATATAATATCATATAAATATTTTATTATGTGTTATGTTATATTATACTATATATTATATTCTTTATTTAGTTTAGGTAATATTACATTCTATTATATTATGTTATGTTATATCATGTGATGTGATGTGATGTCATGTTATATTATATATATTAAGGTTATTGGATTTTATCACCCTCAACTATCGGCTATTGACCGCTGCCACTACCAACTTAACACGTTGTATGTTGTGTCACTCCCGAGTTAACTAATCACTAACTAAGTTAGATTTTTGTCCTACGTGACCCTCCTTATCCCTGTGGTTGTCAATTGCAATTAATAACATCCCTGGTGTTAAATGGACGTTTAAATTCCTGCAAAATGACTATAATACCCCCACAAGTTTCATTACCATATCAGTCCCTGTTCATTTACTTCACATATCCCCTCCAAATTCAAAAGTATTTCCTAATCCAGCAAATTTCAACCGAAAGCAATTAGTTAACCACAAGTTTCATTAGTGATAACATTTGAATACCCCCACAAGTTTCATATCATATTAACCAAAAGAATAGGTTTGACTTTTAGAACTAGAAATGGTTTGACCTTAACAATTACCAAAACCTTTCTACACTTGACTTATGTTTAGTCAAATTAGTAATAACAATTAAAGGCAAATAGTCAAAATAGGCTTGATTATCATAGGTTTAACCATTTAACCATTTGATGAATTGATGTGATCAAATAGATCAAAGTAATCTCAGGTTCAAACATGTATAAAATCCTGAATGCTAATAACATCCAATTCATGCTTGGCCAGGTTTGACTGTACATTCAATTCATGCTTGACCAGCCCTGACTATACATCCAATTCATGCTTGACTAGGTTTAACTATACATCAAATTCATGCTTGATTAGGTTAGACTATCTCAGGTTCATTCCAAGGTCTAAAAGCAAAACATGTGCAAACTAACATCCAATTCATGTTCTCTAAGGTTCAAGCACAGGTTTGACTAAACATCAAATTCATGCTTGATCAGGTTAGACTATCTCAGGTTCATTCCAAGGTCTAAAAGCAAAACATGGGCAAACTAACATCCAATTCATGTTATCTAAGGTTCAAGCACAGGATTGACTATCTCAGGTTCATTCCATGGTCAAACATGACTATCTTAGGTCAAACAAAATCCAAGTCATGCTTGATCAGTTTAGACTATCTCAAGTTCATTCCATGGTCTAACTAAATATGCATCATCCAAGTTAAACAACGATAAGCATGGTTAAATATCATCATTTAATACATCATAGTTAAATATCATCATTCATACATCATTATTATATACCAAAACATGGGTTACCCCTGATCATTAATGTCACAAACCCAAAAAGTGATCACCCTAAATAAACCCATTTTAATTGTTCTAGGTAACCTAATAACAGTTAAATACCAATAGATAGGTAACACTGATCATCAACGTCAAAAAGCCAATAAATGACCTGGCCAAAATAACCCATCTTAACTATTATACATATGCATCATATTTGTAGCAAAAGATCCACCACTGTCTTCAGACTCGACGGTGAAAAACAGAGCCCCACCTTAAAGCTCATTCCCGACCTCTAAAGTACCCAGTATTGGATCCTGATACGATGGCGGGTCACCTGGACCCTAAAGGCAATTACAATTCCATGTAAACACACATCACATTTCTGAATTTATACAGGATCACAATCATGAATCAAAGTTTTGGACTAAAATCAACACAACGCCGTACCTGTGGTGTGAAATGTAAACAAGATTATAGCGCAATGCCTTGTGTTTTTACTGATCACCCATCAGATGTGTTCGGAATGGATGACCCGGAGATTAATGTTGGACCTACAAAAGAACAGATGATATTCAAAAGCCAAAACATGACCTTTTGATCAAGAAATAAACGGTTGATAAAGCATTCTCCTCTCAAAGATAGTGAATCTTGAACACTAATCAGAACATCTATTTGAAGACATTCAAATATCTGTTTGAAGCCTTGGAACCACTGTTGAAGAGAAGAAACCATTGTTCAAAGACAAAGCTCTGTTGAAGCAAAACACCGATCATGAAGACCAAACATCTGCTGTGGCCAAATAGATGTTTGATACAAGCCAATAGTAGTTTGAAGAACATAGGTTTCTCAATGTAACAGTACTAAGCTTAGAACAGACTTTTCATGTAATAGAACAGATGTTAGATCTCCGCAGATGTTTACTAACATATGTGGAATCTTTTCTATTAGGGATGTTAGATGTCACAATCAGGGTGACGTCAGCTGATTGCAAACAGACATTTTGTAATTAGTATCAATAGATCTCACCTGTTAGAGATCTATTCATCACTTCATCTCATTCTCTTTTGTACGACTAGATTTGTGAGTGATCAGGCTGAGGGGGAGATTGTATAATCATTGTAGCGTAATTGTAATATCTGGATTTCAATATAAGAACAGTTTTGATATATCTTCTTAGTTATGTGTTTACTTTATTTGAGTTACAATTTACAAATTGTTTGTTCTTCATATCTTAAATACACAAGTTCTATAGAGAGCTTGGTCACATTTAACTTGATTGCACAATCAGTTTAATATACAAGGATTAGCTCACATAGATAACCAATCTGTTCGTAACTCAGAGTTGTAGAGTGTAAAACTCAAAAGTATTTCACACATACTCTATTTTTCTTCCAAAGAACAAAAGAAATGACATAAAATGATCCCCATAACACTGGCTTCAGCAAGAAGCGTCGTATGCTTGTCAGGTCTGAGTATAATATCTAGCAACGTTTCATGGCTCACGTGCTTTCTCAACAGAACACAGGGTGTTGGAAGTCCGTTTTATTCGGACCTCATATTCCAATGGTACCTAGTGCTGAAAACCCGAATGTTCAAGAGTCAAAGAAGCCAGAAAATTACTCAGAGCAAGATTTTCAAAATTTTGAGCTAGAAGCAAAGGCCTTTAGCATTGTGGCCATGGCACTGCCAAATGAAATTTATGCTGGCCTGTTACATTGCAACAATGCTAAAGAGTTATGGGATGCATTGAAAGATCAATTTGGTGGAATAGAGGATGTGATTGAGAACACTCGAGAAATCCTTAACCAACAATATGATACCTTCTCACACGTTAAGGGAGAAACCTTTACACAACAGTTTTAGAGATTTTCCTATCTAATCAGTGAATTAAATTTGGTAAACAAAAGAGTTTTCAAAATCAACTTTAAGTAACCGATTTTTAAGATCACTTCCTGAGAAGTGGGACACAATAGCCATTGTGATGAGAACAACCCCAAATTTCAAGGATATGACCCTGACTCAGCTTCATGGAAAGTTCTTAACATTTGAAAGAGAGCTTGTTTAGAAAGAGAAGCACCAGGAAACTAGAAAATTGTCTGACAATTATGGTTTTGGAAACACGGAACTTCCAAGTCAGGAAAGATCATCATTAGTATTATCAAATATTCAGAGTTTTGATCACTACATTGATATATCAACTCGAATCAATTCTATTCAATGTTCTTCAAACTGTGCTTTCAAAGCAAAAGATGACAGTCATAGTCCTTATAATTTGTCATTTGTTTTTGATGATCTAAAACATATTGACTCCACTGACTTGGAGGAAATGTATATTCTGCACCAGGTGGCTCTACTAAGTCTCAAAGCAAATAACTTTTATAAAAGAAATGGTAGGAGATATCCAGGACTTAATGGGAGGTCAAGGGTAGAGTTGGATAAATCCAAGATAAAGTTTTTATGTGTAATATGCTAGAACATTTTGCTAAGGAGTACAGAAATCAAACAAGTAACTCTGAACCAGTTATAACCTATTCAAATCAATAAAACTCATTCAAACTGTTAACAACAATTTTATCAAAATACCCATGCACCAAATGTTCAAAACACTGCCCATTTTGCACAAAGCATTAGTCATGTCCATGTGCAATATATTCAAACACCTGTGCCTCAAGTCCCATATGTTCAAATGTCTGTCTGACATGTTTAAGCACCTCTTACTACTCATGTTCCTGCACATGCAGAAGCCAAGCAACAAAGCTTTTTCACTCAAGGATTTGTTGACTGGAGTAGTCTACCAGGGGATCTAACTGATGAAAATTTTGCTCTTATAGCAAAGACTAATGATGAACATGAGAACTTTAATTTTATAGCACTTGAATGTATCTCATTTGAAGTTGATCAAGAAAAGGAAATGACTGCTGGTGAAAACTCTTTTGGTGAAATTGCTAAGAGCCTACAGCAAACATCTGTTTGTGGAGAAGGCCATGCAGAAAGGATTGAAGAAGATCATCCCAAAAGTTCCATTAAATGCATCAATGATGATTTTATGCAAACTGCTACTTCCAAGGTATCACCTCATATTCTTAAAGAATTATGTTCAGACAAATGCATCATTGCATTTGCAAACATCAAAGAGGTGAATGAAAACCTTAGGGAAAAGGTTTATGTTAATGAAATTGTTCATGAAAAACTGAAAAGAGATTTTAAAACCAGACTAACTGAAAAGGACAAGGAAATCAGCAGTTTAAAACATGAAGCATCAAACACCAAAGACCAGCTCCAAACCATGATAGAAAAATATCAAAGTTGCAAAAAGGAGCTTGAATCTACCCAAATCACTTATGCAAAATTGGTAGAATCATTACTAGTTATGAGTTGCTTCTTGAAAAACGAATAAAAACAAATGTGAATTGGAGTTGGGTTCAGAAAACATGATAATGACCAATCTTCCATAAACAACACTCACATTGAATCTCAAATGGTTGAAGTGAAACTAACCAACTCAAGTGGGGAAGAAATTAAGATCACAGAACCAAGTGGTAAAAAGACCACTCTTAAAAAATCACAAAGTTCACTTCAAACTAAAAAAGAAAAATATGAATTCAAACAAACATGGTCTGATGAATGTGATGTGCTTGAAAACTTCAAACCCATGGATTTCACATCACCTGATGGTGCAAAAGTATCAAAGGTGGAAATCATTCATATCAGTAACTCAACAGATGATCAAACATTTGTTGTAAAAAAAGTGTGATAAGAAAGAAAAGGTTACAAAGCTGTTTTGTGAATTTTGTGAAAGAACAAATCATATGACAAAAAATTATTTCAGATTAAAGGCATATGATATCAATAGAGGAAACAGTATTTGTGAATCAAAGCCTGAATGTTCAATTTGTGGGAAAACCAACCACCTGGCTCAACAATGGTCATTCCTAAAACCTTATAACATTAACAAAAATACGTCAAAAGGGAATATACTTGTCAAAAATGAAGCTGACTCTATCATAAGGGAACCACATCCATCTCCTAAAAGAGTTGAGTCTGTCTAAATATTTGTTACCAATGTCTTAAACCAAACACCTATTTACAAAGAATTCCAGGTAACAGATGCACCACCATCAAACATGTATACCGGATGCTATGGGCAACCACCATGTCATAGAGTGCCTTATAGGTATAATAAGTCTGTGCACATGTCCTAGAGGCCAAGAATAAACAGGCATCCGCATGGATATAATCAACTCATTTGAAATGGTCAAACAACTATTGACCCAAGTGTAAAAACTACTCATCACAAAATACCATTGCCAAAGGGATGATACAGTGGAAGAAAGTACCAAATCCAAAGCAAACAAATCTTTGGAATCACTACAAAATTAACCCACTTCCACTATCTACATGGAACATTTGTTTGCAGTTTAAAAGTGCAAACAGAGGTTTCCCTAGCACACATCACAATCTGAATAATAACCTGAAAATATTTTCTAAAAATTCACCAAAAGATCATCTCTCAACAAAAACAATAATTTGTTGTTTTGAAAATCCCAAATTTTTTTCTAAATCATTAAAAGATTTTTTTAAAATCACCAAAAACAAAACTCTGTTCAAAGGAGTGAAACGTCTGTTTCAGTAGCTCAAGACTCTGTTTGACCATTGTCAACCACTGTTTGCAACATAGAACCACTGATTCATCATCCACTATTTGACAAAAAAAAGGTCAAACTTAGCCACTGTTTTTCTCAAAACCATTGTTTTCTCTCCAAAACACTGTTTTTAACCCAATAGTGGTTTTAAACATCTATTTCCATCCATCTGTTGACCACAGTCAACAAATGTACCAACCACTGTTTTATATCCTAACATTTGTTGATAACAAATAGAGTTTTCAAAGTCTAAAACAGACCTTTGCCAAACAGACCTTACATTACTTCATCAAAGGGTTTTCTCAGTGGGCCCAGTCTCTATGGCAAACGACACTTTGATAAACAAAGCTTTGTCTTGCACAAATAAAGGCTTGCTACGTCACTCAAAATGTTACCGTTGGTCATGTCATCACCACTGTTACATAAACCCCATAAAAAAACCCCCAAATTACAGAGGTTTTCGCTTTACCACGTTCATCACATACAATCAAAAAGATCATTTGCTCAAAAGATTTTCTAAAATATTTTTCCATTCCCATTCACACTCTCAATCTAAAAAGATAATATGTTCAACAGATTTTCTAAAAGGATCTCACTTCATCAATGGCTCTCAACATGAAAGCTCTGTACAACTACCTTCCATATTTCGAAAAAGACTGACGCCAACACTGAATTTCATTCGACCATAGACATTCTTACCAAATCAATATATTATACAATCCTCATCACCGATGCACCCATACATTTGGATACTCTTCGTGAGTTTTGGGCAAATTCAGACTTCTTACTTCTAGACAAAAATCCCTTTACCATAATCTCAAAGGTTCAAAACGTTAATGTCCATATTACACCAGAACTAATATCCACAACATTCGCCCTAGATTATGAGGTAGGTACAAAAACCTTTTCTAAAGCTGAGCTTCAAACTGAATTCATAGAGAGGGGGTATGATGCTCAATTGGTGGGAGCAACAATTTATAAACCAAATTTTCCACCTACAATGAAATTTTTCTTTCATACCCTACTCATATGTTTATCTACCAAAACCACATCATTCAATGAAATACCACTAAAACACAGTATTTGGGGTATGCTATTTTGACAAATGCAAACTATAAGCTATCCAAAAATCTATTTTTAGATATGCTTACAAATGTAAAGGCCAAAAAAGGAGGTATAGCCAAAGCTTTTCTCATGTACCCAAGACATTTAAGCTGTATTTTACAAAGGGTTTTGGCACAAAAAATTTTGCTCATGGTGAACCCCTGCAAATAAAGAGTCTTTCAAACGAAACATTCACACGCATGATGACCAAAGGTCAAGAAAGTGTAGTTGAAGAAAATGTTACAAAATCAAGAAACAAATATTACAACACCTGTTTGATGAGCCCATTGCTCCATATGCCTAGATTGACCAACCCACCATTGTGGTTCCCACATCGGAAATTTTCATAGCTACCATATCCATTCCCATTGCCAAAACCAATAGAAAACTAAAAAAGAAGGTCACACTAGAGGTTGAGATTCCAGAGGAACATGTTGCAACACAAAAGCAACAAACATCCATTGTTACTTCCTCACAACAGATGCAAACATCTCCACCCACACAAATTCCTCACATATCCACACAAAATGATAGTGTTGTAAGAACAGGGGAACCAAGTCAAGAGGGAGATGATTCACTTGAACATTTCTTCTCAAATCCATCTCCTAGGGTTGCTTCTCTGTTCACTCCACCATCCACAAAACCAACACTATCCACAATATAAGCTTTGCTTAATGCAATTGACCAAAGTGACTTGGATAGACCCAGTTTGTGACAACTCGTATTTCAGAACATATCTTTGTGCTTAATGTAACGTATGTGAACTTTGTGTGATAATCTGATATGTTGATTTAATGAATGTTATGAGACTTTATGTTTGTATTATGTGAATCTTGTATGTATATATATATATATATATGATAACTCGGATCGCACAACACAACTCGATCGTACAAGCCATTGTTGGGCCACACACCTTGCACTCGAACCACAAAGGCAACCCGTAATGGGTTTGGCCCATTCTCTTATTTGCGCATAACCTCATAGGAGGGGGGTATACTCTTCATTGTTTGTCAAACACTCTAAACACATAAACCCTAGCTCTCTTTCTCTCCTCTCAAACTCGACGGCAACACACACCCTCTCTGAATCGAAGATCTGGTTGTTTGGATCATCCTCGTTATACTTTCTTAACCGGTTAGTGTAATACATTTGATTTGCATGATTGAATGATATTCGGCTTATGTTTTACATAATGATTTAGTGATATCTTGTGATTGAATATGATGAAAGTTGTTGAGTTTTAGTTTGTGTAAATCGACTCACATGTATAGCATCTTAGATCAATATGGAATAGTTAATCATATGATGATGTTCTAGCTAATCGGATGTGTATGATGATGTTAATCGGCTACCATGACTTGTTGTTTGCATGATGATTTAGGATTGAATGTATGTAATCGGTTGTATGTTCATGAAATCGGACCAAATAATATGATTTGATAAGTTATTGTTTAGGCTTTAAATGTTATTAGGGTTCATATGAATTAGTGATGATTGCTTGGTTTGATCGAATATTAGTTAAGTTTGAAACTGGTTAGTTGTTGATTGATAACCACAATAATAGGAAACTGTTTGATTTCTTTGACCGATTTAATGTATGATTGGTAACTGTTGATTTCCTATAAATGATATGCATAATATTCGGATAATAAAACCAGTCGCACGAGATGTTCAGTCGCATAAGAAGTTCAGTCGCACAAGATGTTCAGTCGCACAAGAAGTTCAGTCACACAAGAAGTTCAGTCGCACAAGAAGTCTGTAGTCGCACAAGATGTCCTGGGTCGCACAAGGCCGACTGGACCGCACAAATTGATTGATGTTCACTTGTTTGGGCCGTATGCATGTTGGATCAGTTTATTATTTGGGCCGAGTGTTTAACTGGATCGCACAACATGCTGTGGATCGCACAAGGTTGTGCTGATCGCACAACATGTTGGGCCGGGTAGTTGTTGGGTTTCAACTACCCAATCGCACAAGATGTTATTGGGCTTACATTGTTACTTCAGCCCAATACATCATGATCGTACAAGTTTGGGTTATATGTGTTTAACTGATTTGTTTAACGTGTTCAATGTGTATGCCATGATCATTAAGTGTTCTTGATTTGCTAAATCTATGTAAACATACGTGCACTACTCGAAACCAAAACCTAACTTATATGGTAACCATGTTAGGACGTGGTTGACCTCTAGCAGCTCGATTGACCTTTCGTTTATCTGCCGAGCTAACCTAAGGTGAGTTCACACTTTCTACAAAGCATGGGATTCCCAGGGGTTGGGAATGGGTTAAGGAATATGGATTCCTCGTCCTTCTTGGGTAGGACAGTACTGGTTAAGGAGTGTAATTCCTCGTCCTCTTGGACAGTTAAATTTCACTAGACCAAAACTCTATCACGAAGTCCCTCCTTTTTATATCGACTTAATCGCCGGGCCAATGGCGAGCGGGTCATTAGTTAGATAGCGCTATTTAGGTTTGACAAGCCTCACACCGTGCCGTAGAGGACGGGTGTGAACTAATGGATCTGGGCACGTCAATGATGATAGACATTGACAGTTCAGGGCACATAAACATGATTACAGTCAGCAGTCGATATGGTAACGAGTCTAGTAGTATATACATGGGGTAGCCCCCACGGCCAAAGAGCCAGATAATTAACCATGGGGTAGCCCCCACGGCTGGATTGCCAGAATAAACGGGAATAAACTAAACACGCTTTCAACTATGGGGTAACCCCCACGTCAGGGATGCCAGTTAAAGGAAACTGTTTTTGGGAACAACTTAAGACGAACACCCAACTGTGAACTCGCTCAACTTTATTGTTGACTCGTTACTACATGCTTTGCAGGTCAATAGCTACTTAGCTGGAGCTTGCATGGGAAGAGTCGTTGTGGGACATGGACAGTTGTGTGCCATGTTAAACATTGAAACATTAGAACTTATATTTTGTTTTGGTTTTAACTGTTATGCTTCCGCTTGCAACTTAAACTATGTTTTTTTTATTTTGACACCAATTATATTGTGTTGGATTCTATGTTTACTTATGCTTGTTCAATATGATTGGTGGCTTGATCCTGGTCAGTCACGCCTCCAAGCGGTGATACTCCGCAGGTGGATTTTGGGGGTGTGACAGATTGGTATTAGAGCCATTGGTTATAGTGAACTTGGTTTTAATAAGGGAAAAAAAGTTTTTTGTTAAAACCAGACTATAACCTATACAGTGCTCAACGATCCACAACGACGCTTCGCTCCACGTGCAAGACTCGACATTCTAGGTGATATGATTTATATTTACATTGCCTACTTGCTAGCTACATAGAACATTGCTCATGGTATGCTTAGTTAGTATAACCACTGCTGCTAGAACACATGTGTGCCTACTCTCTTCTGTCATCGCACTTTCGCGAACCTCTCTCACTCATGTTTCCTTTTATATGAAGATCATGAGTGGACGCGTTAACATGACTCAAGCCCAGTTGGCGGCTTTGATCACGGAACAAGTTACTGCAGCACTTGTAGCCGCACAAGCAGGAGGTATATCCTGCAGTCTAAACTCACTCTAGGATCCTTAGGTCCTACTCTCGTAAACTAACACTTGTGCTTAACCTTGTCCCTTCTTACACCTACGACAGGTCAACATGCTCAGCCACCTGTGTGCACCTTCAAAACTTTTATGGACTGCCGACCTACTACTTTCAGCGGCACTGAAGGAGCTGTAGGCCTCCTCCACTGGTTCGAGAAACTCGATTCTATCTTCGAGATGTGTGAATGCCCTGAGGCTCGCAGGGTGAAATATGCTACTGGTACTCTTGAGGGTATAGCGCTCACGTGGTGGAACGCTCAGGTCCAAATGCTAGGCTTGGTTGCTGCTAACGCCACCCCATGGAACGATTTCAAGGAATTTATCAAGGAAGAATACTGTAGTTGTGACGACATTCACAAGCTGGAGGTAGAGTTTTACAACTTGAAAATGATGGGGTCAGAAATTGAAGCATATACGAGAAGATCAAACGAGTTGGCCATCCTGTGTCCTACTATGGTAGACCCTCCCATCAAACGTATCGAGTTGTATCTCAAGGGTTTAGTGCCAGAGATTCAGAGTCATGTAACTTCAGCAAATCTGGGCACCATCCAACAGATCATCAAGTTGGCTCATCGTCTCACGGATCAGGTAGTGGAGCAGAACAGGCTGCCTAAGCGCATCGGTGCTACTACTGCTACTTCTGATACTCCTAGCGACAACAAGCGTAAGTGGGATGGAACTTCTGGCAAAGGTTCAACTTCTGTTCAATCTCAGTCTCAGCAGAGAAGGACTGACGACTACAAGAGCCCTGGTCAGCAACCAACTGGTAACCAAAGTCAAGGTGGGTACAGGGGAAATCACCCCAAATGCAGTCGCTGTAACCTACACCACAACGGGCCATGCACCAGGGGTAACTGTCACCGGTGCAACAAGCCAGGCCACGCCGCAAAGGATTGCAGAAGTTTATACCCCGCAAATCAGAATCGTCAGCAGCAACAAGCCCCACAAAATCAACGCCAGCAGCAGCAACAGCAAGGCATCAACAAAGGGTGCTTTCAGTGTGGAGCTGAAGGCCACTTCAAGAGAGATTGTCCCCAACTGAACCAGAACCAGAACAACAACAACAACAACAATAATAACAACCAGGGGAATGGAAACAATGGGGGTAACAACGGCAATGGTGCGAGGGGTCGTGTGTTCTTTATTGGCCAGGGAGAAGCGAGGAATGATCCCAATGTCGTGACGGGTAAGTTCCTACTGGATGACTTTTATGTTACTGTCTTGTTTGATTCGGGTACCGATACTAGTTACGTGTCCTTGAAAGTTAGTCAAATGCTTAAGCGTACCCCAACACTATTGAACACCAAGCACACTGTAGAGTTAGCTAATGGTAAAAGCTTAGAGGTCACACACATAGTCAAGGGTTGTAATCTTGTTCTTGCTGGTCACACTTTCTCTATCGACCTCATTCCTATCGTTCTGGGTAGTTTCGACGTTGTCATTGGGATGGACTGGTTATCCCAACACCAAGCAGAGATTCTTTGCAAAGAAAAGATTGTCCGTATTCCTCGTTCAGGTGATGAACCTCTTATGATTCGTGGCGACAAGAGTGGTGCTGTGGTGAGCATCATCTCTTTCCTTAAGGCCCAGAAGTGTTTGCGAAAGGGCCACACTGCTATTTTGGCTCTCGTTACTGACACCTCGAAGAAAGAGAAAAAGATAGAAGAATTTCCGATCATACACGACTATCCTGAGGTATTCCCTGAGGAATTAACTAGCCTTCCGCCTCATCGTCAAGTCGAATTTCAGATTGAACTGGCTCCTGGAGCCGCACCAATAGCTCATGCACCGTATCGTTTAGCTCCATCAGAGTTGGAAGAACTCTCTACGCAACTACAAGAACTCTTGGACAAGGGTTTTATTCATCCTAGCTCTTCGCCATGGGGAGCTCCAGTGCTATTTGTGAAGAAGAAAGACGGTACCTTTAGGATGTGCATAGATTACCGCGAACTAAACAAAGTGACCGTGAAGAATCGCTACCCTCTTCCACGTATTGACGACTTATTCGACCAGTTGCAAGGGTCGAGCTTTTACTCGAAGATTGATTTGAGATCGGGATATCACCAGCTGAGAGTCCGAGAAGAGGACGTCTCCAAAACAACTTTTAGAACTCGTTATGGACACTACGAGTTTTTGGTCATGCCTTTTGGGCTGACAAACGCACCTGCGGTCTTCATGGACTTGATGAATCGAGTGTGCAAGCCCTACCTGGACAGGTTCGTTATTGTTTTCATAGACGACATCTTGATCTATTCTAAGAGTCAGGAGGAACACGAGCAGCATCTACGACTTATTTTGGAACTCCTTCGAACAGAACAGCTTTATGCAAAGTTCTCGAAATGCGACTTCTGGCGTCGTGAAGTCCATTTCCTAGGCCACGTGGTAAATAAGGATGGAATTCATGTTGATCCATCCAAGGTGGACTCGATCAGGAACTGGCCTGCGCCCCGTACCCCAACAGAAATCCGCCAATTCTTGGGCTTGGCAGGTTACTACAAAAGGTTTATCAAGGATTTCTCCAAGATTGCGCAACCTCTCACCTCATTAACCCAGAAAGGTGTCACCTATCGATGGGGTGATGCACAGGAAACTGCATTTCAACACTTAAAGGATAGACTTTGTAGCGCCCCTATCCTCTCATTGCCTGAAGGCACAGACGATTTCGTGGTTTATTGCGACGCATCCATTCAAGGACTTGGATGTGTGCTGATGCAACGTGACAAGGTTATTGCTTATGCGTCACGTCAACTTAAGATTCATGAACGAAACTACACTACACACGATTTAGAGCTGGGAGCTGTCGTTTTCGCACTTAAGATATGGAGACATTACCTGTATGGTACCAGGTGCACCATTTACACCGATCACAGGAGTCTCGAGCATATCTTCAAACAGAAGGAGCTGAACATGCGTCAACGTCGATGGGTTGAGCTTTTGAATGATTATGAATGCGCAATCAAGTACCATCTAGGCAAAGCCAATGTTGTGGCTGACGCCCTCAGTCAGAAGGACACTACGCCTAAGCGCGTGCGAGCACTGCAACTCACCATTCAATCTAGTCTTCCTTCCCAGATACGAGATGCTCAGGTAGAAGCATTGAAACCAGAAAACGTCAGGGCTGAAGCCCTACGTGGCTCAAGGCAACGGTTAGAACAAAAGGAAGACGGTGCTTACTACGTAACAGGACGCATCTGAG
Source organism: Helianthus tuberosus (assembly GCA_030545235.1). Classification (NCBI taxonomy): domain Eukaryota; kingdom Viridiplantae; phylum Streptophyta; class Magnoliopsida; order Asterales; family Asteraceae; genus Helianthus; species Helianthus tuberosus. The sequence goes on from CM060430.1 coordinate 72,256,019, forward strand.
TCCCACTCTATGGCAACCTACGAGAACTTGTGATGGATGAGGCACACAAGTCTCGTTACTCAGTACATCCTGGTTCAGATAAGATGTACCACGACTTAAAAACTATGTATTGGTGGCCTAGCATGAAAGCTCACATAGCAGCTTACGTTAGCAAGTGCTTGACTTGTGCGAGAGTCAAGACCGAATACCAGAAACCCTCAGGCCTACTTCAACAACCCGAGATACCACAATGGAAATGGGAGCAAATTTCCATGGATTTCGTTACTGGCCTGCCTAGATCTCAACGCGGAAATGATACTATTTGGGTGATCGTGGATCGACTCACAAAGTCTGCACACTTCTTGGCTATCAAGGAAACGGATAAGTTCTCCACTCTAGCAGACGTATATCTTAAGGAAGTTGTCTCGAGGCACGGGGTGCCCACCTCCATTATCTCTGATCGTGATGCACGTTTTACCTCTGAACTGTGGCAAGCAATGCATAAGTCCTTTGGCTCACGTTTAGATATGAGCACAGCTTATCACCCGCAAATGGATGGGCAGTCTGAACGCACCATCCAGACCCTTGAAGACATGCTTAGGGCATGTGTGATTGACTTTAGCAACGGCTGGGAAAAGCATCTGCCACTAGTGGAATTTTCGTATAATAACAGCTACCACACCAGCATTAAAGCAGCTCCATTTGAGGCATTGTACGGGCGTAAATGCCGATCACCTCTTTGTTGGGCAGAGGTGGGGGATAGTCAGATCACTGGCCCAGAACTCGTGGTAGACACAACAGAAAGGATTGCTCAAATACAACAACGAATGGTGGCAGCTCGTGACCGTCAGAAAAGCTACGCCGATAAGGGCAGGAAACCACTCGAGTTCCAGGTTGGGGATCGAGTGCTACTCAAAGTTTCACCCTGGAAGGGTGTTGTTCGTTTTGGCAAATGAGGCAAACTTAACCCATGATACGTTGGACCATTCGACATCATAGAGAAAATAGGCAAGGTGGCCTACAAGTTAAACCTACCAGCAGAACTCAGTGCAGTTCACAACGTTTTTCACGTATCGAATCTGAAGAAGTGTCTGTCAGATGAGACCCTCATAGTTCCATTGAAGGAACTCACTAACGACGATCAGTTGCGATTCGTCGAGGAACCAGTTGAAATCACGGACCGGGATGTTAAGGTCCTCAAGCACACCAGAATACCTCTTGTTCGAGTTCGTTGGAACTCCCGTCGTGGCCCAGAGTTCACCTGGGAACGCGAAGATCAAATAAAACAAAAGTATCCCCAATTGTTCGCAAACAACACAACCACTACTGAGGCTGAAGCTACTGCGGAATTTCGGGACGAAATTCCAGATCAACGGGGGGAGGATGTGACACCCCAGGAAAACCATTCAACTTAACTAGCTTCCTCAGTGAGTACGTGCTAAATTTCGGGACGAAATTTCTTTCAACTTAGGGATAATGTGACAACTCGTATTTCAGAACATATCTTTGTGCTTAATGTAACGTATGTGAACTTTGTGTGATAATCTGATATGTTGATTTAATGAATGTTATGAGACTTTTGACGGGTGGTCCGTTGGACAACCCTTAAATGGTTTAAAAAGATTAAAATTCCATGCTTTACTTGGTTATTTGCTTGAATATAGTAACTACGAGTGTTTGTGTGTTTTACAGGTAAATCGCTTAATTCGGTTAAGTTACGACATTTGGTGATGAAGCGGAACAATTGGGAATAATAATCAAGTGAATTATATCATTCGAGACGTGTTCGGGTCGAAAAGATACATTGGAATGCAAAAGATACGAAATTAATGAAGTCTAGGGGATGTTTGTTATTAGTTGAAAGTTGAAATACATGCTCAAAACAAAATCCAAAGGACGACATCATCATTATTCATGCAGACAAGGGTTTTTGACATGTGCAGACTTGGGAGGAATTAATGAGAAAAGACAACATTATCATCACGACAAACAAGGCAGCCGCACACATCAATTCATCATCACTCAATCACGTGACTTTGGTTTTTTTTTAAGGAAGCTTTGTTTTAGAAAACAAATCAAACATCATCACCAATTGGGCCGAATAAACAGAAGGGACTTGTGGATTGGAGCAGGCCTGTACGTGACTTATGTGGTGGGGAGTAATTATTTTAAAGTAAAATATCATCACATTGGCCATATTCACTCACGCAGACTTCTAGGTGGATGATTTTAATTGATTTTCAATAACATCACAAGGAGTCATGTGGACTTCTTACACGCAGCACATACGTTGACTTCCTGGAGAACAGTTGGAATTTTCGCATTAATTGGTGAGTTGATGGATTTTTATGTGGGAGTCATTGGTTTTTCGGTTACAGAATGATAGAGGGCGGCTGGTGATTGTTGGTCGGTTACACATTACTCTTTTGACACACACTTGGGGTTCCAATAAAAGGACTCTCGGTTACACGAATAAGGGAGGCATTTTTGGGGAGTGAACGAGATGGAGGGGGAGAGCTCGGACGAAAGAAAAGGGGTTTCAACTATGGTTGGAGCCTCTGAAGATCAACAACCTGCCATGATCGGTTAACCCTCCAGTGACACTCCGGGTGATGATTCTTGTATTTCACTTTTAATTTAGTTCTGTTTGTTTGAGAATTAGATTGTAATTAGGTGTTGACCGAATTGCATTTACATATATACAATTTGTGTGACAGACAAATCCTGGTGATAACCAGAGACGTATTTATGTTGAATCTAATTGTGCCTTTGCTGATTGAATAATTATTTATGCTTGCGGTTAATATCTCTCTGATCAATTGGTATTATGCTAGGATCTTGTATAAGTAATTGGTTTATGTGACAGATTTACCATTTAATCAGTGGCATCCAAATAAACAATAATTAGGTTATTAGGTGTTTACAGAATTTGAATCCCGGAGTGGTCACGTTCCTATCATTGTTTTCTTTCTCATTTTCACAATACTTATTCATAAAAATTACAAAAATATATAAACTAGCAAATTTCATAATGTAAGTTTAGATTAATTAAACGGTATTACACTGACCACATGCTCCTCTGGATTCGATACCTGACTTACCCTGTCTATAGGTAATTTTAGGTTTTTGCATAGACCCGACGACAGTCTATCAACTTTATGTTTGTATTATATGAATCTTGTATGTATATATATATATATATGATAACTCGGATCGCACAACACAACCCGATCGTACAAGCCTTTGTTGGGCCACACACCTTGCACTCGAACCACAAAGGCAACCCGTAATGGGTTCGGCCCATTCTCTTATTTGCGCATAACCTCATAGGAGGGGGGGTATACTCTTCATTGTTTGTCAAACACTCTAAACACACAAACCCTAGCTCTCTTTCTCTCCTCTCAAACTCGACGGCAACACACACCCACTCTCAATCGAAGATCTGGTTGTTTGGATCATCCTCGTTATACTTTCTTAACCGGTTAGTGTAATACATTTGATTTACATGATTGAATGATATTCGGCTTATGTTTTACATAATGATTTAGTGATATCTTGTGATTGAATATGATGAAAGTTGTTGAGTTTTAGTTTGTGTAAATCGACTCACATGTATAGCATCTTAGATCAATATGGAATTGTTAATCATATGATGATGTTCTAGCTAATCAGATGTGTATGATGATGTTAATCGTCTATCATGACTTGTTGTTTGCATGATGATTTAGGATTGAATGTATGTAATCGGTTGTATGTTCATGAAATCGGACCAAATAATATGATTTGATAAGTTATTGTTTAGGCTTTAAATGTAATTAGGGTTCATATGAATTAGTGATGATTGCTTGGTTTGATCGAATATTAGTTAAGTTTGAAACTGGTTAGTTGTTGATTGATAACCACAATAATAGGAAACTGTTTGATTTCTTTGACCGATTTAATGTATGATTGGTAACTGTTGATTTCCTATAAATGATATGCATAATATTCGGATAATAAAACCAGTCGCACAAGATGTTCAGTCGCACAAGAAGTTCAGTCGCACAAGATGTTCAGTCGCACAAGAAGTTCAGTCGCACAAGAAGTTCAGTCGCACAAGAAGTCTGTAGTCGCACAAGATGTCCTGGGTCGCACAAGGCCGACTGGACCGCACGAATTGATTGATGTTCACTTGTTTGGGCCGTATGCATGTTGGATCAGTTTATTATTTGGGCCGGGTGTTTAACTGGATCGCACAACATGCTGTGGATCGCACAAGGTTGTGCTGATCGCACAACATGTTGGGCCGGGTAGTTGTTGGGTTTCAACTACCCAATCGCACAAGATGTTATTGGGCTTACATTGATACTTCAGCCCAATACATCATGATCATACAAGTTTGGGTTATATGTGTTTAACTGATTTGTTTAACGTGTTCAATGTGTATGCCATGATCATTACGTGTTCTTGATTTGCTAAATCTGTGTAAACATACGTGCACTACTCGAAACCAATACCTGACTTATATGGTAACCATGTTAGGACGTGGTTGACCTCTAGCAGCTCGATTGACCTTTCGTTTATCTGCCGAGCTAACCTAAGGTGAGTTCACACTTTCTACAAAGCATGGGATTCCCAGGGGTTGGGAATAGGTTAAGGAATATGGATTCCTCGTCCTTCTTGGGTAGGACAGTACTGGTTAAGGAGTGTAATTCCTCGTCCTCTTGGACAGTTAAATTTCACTAGACCAAAACTCTATCACGAAGTCCCTCCTTTTTATATCGACTTAATCGACGGGCCAATGGCGAGCGGGTCATTAGTTAGATAGCGCTATTTAGGTTTGACAAGCCTCACACCGTGCCGCAGAGGACGGGCGTGAACTAATGGATCTGGGCACATCAATGATGATAGACATTGACAGTTCAGGGCACATAAACATGACTACAGTCAGCAGTCGATATGGTAACGAGTCTAGTAGTATATACATGGGGTAGCCCCCACGGCCAGAGAGCCAGATAATTAACCATGGGGTAGCCCCCACAGCTGGATTGCTAGAATAAACGGGACTAAACTAAACACGCTTTCAGCTACGGGGTAACCCCCACGGCAGGGATGCCAGTTAAAGGAAACTGTTTTTGGGAACAACTTAAAACGAACACCCAACTGTGAACTCGCTCAACTTTATTGTTGACTCGTTACTACATGCTTTGCAGGTCAATAGGTACTTAGCTGGAGCTTGCATGGGGAAGAGTCGTTGTGGGACATGGACAGTTGTGTGCCATGTTAAACATTGAAACATTAGAACTTATATTTTGTTTTGGTTTTAACTGTTATGCTTCCGCTTGCAACTTAAACTATGTTTTTGATTTTGACACCAATTATATTGTGTTGGATTCTATGTTTACTTATGCTTGTTCAATATGATTGGTGGCTTGATCCTGGTCAGTCACGCCTCCAAGCGGTGATACTCCGCAGGTGGATTTTGGGGGTATGACACAGTTCCTCCCAACCACCTATTACTGGGAGAATGCCATCTAAAGTGACTGGGCCAAGTCAAGTCATTACTAGCCCATAAACGGCATCTACTACAACTGTAGAGACAACAATCTCACAGTTGGACAGTGGTTACATAGCTAAGACCTCCTTGATGGCAACAACTGTTGAGTCTACAATAGTACACTCTATTGAAGTTGGAAGTCCCCAGTACCAAGAACAAGTGGCAATTGGTTCAAAACCAAGTACAACCACCTCTGGTGGGAACTCAGATGATCCTATTAACTTGGGTGATGGGTTAAGATACCAGGAATTGACGGAGAGAGTCTCCAAGTTAGAATCTTCTGTTGATGAATTAAAAAACATGCTAAAGACCTTGGTGCAAAACTCAAGAACTCTACCAACCACTACACAAATAGCAAAAGAAATGTCGGTGCATGCACAAATGTATCTTCATCTTCAAAAGCAATCTGCAGATGCCACATACAATATGCAAATGGAGCTGATAAGAAATATGGTGGATGCTAGGTACAAAGATACTCAAGAAGAGATTAAGGCCATTAAAGACCATCTTCTCTAAGCTACTTGCATTGTTCCAACTCTCCCCATATAATCAGAAGATGATGCCAAAAAGGGGGAGAGTGATAGCATGAGAAAGCTTCCACCTCTAGTCAAGAAAACCCAAAAGAGGCCTGAGACTTCTACAGCCAAAAAGGCCAAAAAAGATGCAGTTAAAAAAGAAAAAAAAAACAAAGATACAAAGGAAGCTAATGAGATGTTGACAGTGCATGAGATCATTGAAAGGAAAAGAATTCAAAAGAACCAAGGCTCCTCAACAAAGGTACCTCAAAGCACTGTAACATCAAAACCAACACTAACCAACACTAACCACTAAAACCACTGCTCCTAATGCTCAAACATTAGTTGGCACTCCAAAAGTGACAACAGATGTTACACCCACACTTCTACAAACTCAAAAGAATCCTACATGTGTTCTTCTCAAGAGAAAACTACACACAAAAATCCCATTACCACCAACAAAAATGTCACACCCTGGCTTTGCGGAAGCGTGGTTATTTTGGTGTGACTTCTTAATACCATAGCTTAATCATAACAAAGCTATATGAAAATAAAACCATGCAAGATCATCCATTAAAATAAGTTTGAAGAGTAAAGAACCACAACATTGCCTTAACGGATATCACATCCTAACAAACATAAACAGTGTTCAAAAGACACAACACCAACAAGAAATAAACACAGTTTAAGAACTGTGACTCGTCCAGGAAAAAGTCACATCCCCTAAACTCGGATGACCTCGAAACTAGTGCAGCGGGAAAACGTGTCATACCGCACCAGATCCTTTAATTCCCTGAAATACATGTAAGTTGAAAAATCAACAATAATGTTGAGCGAGTTCATGTGTAAGTGAGTAAGTAAAACCTTTGTAAAATGTCTGTATGTATGAAATTTCCTGGTATGTAGCAATAAGGAAAAAGAGATCAATTAATGTGTAGCTAATACATTAATAAGTGAAATGGCCTAGGAAGCACTCAAACCTGTAACGCGAATTTCATACCGGTCCTTCCGGCGGAACGACAAAGTCACCACATGCAGCCACACGCTGGCTCATGTGTGGGGCTCGCAACACCCGATAGATCTATCACTCATGCCTCTCGGTCCTTATATAAGGATTAATGGTCTTACGATAATAGCCTACCCATTCACATGATCTAGGTAATAAATACCTTAGCTAATCATACCGTGTAAGTAAAAGTTCGTAATCATAGTAACATGTATTTCACCCCCGCAGTTTAGATAACTGAAAACAGTTAAGAGAAAAGGGGGACATGAACTCACTGTGGTGCGTCTCTACCAAGTATATCTCCTGCTCAAGCGGCTGTGCGACGACCTACACGTACTAACTCTATTAGACGGACGGCCGTGCCTTAGCTTAAGGGTTAATGTCTTTGGGAAATAGTTAGGCAACTATTTCGTAATTACACTTCGGAATTATCTGGTAAATATATTCCTTCCCAAGGATGGGGGTTTTAATACATGTGCGTTTATACAATTCCAAGACTTTATTATTAAGTCCCACTTAATAAATATACTCTAATTCTTTTGTCCAAAATATTCTATCTCCAAAATATAAGTATTTTCCCAAAAATATTATATTTTATTCCATATAATTTTCCAAAATAACACTTTTAACAAAATACGCATTTAATGGTATTTTTCCGAAAATACGTAAGTTACGGATAAAGATCGGGTGGTAATAATAATACCGTTGTAACTTAATATTTATTGTGAAGGCGTTCGCGTTATTTTGGAATCGTTAACATTCGGTAATATTATTTTTACTCTAAAAATAATATTTAGATAGTTTGCAAAATAATCACAAAATTTACACAAGTTTATTTGTGAAAATCCCACCTCCGGCACTTAAAAAGTTTTGTAATAAAAATCGTGGCGAAAGTTATTCGGGAAAACAAGGTAAAAATATAGTCATAACACTTGTGATAAAAATATTTAAAAGTGTTAGATTTTTGGAAAAATTTCGCCAGAGTTTCCCCTGTAACTGGAGGTGGCCACGCTTTCAAGCGTATCATTTGCTTTTAAAATTCAAATCAACAATTTTCTCAATCAACAATAAACAATATTCAAATCATCAAACTAGTCAAAATAGATATAAATCGCAATAATACATGAACTTGTGGTTTATCCAAAATATGTAGTAACTTTCCATTACTTTTAGTGGATCTTTGTATAAATCAACTCAGTTTCTTGAGAGTCTCGTTTTTAAAGAAGATAAATTTTCACAACTTCTTGTCAATCTTCACAAAAATAGTTCTTTTGTCAAAACTTTGTGTTACACAAGTGTCTACACACTTGTGTGTTTACAAAAATCACTCTTGTTCATGTAAAACCCGGTTTAGAAAATATGATTTCTTTTGACGCTTGGTCCTTTGAAAATACCACTTGTAGATCTTTAGATCTACTAGTTTAGAACTCCATTTCATAAGAAAAATCACTTTTACACAAGTTCATGTTCATATGTAGTAGTGTTCATCATCTAATCACTTTCATACTTTTACATACACTAGGTCATGTTACATGAACATGACTTAGCAGGGTTAGATGACGATCCGAGCTACTACTAGCATAAATCAACACTAAATAATCATAATAAAACAAGTCTCACAAGTTTTACACAATTATCCATTTATTAACCATCATGTTCATTCTTTTACAGGACTTTTAGTAGGTGATTTAGTATGTTCATGATTTTTAACCGTCAAAGTTCATTTTAACCACTTTAGAATAGATCAAGAAGGCGTTTAGAGTCACTTACTACTAGCTCGAGGCTAGGGAAGAAACTAGTCGAAAAACGAGTGGATAAAAGCAATGTAGTGAGGTCCTCCGCAATCCGAGTGCGCCGACCTTCCTTGTATGAGATCCTTCACACTAGTATGTATGTAGAATAGCTTGATCGAAATCGAAAAGTGGTGGTGGTGTGGGCTTGGTGGTCGGCCGAAAGTGTCAAGAGAGGGAGAGAGATGATCAAGTTTTGTTGGGTGGTTTATGAGAAGTGGAAGGTCCTTATGGTTTCTTTTATAATCCCACCATTCTAATTACCCATTGGATAACATGTCTACTAGATATTAGACATAGGGATTATTTTAATCAAAGTTGTAAGATGGTGTCTCCTATGGGGGGGCCGAATTCGGTTACAAGGGAGGGGTTTGGTTTGATTGGAACTTGATAGTTAGGTGCTAGTTATTTTAATTAGGAGGTTAAACTAGTTAGTAGCATGTAGTAAGTTGTAACGGGTGTTAGGGTATTCGGGGACCCTAACTGGCTCAGAGAAGGAAAAACAATGTTAATGACAATATTTTTATGTTCCGGATAAAGTCCGGTTGTTCGGTTGGATAGTGATCCGTTAAAGTGCTTAACAAAGCTTTAGAGTGTCGTTATTATTATTTTTAGTGACACAATTTATTCCCGACACTTTGGAAAGTGTCTAGTAATATTTTCCTCATGTTTTGGCACTTAATTAATTAGTTTAATGCTGAATTTTTATTTAAAGTGCTGAATTTTGTACTTAAAGTACGTTTTAGGCACATCCGGTCACTGTAATTATCACCTAGTGACGCAGTTCTACAATCCTCACTTCCCTACACTCTCTATGGGTGTAGTAAACTATATCTGGCTCATACAGGCCTTAGAGGCAGTACCTGCCTGGTGCTGGCTATAACAGCACGTTTAGTAGGTTATCCGTTATTGTGCTACAGTGCTTTTGTGCATCATGGTTGTCACTACAGTTCTGTATGTAAATAGTAGGGTGACAGCAAATAAGGTATGATGCAAGTAAGTACATGTATCAGTATTCAAATAGCAGTTTATCCACAATTTCAAGTAAGCACAGTAATTAATTTTTAATTAAGTCATACGGATACCTGGTTTGGTGAGGGTTGTCACATTCTCCCCCCGTTAAATAAATTTCGTCCTCGAAATTTGTACTACCCTACTACTTATGGTTAAGTCACACACGTATGTATATGGATAATATCGAAGTAGATAATCATCAAATCGAAACAAAACTTACTCACATTAGCTGAGTCCCAGAATATATAACAACTCGAATCCTAGGGTTGAAAGGTGTGTGCTTCTAGTATTGGATGTCAACGGTACAAGACATACTTGACGTATAATCTGGTGTAAACCCGCTAGCAGGGGTTCCACAAAAGTGGAGTTTTGACTAATAAGATTCTTTTAAACGATTGGTTACAATATGCAAACGGGTTTTTACAAACCATAGCACCCGCTATATGAACTCAAAAGCAACAACTCAACGTAATAGTAAAATGATCTGTCAACTCTTGAATAAATGTCTGGTAAGGTTTAGTGTGTCGACATTTTGAATAGTGGAGATACACCGAATGGAATACAAGTGAATCTGGTGTATCATTGTCTTGATTCGTAGTTGCATCAGAAATGTTTAAATGATAAGTCAAACAGAAGTATGTGTGGTCTCGTGTAAAACGGTTACCACGATTAGCACAAGCTACAAGTTTATGATGACACCACAAGGTGTCATAATGGCATTTCCCAATAATAGTGGTGACTGAACAAGTTCACCGCGTTTGAAATCAAATGAAAGTGTACTGAGGCAATCTGAAGATTTGATTTATACCATGTTACAGAGTTTTCAGTTAAATACGGAACATCAAAGATCCTCTGTTTCCAATCGAAGATGAAATGTAATAAGTATCGCAAGGCATTTGATTTACAACGAAAGAATCGTTAGGGGGTACATCATGATATGAAATGAATTTATGTACCTTTGACTCAGCACGCAAGTGTGTTGAGAGTGATTTAATTGTGATAAAGAAACGGATTTAGGGCAAGTTGTCAAATAATCAATTAAATCCGTGTACGAAGGGAGTAGTCAAATAAGCGCAAGCTTCTGTTCTGTGAAAGTATCACTGTAAGGTGTCGAAATCTATCCATGATTTAGTGGAGTCTTAGACCAAATAAGTCTACCACGACCCGAAACAAAAGAATCTGTGCCAAAGTATTAGAATACGATGCTCTCAATGCATCATATGGCGTCTCAAATTAAGCAGGTGAACTGGATAAGTTCAAGCAGTTGAACCTAGTAACCAAACAATAAACGTACATATCACCAAGGAAATCTTGACATGATAGCAAACTTGTAACTTGAAATAAGGTAGTTTCAATAAGTGTGTTGACTTGATAACAAAAGAGTCAACAATGACAAAAATGTAGGTCATTCGAATCACGAATCAGTAACTGGGTTTAGCAGGGTAATATTTAAATTTCAATGAAGTGTTTGTTCGAAACAAAACCACGTGCGTAGCAAATGATGCATGTGAGTCATGAAAGTTTCCGAGCACTGAAACAATAAGTGCTTGCTAAGATGAAGAAATGACCAAGTATCGAAACAAATGTGTGTTCGCTCTCAGCGAAGAAAACTTGTGTGATGCAACTACCATTAAGGGGAGTAGAGATGCAAACATCTACTCGCCAGAAGTAAAAGAAATCCAAGTACTCTCTGTTTGGGTCAGCGGAACTGGCATATGTGCCAAGTTAATGATGGTTGATTGAGTTGACATATAGGGTTCCTAAATAAAAACCCTTACGAGTTTGGACCTGGGCTCACGAAGGTCCTAAATATAAGTTTTCCCAAATCCTCCAGGTTTCGTATCCCGTGTGGATCCGGTTTGTACATTGTGTAGGAAACACCGTTTTTATGTACGTCTAAGAACTAGTCATTGTCCCACAATTTTCACCGGTAACCTTTCTTCTTGAATTTACTGTTAACGACGCTCGATTGTGGACCAATCGTGTAATAGTTGTTGGGTCCTCATAGTTAGTTATATAAGAAGTTCGTTAGTCCTCAGCAAGAGCCACCGACTCTGGTTGGCTAGCTCGTCCGACTTCCGATCATTTGAAGGTCATTCGTCCTTTCTTTTGGCGAGCAGAACTGAGGTTATCCAAAACAAAGGTTTTGGTCTGTTATCTTCCTTCTTTATCAACCACTGGGGTTGCACTGCCAATCCTTGCCTCTCCGGAAGTGTAAGTCGTTACGATGCACTGACTACAGGCATGGTGCCTGGGATTAAATCGATGCGAGACTCGACTAATTGTTGAGGAGGTGATTCCGGTAAGTCTTCGAGGAAGACTGCATGATATTTCCTTATCATAGGAACATCTCTGTGCTTTGGTTCTTCGGCTCCTCCTGTCCCCGACATGAGCCAAGAAAACAACACATTCTTCCCATAACAACCTTCGTGTTTTCAAGCAATTCGTGATCTGTGGAGGCGTATCCTGCCTTGTGAGTCGAGATCGTTCCTTCATTCGTCATCATGGTGCGGATATCGATCTCCTATTGATCATTTGTCAACCAATCCCTCCAACTACCTTGTTGAAGTCTCCCAATTCACTGGCAGTAGATCGGGTGTAATCTTATGCTTCCCGGGTTCTATCTTGTCGATTCCAGTTATTGTGTTGGCTTTCACTAGCTTCCCCTAAGCTAGTTCTAATGGGTACTGGAATATCTACTTACTCGCTGCCTAAACCAATTATACTCTCGAACTCTAGGGGTGCGAAGCGTAAAATTACAACATATTTGGCAATACAGATGCATAACATCGGGTAGTATGGGACATACCGATATTCATGCTTGGATTTCTGGCGTGCTTCCGTGGCTCCGGTGTTAGACATCTTTCCCATCATTTTGCTTAATCTCCCTTGGGCAATCTTTCCTAAAGTGCCTCATATCCCCGCAGGTATAACATCCCTTATCTTTCCCCTTTCCTTTCTTTCCACGCTTCATCTCACGCCAACACGTTTCCCTGTTGTGTCCCACTTTACCACAGATGTCACACTTCCCATTTTTACATCGCCCGGTATGATGACGTCGGCACCTATCTGTAACACCCCCAAACCCGAATATTTATATTCGTTAAAACGCTACGATATGGTACATCTAGAAATAAGTGACTAGGTTATTTAACCTAGTTAGGAATATGGTAAAAAGTAATTGAAGGATGTTAGTTGTGCCAATATTATTTAGTGGCAAACTTGAGGGACTAAAATAGGGTAAAATGAAAGTTGAATATTTTTATGAAAAACACACAAATACACACACACGTACGTGTGTTCTAGAAGAGCAGGAGCTCCTCCATGAGAGCTCAAAACCCTAAACATGAAGAATCATCAAATTAAAGGGTAAATCAAGGTCTAAATTCATGAATGAACACGGATTAATGATCACCTTCATAAGGGGATCGTAAGGTATGTCTTAGATTATAGATTGGTGATGATGCACGAAATGGGTTATGTTGTAAATCACGAATTTGTATGAAATTGAGCATGAGTATGTGTTAGATTCATCATTTGGAACATGGATTATGCATGAAATAGGTTAATTTGATGTTTAAGGGTGAAACCCAATTGTTATGGTGAAGATGATGACATGGGTAAATCATCTATGTCTAAGTTCTTGCTTAATATTGATGTATTTTGAGTTGTATGATGTATTCTTGTTAGAAGAATTGAAAGAAATGTGATACTAGTATGTTTGATGTTATGCATGTATGAATCATGTTGATTAGGAGGAAGAAATTGATGAATTGTGTATGAGATTAGAATGATATGCATGAACTAGTTGTACACTATGCTTACAAGGTAGTACATATATCAAAAGTATGATGAACTATGAAGAATTTAGATTAGATCACTTGTAAGTGATTAACAAGTAGTTATGAAGTGGGTTTTAGAAGATGTAATGTAATATGATGATTCACTTATGTTAATAATGTTTGGAATCATACATGTGTGTGAATGTTTAAAGAAATGGGATAGGAAATGATGAATTGTTGTTAGATGAAGTGAATAAAATGTGATGATAACATGTTTGATGTTTAATTTAATTACCCCATGATGGATTGTAGAAGCATTTGATGAACTATGTATGAGTTTAGAAGATTATGTATGAAATAGTTGTATGTTATGCTTAAAGGGTAGTACTCGCATCAAGTGTATGATGAAATATATATAGTGTCGTCCGTATAGTCGATTATGATGTTACGGGTATATGATGATAAGTCAGATGGTACATGTTATGTCAATATGCGTTATTTGTGATTGTATGATGAATTACAAGAGTTAAACGGATATGAATATAATCATATGAGTTATGTATGCTAGAAAGGACTAATGAAAGTTAAGGGTGAAATATGCGATTGATATGATTGTTAACATGTACGAATGCATATGCTAATAGGAGCGTGATCTTGATGAAAAGAGAGTATAGGAAGCATGTCAAGACGGACTCACGCTTGAAAGGATAACGGGTCAAGAAAAGGCGAGAAATCGGATACGAGCACGGACGCACAAGGTAAGTGATTTCCGTAATCACTTCTTAGTACTAGTAAGTAATAAAGTGTTGTAATGAATTAAACAAGACGTTTGAGGCCAAATATGTGTTAAAGTCCTTCGTCGTAAATGATGGGTTTAAGGTTGACCAAAATGCCCTTGATGGGTATTTTGGGGTAAACGAGCTTAAAAGTAATTTTGAAGCAAGTTATTCGATTAGCGTAATGTTTTGGACAAGTATGGAAGTGGGGATGATGGTTTGGTTAGTCATAAACCAATTAATGCGCAAATACCCATAACGGGTCAAATAATTAGAATATAATAATAAGCCGAATGCATGCAAGCTAAGAAATTCCTTAATCCGGATGTGGGATTTTAAGTTCACATGATAGAATGTGAATTTACATGCGTGTAGGAAGAAACGGGAGGTTAAACGGGTAAACGGTTTGAAAGTTACGCAAGTTTTAGCGTAAACGGACAAAGTTGGAAAAGCTGCAGAGCAGCCAAATCGTAAGCTACAGTTCAGTCGTAGGCTACAGAACGTAGCTGCTGTTTGGATCAGAGCAGCCAAATCGTAAGCTACAGTTCAGTCGTAGGCTACAGAACGTAGCTGCTGTTTGGATCAGAGCAGCTGTTTGGATCAGAGCAGCCAAATCGTAAGCTACAGTTCAGTCGTAGGCTACAGAACGTAGCTGCTGTTTGGATCAGAGCAGCCAAATCGTAAGCTACAGTTCAGTCGTAGGCTACAGAACGTAGCTGCTGTTTGGTCCAAACAACTGAATCGTAAGCTACGGCTGAGCCGTAGCTTACGGTGGCAGTTTTGTAAAAAGTTGATTGTTTTGTTATTTTTTGACCTTCGGGCATAAATAGATACGTTATAAACTCCTCTTAACTAATATTTTTGGGTTATAAACTCAAGTCTAAGCACCATATAATTAATATATGAGTATGATGATCGAATGCGAGTAGGTTAATCAAGAATTGGATGTAAGTAAATATGTGTAGACATGATTATGTAAGCATGTAACGGATGGAGCTTGTTTGTAACGCATCCCGACGATTCGTAAAGTTTCTTATGAGCATATAGGGATGCACCTAAGTAGATAAGCATGTACGTATGTTTATATGTATCCGTATACGTACGTAAAACTTATGTAAGTAGGTATGCGTGAAAGTATGTAAGTTTATAGTGTGGGAACAAGTACTAGTTATGTATGTATAAATGTATATGTGTAGATACCGGTTTATGTAGGTACGAAAGTATTTAAATAAGAGCATGAGCATCATGTGATTGAATATGAAGATACGTACGCGCGTAGGTATGTATAAAGATATGCACATGTAATGCATGTATGTAAAGGCGTGGTAAAGGTATGTACGAATGTAGATGTGTATGTATGTATGTATAATGATATGTATGAGCGTATGCATGTATGTGAAAATGTAGGAAATGTGTGTACTTATGTAGTTGAGTATGAATGTATATATATATAAAGATATGTATGAGTGTGTGCACGTATGTAAAGCTGAAGGAAAGGTATGTACGTAGGTAGAGGTGTATGTAAGTTTAATGTATGTACGTATGTAAGCATGATTTAGACACGTTGAGGGTTAACGTTAATAATGGTGTACATTGAGAATGAAAAGTATGCAGGTACGTTATTGAAGCCTCATCAGGAAATGGATACGCAGATGAAATGCTTAAAGTTTGTTAATAAACGAAAATGGGAAGTGTACATGAATGAGCTTGTTTATATAACGTGTGCTAATGTTTCGAATGTATGTGGTGAATGCAGGTTGTGTGGATAATGGGCGATTATAACAAGGATTAGAGATCGAAGATCTAGTCACAAGATAGATTGTACGGGGACGTTGAATGTAAAATGTAGCAATCATAAGCTATGTTTTTAATTAGTAAATAAGAGGATGACGGATTTATGAATGAGAGCTATGTTAAAGTTAAAGTTTAAATAAGTTGAGGTATTTATAAAGAAAGAAATTTTATGGTTCGTGTTTTCCGCTGCGACTTTTGTCATGTACGATTTAGAGTCTAACAAGTTGGTATCAGAGCCCTGGTTTGAGAGAATCAAGTGTAAGAAGGTAAGTGCTTGAACTCAAACCTGTGTGCTCTTGTGATAAGAAACCCGTACAATCCAAGACTCGGTCAAGATCCAAAGGTAAAAGAGAATGTAAGTATGTACTTATGTATACGCATAAAGAAACTGACGGTTTTGTATATGCAAGGTAAGTATAAGCGTTTGAAGAGGATGATCCGCGAGTGCGGTCAAGTACCGACACCAAGGCATGAAATAAGATAAAGTTGAACCCAGGTACGTAAATTCATTATGTCGGTATATGAAATGGTAAAATGCATTAAGGGAAGAAAAATGCTAAATGAAGGACCATGATGGTATAGTAAACAAGTTTTGAAAAATGATACACGTGCCGAAACCTAATTCTTCGGACATAAGGTGACAATTACACGAAGACACGAAACTAGTATGTGGATTGTGTACCTGGCCAGTACACGTGAAGCATATGACGTTCGTGGGACCGTGATAATTGATACAGGTATGTCCGCTAGAAGTAAGTAGTAGGTGGACGTGAGGGTGAAGAGAAATGTAAGACTCTCAAGAATGAGATTATGATATGCTATGCTAGAATCCGCGAGACGGATTCGAAACATGATATGCTATGCTAGAATCCGCGAGACGGATTCGAAACATGATATGCTATGCTAGAATCCGCGAGACGGATTCGAAACATGATATGCTATGCTAGAATCCGCGAGACGGATTCGAAACATGAAATGCTATGCTAGAATCCGCCAGACGGATTCGAAACATGAAATGCTATGCTAGAATCCGCGAGACGGATTCAAAGAATGAAAGATATGAATGCAATGCTTGAATCCGCGAGACGGATTCAAGGGATGAAAAGCGTATATGCAATGTTTGAATCCGCAAGACGGATTCAAAGAATGAAAGGCGTAAATGCAATGTTTGAATCCGCGAGACGGATTCAAAACATAGAAAGTACGAAAGGTATGAATAATGTGTTCGAATCCGCGAAACGGATTTAAGATATAAAAGACGGAACTAGTCTACATAAGAAGTAGTCAGTAGCTTGACCATGTATGCGTCAAGCAAGTCATAAAAGTAATGTAAAGCAAAAGAACAAAAGAATGATAGGATGAAAATATCCGAATGTGCAAGTAACGTGAGGATATGTACGGTACAAAAGATTATAGAAACGTAGAATGATGTTAGCTACGGAGTTAAGCACGTAGGTGTAACTATGAAATGGTAGTTTTGTTGTGATAACAAAACAAGGGTTAAATGTTATGCAATGCGTCTATAGAATGAAATCTTAAGGGATGAGATGAAGGTATTTAATCTGTTATAAAATGATCATATGAAGGTAAGCATTATTATAAGTTTGAATAAGTGTGTATATTAACCTGTTATTAACGGGTCAAAGGAAACAAGAATGTTATATGAAAGTATGCCATGGAAAGTACAGCCTTGTTAAGAAGAAGAAGCCAATTGCATGAATGATTATGAAATGAGTTAGGATGATTACTTATGAATGTGATGAGGGTGTTAAATCAAACATCAATGTGTGTGTGTGTAGAGGAAATGAGAAAGGTTTCGGGGACGAAACCTTATTTAAGGGGGGTAGACTTGTAACACCCCCAAACCCGAATATTTATATTCGTTAAAACGCTACGATATGGTACATCTAGAAATAAGTGACTAGGTTATTTAACCTAGTTAGGAATATGGTAAAAAGTAATTGAAGGATGTTAGTTGTGCCAATATTATTTAGTGGCAAACTTGAGGGACTAAAATAGGGTAAAATGAAAGTTGAATATTTTTATGAAAAACACACAAATACACACACACGTACGTGTGTTCTAGAAGAGCAGGAGCTCCTCCATGAGAGCTCAAAACCCTAAACATGAAGAATCATCAAATTAAAGGGTAAATCAAGGTCTAAATTCATGAATGAACACGGATTAATGATCACCTTCATAAGGGGATCGTAAGGTATGTCTTAGATTATAGATTGGTGATGATGCACGAAATGGGTTATGTTGTAAATCACGAATTTGTATGAAATTGAGCATGAGTATGTGTTAGATTCATCATTTGGAACATGGATTATGCATGAAATAGGTTAATTTGATGTTTAAGGGTGAAACCCAATTGTTATGGTGAAGATGATGACATGGGTAAATCATCTATGTCTAAGTTCTTGCTTAATATTGATGTATTTTGAGTTGTATGATGTATTCTTGTTAGAAGAATTGAAAGAAATGTGATACTAGTATGTTTGATGTTATGCATGTATGAATCATGTTGATTAGGAGGAAGAAATTGATGAATTGTGTATGAGATTAGAATGATATGCATGAACTAGTTGTACACTATGCTTACAAGGTAGTACATATATCAAAAGTATGATGAACTATGAAGAATTTAGATTAGATCACTTGTAAGTGATTAACAAGTAGTTATGAAGTGGGTTTTAGAAGATGTAATGTAATATGATGATTCACTTATGTTAATAATGTTTGGAATCATACATGTGTGTGAATGTTTAAAGAAATGGGATAGGAAATGATGAATTGTTGTTAGATGAAGTGAATAAAATGTGATGATAACATGTTTGATGTTTAATTTAATTACCCCATGATGGATTGTAGAAGCATTTGATGAACTATGTATGAGTTTAGAAGATTATGTATGAAATAGTTGTATGTTATGCTTAAAGGGTAGTACTCGCATCAAGTGTATGATGAAATATATATAGTGTCGTCCGTATAGTCGATTATGATGTTACGGGTATATGATGATAAGTCGGATGGTACATGTTATGTCAATATGCGTTATTTGTGATTGTATGATGAATTACAAGAGTTAAACGGATATGAATATAATCATATGAGTTATGTATGCTAGAAAGGACTAATGAAAGTTAAGGGTGAAATATGCGATTGATATGATTGTTAACATGTACGAATGCATATGCTAATAGGAGCGTGATCTTGATGAAAAGAGAGTATAGGAAGCATGTCAAGACGGACTCACGCTTGAAAGGATAACGGGTCAAGAAAAGGCGAGAAATCGGATACGAGCACGGACGCACAAGGTAAGTGATTTCCGTAATCACTTCTTAGTACTAGTAAGTAATAAAGTGTTGTAATGAATTAAACAAGACGTTTGAGGCCAAATATGTGTTAAAGTCCTTCGTCGTAAATGATGGGTTTAAGGTTGACCAAAATGCCCTTGATGGGTATTTTGGGGTAAACGAGCTTAAAAGTAATTTTGAAGCAAGTTATTCGATTAGCGTAATGTTTTGGACAAGTATGGAAGTGGGGATGATGGTTTGGTTAGTCATAAACCAATTAATGCGCAAATACCCATAACGGGTCAAATAATTAGAATATAATAATAAGCCGAATGCATGCAAGCTAAGAAATTCCTTAATCCGGATGTGGGATTTTAAGTTCACATGATAGAATGTGAATTTACATGCGTGTAGGAAGAAACGGGAGGTTAAACGGGTAAACGGTTTGAAAGTTACGCAAGTTTTAGCGTAAACGGACAAAGTTGGAAAAGCTGCAGAGCAGCCAAATCGTAAGCTACAGTTCAGTCGTAGGCTACAGAACGTAGCTGCTGTTTGGATCAGAGCAGCCAAATCGTAAGCTACAGTTCAGTCGTAGGCTACAGAACGTAGCTGCTGTTTGGATCAGAGCAGCCAAATCGTAAGCTACAGTTCAGTCGTAGGCTACAGAACGTAGCTGCTGTTTGGTCCAAACAACTGAATCGTAAGCTACGGCTGAGCCGTAGCTTACGGTGGCAGTTTTGTAAAAAGTTGATTGTTTTGTTATTTTTTGACCTTCGGGCATAAATAGATACGTTATAAACTCCTCTTAACTAATATTTTTGGGTTATAAACTCAAGTCTAAGCACCATATAATTAATATATGAGTATGATGATCGAATGCGAGTAGGTTAATCAAGAATTGGATGTAAGTAAATATGTGTAGACATGATTATGTAAGCATGTAACGGATGGAGCTTGTTTGTAACGCATCCCGACGATTCGTAAAGTTTCTTATGAGCATATAGGGATGCACCTAAGTAGATAAGCATGTACGTATGTTTATATGTATCCGTATACGTACGTAAAACTTATGTAAGTAGGTATGCGTGAAAGTATGTAAGTTTATAGTGTGGGAACAAGTACTAGTTATGTATGTATAAATGTATATGTGTAGATACCGGTTTATGTAGGTACGAAAGTATTTAAATAAGAGCATGAGCATCATGTGATTGAATATGAAGATACGTACGCGCGTAGGTATGTATAAAGATATGCACATGTAATGCATGTATGTAAAGGCGTGGTAAAGGTATGTACGAATGTAGATGTGTATGTATGTATGTATAATGATATGTATGAGCGTATGCATGTATGTGAAAATGTAGGAAATGTGTGTACTTATGTAGTTGAGTATGAATGTATATATATATAAAGATATGTATGAGTGTGTGCACGTATGTAAAGCTGAAGGAAAGGTATGTACGTAGGTAGAGGTGTATGTAAGTTTAATGTATGTACGTATGTAAGCATGATTTAGACACGTTGAGGGTTAACGTTAATAATGGTGTACATTGAGAATGAAAAGTATGCAGGTACGTTATTGAAGCCTCATCAGGAAATGGATACGCAGATGAAATGCTTAAAGTTTGTTAATAAACGAAAATGGGAAGTGTACATGAATGAGCTTGTTTATATAACGTGTGCTAATGTTTCGAATGTATGTGGTGAATGCAGGTTGTGTGGATAATGGGCGATTATAACAAGGATTAGAGATCGAAGATCTAGTCACAAGATAGATTGTACGGGGACGTTGAATGTAAAATGTAGCAATCATAAGCTATGTTTTTAATTAGTAAATAAGAGGATGACGGATTTATGAATGAGAGCTATGTTAAAGTTAAAGTTTAAATAAGTTGAGGTATTTATAAAGAAAGAAATTTTATGGTTCGTGTTTTCCGCTGCGACTTTTGTCATGTACGATTTAGAGTCTAACACTATCGCATTTAGGTAGCTTACCCATGTACTCTTTTCTCTTTTTGGCCTTGTTGTTGCTACTCGACTGGGTACCCTGTTTGAAATTTGCCAACTTTCTCTTGTTGTCCCCAGATGACTCTTCATGAGTCTCCTTCTTCTCCTCAGAGGTTGAAAATTTGTTCGTCCTGATTGCCTCTTCAGTCAAGGCTACACTTAGATTGATGGCCTCAGTGATCGTTGCAGGCTTTGACGTCATCACCAAGCTCATGATTTGGGGTGCCAATCCCCAAATGAAACGCTCAATCCTCTTAAACTCTGGATCTACCATGTAAGGAACGATACGCGACAGAACTTGGAACTTCTCCACGTACTCAGCTATTTTTGGACCTTCCATCTTCAAGTTCCAGAACTCAGTTTCTACCTTCTGGCTTTCCGTTCTCGAACAGTACTTTTTATGCATTAGCTCTTTCAGCTCGTCCCATGATAAAGCATATGCAGCGGCCTCGCCCATTGTCTGAACCTGAAGTTTCCACCATGACAGAGCCCCATCTCGGAACAGCCCGGAAATGTACGTGACCTGATCTTCTGGGGCGCATTTGCTCGCACGCAAAACAGTGTCCGTCTTCTCAATCCAGCGTACGAAGGCTACGGCACCCCCAGTGCCGTCGAAATGTAGGGGCTGGCAGCCTAAGAACTGCTTGTAGGTGCAGCCGTTGGGTGGGTTATTTCCTGAGGTACCTCCGTTGCGTTTGGAGCGCTGGGCCTCGTACTGTGCGATAAACTGCACGAGGCGTTCTTGAAATTCCGCCTCTGTCGTTGGCAGAGGGTTGTTGGTATCGGTGTTCCCTCGAGTCGACATCTTCTGAGAAGAAAGTCGGTTAGGTCGGGTCTTAGTAAGGACACGAGCACCTAAGTCTCTGTTTAACGAATAAGACCTCATAGGTATATTACATTTACGTAAATACGCAGTTGTTTAACAATTAATCACATATCCTCACGGTTATAGCACAGCTTGCAAATAGGAACGTAGCAAGTAATCATGTGGTATTATAGTTATAGCACAAATATGTAGATCATCAACGTGCTTAGTGAGAGCATAGCGACGATATTTTTCGTCGGTCATTAGTCGTAAGTATTTTCGCGTGTTTAAAGATGATCGGGCTTTCATTATCCACCGGCCACAATCATTGCGTCTTACCAAAATGCATCACATCAGAAGGGACTCAGGGTCACCCTACCCTTGTCCAACAAGTATATCAGTGCATCACAACTACGTGGTCAGAAGTGATCCTCAAAAGTCTTCGAAATCCCCGCTTATCATTAGCGTCTTTTCCCAAGCGTAATGCAATCCACTTAATCCAAAAATCAACTATACTGGTGACTGAGGTGGAGGAGGAAAGAAAGGTATACTGTTAACGTGCGTGAGTCCCTCCTCGAGCTTCTATATACGTTGAAGTAATCATTTGCTCTGCCGCTTGATATTTTAGAAATGAACATCGGAATCCCGGGAATGGTGAAAGAACAAAGGTCAAGAGCACAGAGGAGTCTTGATGCATGTGGCGGATCAAAGCATGCTGGTGATAGACCGGCTGGAGAACGTGGTATTCTGTATAGACTTTTTAGACAATATGTGGTCGTGTGATGTAGACACTCAAGTCATGTTTTCGGTTATGTAATGTTTTGCATTTGACGTTGCCCTTCGTGGTGTCAGCTCAAGCTTCCACATTTCGTGACTCATATCCTCAACTGCAGTTGATGTTACTGAAGCAACTTATCCTCTGTGTGTTTTTCACAATGCGAGAAATGGTAAGGGTTTATAGTTAGCATAGTGCGTTTATAGGGACCATCAAATCGGCTTATCGAGTGTTGTAGAGGTGAATGTAGCAAGCGGTGCGGCCTGGAGCATCTCTACTAGGCGCGGGTATGTCTTGACAGAAAGTGTTAGGCACGTTGACGCAATGGACGTTGGTCTTCATAGGGGAAAGGAGCAATGTCAGCGGTTGCGGGTGTAAAAACGAACATCTCACAAATGAGGAGATTGGCCGATGCAGGTAGATATAAGGGGTGCAATGTATGGCAGACCAAAAAGAAACAGGGTCGTGATCACGTAAAGGTGTAGGTTCAGCAGGCGCAACATCAAGCTGACCCAAATGGTGTAGCAGCTGGCTCGAGTGCAGGCTCCGGGTCATGTTACGGTGTGGAGGACATCAGCGGTAAGTGTGGGTAACAAAGGTGCATCCATAGGAACTGGAACAGGGGCTGAAACAGGGGTTACAAGGGGGCGTCACAGGAAACTCGAAATGTGGGTGACCATTAGCATCGTCTATCCACCCATGTCGGGGGTGCGTATCGAGGATCAACATGGGTCGCAAAAGGTGCATGATCGAACTGTACAGGCACAGGGTCAGGAAAAGGGGCAATAACAGGATCAGCAGGAATAACATGGTCACCCTCCAGTAGTGGTGCATCAGCAGGGTGATCATCAATGGGTAGGTCAGCAATCACAGGATCAATGGGCATGCCAGCCTGAACAGGGTCATGCTCAAACACTGGGTCGAGAGCAGCTACTGGCTCAAGGGCCATGGCAGGCTCGGGATCAACGAACTCCATATCAAAATCTGCATGATCAGCGAATGCAGGGTCAACTGGGTCTACTGGGTCAACCATAGGCTGATCCAAGTGGATGAACTCTATCTCCTGGTCCGGTCAAATCCAGGGGGAAAAACAGGGTCTGAATCCTCATCGAGATCGTGATCGAAAGCAAATCTAGGAGCAGAGACGGCAGATGATGCCCTGTCAGGATCTGAACCGTTTGAATAGTGCTGTGCGCTCCGAGTGTGTGACGGTGCGGAGGCCACAGACTCGAAGGAGTCTGGAGCGGGTGAGTGTGCAGGTGACTCCTCAGCTGGAGCATCTGCGAGTAACAAAAGACCACCGTCAGCTAGAAGGGCCTCACCCTCAACATCGTCCTCCAGGGGCTCATCATCAAACGGATCGATGTCGTCGTCAGCGTCGGCGTCGAGGAGCATATCGTAAGCAGGATAAACGGCCAAAGGTATGGGAGCAGGGATCTCTACGAGTGGTAGGTACCCAGCAAAAGGACCATTAGCGGGCTCATCGACAGCGTCAGGTAGCGCAAAGGGCTGAAAGTCATCCTCGTCTGTGCTGGTAACATCTGATGTGTGGACCTCGTGCTCTGAAGACTCTAAGTCGTCTGATACTATGGGTCTAGGGTCCGTGGTGTCCGATTCACCAGTGCCTGATGAATCCATGGTGTCTGTATCATAAACACAAATATGCACAAATAATCAATCATATAATCAAACAAGCACATTAGTCACCAAGTAAGCAATCAAACAATTCTCCTAGTCCCACTAGCCATATTCTCCCAGCCTCTCAGACTGCTCTTCCTAGTCCCACTAGCCAAATTCTCCCAGCCTCTCAGACTGCTCTTCCTAGTCCCACTAGCCAAATTCTCCCAGCCTCTCAGACTGCTCTTCCTAGTCCCACTAGCCAAATTCTCCCAGCCTCTCAGACTGCTCTTCCTAGTCCCACTAGCCTATTCTCCCAGCCTCTCAGACTGCTCTTCCTAGTCCCACTAGCCAACTACCTCGGTCTCCTAGACTGAGCCTCGGTCTTCCAGACCGAGCCTCAGCCTCCCAGACTGAGCCTATAAATCATAAATAAATGTGCTCAACATTTGTTTGTAAAAATTTTTGGATCTGGACTTAAGTGGTATGCAGTGTGAAAATGTTTTCGTGAGAGCCCTAGTGATCATAGTCTAGACTCGAGAAGGAATCCTAGTTCGCTATGATCAGAGCTCTGATACCAAGCTGTCACACCCTGGCTTTGCGGAAGCGTGGTTATTTTGGTGTGACTTCTTAATACCATAGCTTAATCATAACAAAGCTATATGAAAATAAAACCATGCAAGATCATCCATTAAAATAAGTTTGAAGAGTAAAGAACCACAACATTGCCTTAACGGATATCACATCCTAACAAACATAAACAGTGTTCAAAAGACACAACACCAACAAGAAATAAACACAGTTTAAGAACTGTGACTCGTCTAGGAAAAAGTCACATCCCCTAAACTCGGATGACCTCGAAACTAGTGCAGCGGGAAAACGTGTCATACCGCGCCAGATCCTTTAATTCCCTGAAATACATGTAAGTTGAAAAATCAACAATAATGTTGAGCGAGTTCATGTGTAAGTGAG
Source organism: Helianthus tuberosus (assembly GCA_030545235.1). Classification (NCBI taxonomy): domain Eukaryota; kingdom Viridiplantae; phylum Streptophyta; class Magnoliopsida; order Asterales; family Asteraceae; genus Helianthus; species Helianthus tuberosus. The sequence continues at coordinate 72,281,686 of CM060430.1, forward strand.
TAAGTAAACCCTTTGTAAAATGTCTGTATGTATGAAATTTCCTGGTATGTAGCAATAAGGAAAAAGAGATCAATTAATGTGTAGCTAATACATTAATAAGTGAAATGGCCTAGGAAGCACTCAAACCTGTAACGCGAATTTCATACCGGTCCTTCCGGCGGAACGACATAGTCACCACATGCAGCCACACGCTGGCTCATGTGTGGGGCTCGCAACACCCGATAGATCTATCACTCATGCCTCTCGGTCCTTATACAAGGATTAATGGTCTTACGATAATAGCCTACCCATTCACATGATCTAGGTAATAAATACCTTAGCTAATCATACCGTGTAAGTAAAAGTTCGTAATCATAGTAACATGTATTTCACCCCCGCAGTTTAGATAACTGAAAACAGTTAAGAGAAAAGGGGGACATGAACTCACTGTGGTGCGTCTCTACCAAGTATATCTCCTGCTCAAGCGGCTGTGCGACGACCTACACGTACTAACTCTATTAGACGGACGGCCGTGCCTTAGCTTAAGGGTTAATGTCTTTGGGAAATAGTTAGGCAACTATTTCGTAATTACACTTCGGAATTATCTGGTAAATATATTCCTTCCCAAGGATGGGGGTTTTAATACATGTGCGTTTATACAATTCCAAGACTTTATTATTAAGTCCCACTTAATAAATATACTCTAATTCTTTTGTACAAAATATTCTATCTTCAAAATATAAGTATTTTCCCAAAAATATTATATTTTATTCCATATAATTTTCCAAAATAACACTTTTAACAAAATACGCATTTAATGGTATTTTTTCGAAAATACGTAAGTTACGGATAAAGATCGGGTGGTAATAATAATACCGTTGTAACTTAATATTTATTGTGAAGGCGTTCGCGTTATTTTGGAATCGTTAACATTCGGTAATATTATTTTTACTCTAAAAATAATATTTAGATAGTTTGCAAAATAATCACAAAATTTACACAAGTGTTGTTATGAAAATATATATTCTAAATATATATTTTAGCAAGTTTATTTGTGAAAATCCCACCTCCGGCACTTAAAAAGTTTTGTAATAAAAATCGTGGCGAAAGTTATTCGGGAAAACAAGTTAAAAATATAGTCATAACACTTGTGATAAAAATACTTAAAAGTGTTAGATTTTTGGAAAAATTTCGCCAGAGTTTCCCCTATAACTGGAGGTGGCCACGCTTTCAAGCGTATCATTTTCTTTTAAAATTCAAATCAACAATTTTCTCAATCAACAATAAACAATATTCAAATCATCAAACTAGTCAAAATAGATATAAATCGCAATAATACATGAACTTGTGGTTTATCCAAAATATGTAGTAACTTTCCATTACTTTTAGTGGATCTTTGTATAAATCAACTCGGTTTCTTGAGAGTCTCGTTTTTAAAGAAGATAAATGTTCACAACTTCTTGTCAATCTTCACAAAAATAGTTCTTTTGTCAAAACTTTGTGTTACACAAGTGTTTACACACTTGTGTGTTTACAAAAATCACTCTTGTTCATGTAAAACCCGGTTTAGAAAATATGATTTCTTTTGACGCTTGGTCCTTTGAAAATACCACTTGTAGATCTTTAGATCTACTAGTTTAGAACTCCATTTCATAAGAAAAATCACTTTTACACAAGTTCATGTTCATATGTAGTAGTGTTCATCATCTAATCACTTTCATACTTTTACATACACTAGGTCATGTTACATGAACATGACTTAGCAGGGTTAGATGACGATCCGAGCTACTACTAGCATAAATCAACACTAAATAATCATAATAAAACAAGTCTCACAAGTTTTACACAATTATCCATTTATTAACCATCATGTTCATTCTTTTACAGGACTTTTAGTAGGTGATTTAGTATGTTCATGATTTTTAACCGTCAAAGTTCATTTTAACCACTTTAGAATAGATCAAGAAGGCGTTTAGAGTCACTTACTACTAGCTCGAGGCTAGGGAAGAAACTAGTCGAAAAACGAGTGGATAAAAGCAATGTAGTGAGGTCCTCCGCAATCCGAGTGCGCCGACCTTCCTTGTATGAGATCCTTCACACTAGTATGTATGTAGAATAGCTTGATCGAAATCGAAAAGTGGTGGTGGTGTGGGCTTGGTGGTCGGCCGAAAGTGTCAAGAGAGGGAGAGAGATGATCAAGTTTTGTTGGGTGGTTTATGAGAAGTGGAAGGTCCTTATGGTTTCTTTTATAATCCCACCATTCTAATTACCCATTGGATAACATGTCTACTAGATATTAGACATAGGGATTATTTTAATCAAAGTTGTAAGATGGTGTCTCCTATGGGGGGGCCGAATTCGGTTACAAGGGAGGGGTTTGGTTTGATTGGAACTTGATAGTTAGGTGCTAGTTATTTTAATTAGGAGGTTAAACTAGTTAGTAGCATGTAGTAAGTTGTAACGGGTGTTAGGGTGTTCGGGGACCCTAACTGGCTCAGAGAAGGAAAAACAATGTTAATGACAATATTTTTATGTTTCGGATAAAGTCCGGTTGTTCGGTTGGATAGTGATCCGTTAAAGTGCTTAACAAAGCTTTAGAGTGTCGTTATTATTATTTTTAGTGACACAATTTATTCCCGACACTTTGGAAAGTGTCTAGTAGTATTTTCCTCATGTTTTGGCACTTAATTAATTAGTTTAATGCTGAATTTTTATTTAAAGTGCTGAATTTTGTACTTAAAGTACATTTTAGGCACATCCGGTCACTGTAATTATCACCTAGTGACGCAGTTCTACAATCCTCACTTCCCTACACTCTCTATGGGTGTAGTAAACTATATCTGGCTCATACTGGCCTTAGAGGCAGTACCTGCCTGGTGCTGGCTATAACAGCACGTTTAGTAGGTTATCCGTTATTGTGCTACAGTGCTTTTGTGCATCATGGTTGTCACTACAGTTCTGTATGTAAATAGTAGGGTGACAGCAAATAAGGTATGATGCAAGTAAGTACATGTATCAGTATTCAAATAGCAGTTTATCCACAATTTCAAGTAAGCACAGTAATTAATTATTAATTAAGTCGTACGGATACCTGGTTTGGTGAGGGTTGTCACAAAAAACACCCACACCACAAACAATATCCAAAAAAGAAAAAAAATATCTTCCAAGATGATGATGAAGAAACACCTTAAGCATCACCTATCAAAACCACCACCACTACTACAACACCTTCTATCACATCTCTTCCATTAATCTTACCATCAACCACCACAACCAAAACCATCTACTGCCACACCCTCAAATTCCACATGTGGGGTTTTAGAACTAGGCGCGTGACATACCAAGATCAAGCCACTAATCATGTTGAACCATTTCACGTTAATTGTAGAACGTTTAACTACTACATTCAACATGAATGTGATATCAATTTTAAAGTTTAAAAACGCAAGTTTAAGTTAACAATGGAAGCAAAATCATAAAATCCAGACATAAGTGAAAAACCATAAATGTCCAACGTAAATAATTAAAATAGTTTAGACAAAAGCCATGACACTCTCCAATCCTACAAGTCCCCATATGAGCTGTACCTAACGTCCTGGAAAGCATGTTTAAGTTTATCAACAAAAAGTTGGCGAGTTCACAGTTTTAGTTCAACGGAAAAGTAAGTTCCAAATACAATGTTTTAAGGACATCGCATGGGTAGCTAACCCACTATTAAGCAACTAAACATGTGATACCGAAAAATGACGTAGTAAGTTTTATGCCCTCCACATCAATGTGTATCCGCATTGATGCAATAGTTAAGGTCAAAAGTTCACGCCTGGCTGGTGTAAGGTTTTATCAAACCTAATAGCGCTATCAACTAACACCTCGTTTGCCAACCCGAAAACTGATCTGTATAAAGAGTAGGGACTTTCAAGATAGATGTTCCGTTTAGTCCACTATAGACATGAAATTAAACTAGAGTATGTGGTCCCAAACCAGGGATAGTGTAATCCCAAAACCAGGGATTGCATGCTTTTAGACTTTTAGTAAAGTAGTGAACTTGCCTTAGATTTATTCAGCTAGAATTTTAGTGACTAGAGTTAAGTGTGGTCAATCACGTCCTGATATGGTTACCGTTTTATCGTTAGATGCTATTCACATAAGTCACATAAATTCTACACGTATACTATCATGTAATTTGCATATATGTGGACACTTAGTTGTTCGTTCATGTGGTTACATGCATGTACAACTCATAACATGTAACACGTTTAATGATATTCGTTCAGACGTCAAGTAGCAATTAACACCTCACACTAACAATCAATTGCACTTATACACATAAACATCAAGTTTCAGCAGCTTCAGCTCAACATCCGTTGTTGAGTTGTTTTCATGATTTTTTCATTTAAAATAGTAAACGGATAGGTTTTTGTAATTTTCTCAAAGTCTAATTGTTCACAGAAAAATCACCAAAGATCATTTAGAACATAAAGGGCAATTTCATCACATTCTTTCGACAGTTTACGGTTTATTTAATAGAACAATGCTCGTCGATCCGATTGACTAAATTCCAGTTGGAGAATATTGTAACCTCCTAGGACTATCTACTATAAAAATCTCAAGTATTAACTCCAACCATAGACCAAGTTATGACCTTCATAACAGACAACATTTTTTGCAGAAAAACGCAGCTTGTACTTGTGTTTCCCTTTTAACCTTTTTACTGACCTCAACTTGTTGAAAAATTATGATTCCAGTTAGGTTTGAAAGCTATTTCATTGAACTTCGTTTTAGACTCAAGATCCACACGTTTTCTTTAGGTTTTGATTAAGTTACAGTCAATACAAGTTGACCTAAAAATCTACGCAAAAGCTGTTTGTAATTAGATCTTATAAAAACGTGTTCATGATTGTGCTATCATACTTTTCGACTACTAAAACGCGTATAATAGTATGTAGATCAGTTTTATCACCAAGTTATTATCAAACTCATGTTATAAATCGAACCCTAGCATACATGCATACAAGTAGGTAACATACAATTCATCAACTCACAAACATGAAGATTCTAATCAACCCTAATTTGCATGTATTCAAGAAATCATGAAATCAATCAAAATGCAGGCATGGTTTCACGTATAACAGAAACTATAAACTGATTGAGATGGATTACCAGAAGCGATTGTGAAAGCTTGAAAATAACAAGAGAGTTGAAGGCTTAGGAGATCACCATCGCCGTTTAGAGAGCAAGTTGAGTTTGCGGAAACTGTTACGAACTAGGGTTTGCATGTAAATATGTACGGAGACCTGAGTCGGTTGTGGGCTTATTCCGAGTTTGTATAAAAGTAACAGGGTTCTGAATTTACATGAAGCCCAATAGGATTTCTGAATTTATGTATGAATGTAAGGGATTCCGAGTTTGAGAGATGGTTAAGGGGTTTCCAAATTTGTGGAGGTTTAAGGGGGTTTTTTCGAATTTGTGAAGGGTGTAAGGTGGGAGTTCCGAATTTGGGTGAGTGGGGTGTGGAGATTCCGAATTTGTAAAGGTTTCCATTAATTACACATTAGGTCCCTCAGTTATATACTTTATAATCTTGCACAGAAAGTTAGCATTTAACTTCAAGCATATAAATGAAACTAGTCCCACTAGTTTATGTTAGTTTGCGTGTTATAACCTACACGTGTAATGTGAATGCAAGTGCATATGTGCTAGCAAAACATACAGATTTAATTGAGAAGGTTAACGGTAAAAACTTGAAAATGCGAGTTGTCATATCATCCCCAAGTTGAAAGAAATTTTGTCCCAAAATTTGGTAAGCGGTCACCGAAGAAATCGAAGTGTATGAGGATTTTCCCCAGGTATCACATCATCCCTAAGTTAAATGTGAATTTCGTCCCGAAATTCGCTAGTAGATTCGCCAGTTGGCGTAACAGTTTTGAACAGTTGGGGATACTTTCGCATCATTTGATCTTCTCGCTCACAAGTGAACTCCGGTCCACGTTTCGAATTCCAAAAAAACTCTTGCAATGGGAATATTGCTATGTTTAAGAGTTTTGACTTCCCTATCCATGATCTCAACTGGTTCTTCAATAAAACGTAGCTGATCATCAATTTTTAGCTCCTTGAAAGGAACCACAAGTGTCTCATTAGATAGACACTTCTTTTAGATTTGAGACATGAAAACGTTGTGCACTCCATTGAGTTCCTCAGGTAGGTTCAGTCTATAAGCCACTGTGCTGATTATTTCTACAATTTCAAATGGTCCAACGTAACGCGGATTTAGCTTGCCTTGTTTCCCAAAACGAACCATACCTTTCCAAGGTGAGACTTTCAGCAAAACCCTATCACCCACTTGAAATTCCAATGGTTTTCTACGTTTATCAGCATTGCGTTTCTGACGGTCTCGAGCTGCCGCCATACGATTTCTTATTTGAACGATTTTCTCAAAGGTTTCAAGCACGGTTTAGGACTGGTGATCTGGTTGTCTCCGACTTTAGCCCAACAGAGAGGGGATCGACATTTCTGTCCGTACAATGCTTCAAACAGTGCTGCTCGAATGCTAGAGTGGTAATTATTGTTGTAGGAGAATTCCACCAATGGTAGGTGTCTCTCCCAACTATCACATAAATCGATAACGGGGATGGTAGGCAGTGCTTATATCTAAGCGCGAGCCTAAAGATTTATGTATGCCAAAGGTGTGATGTAAAACGAGGTTCACGATTGGAAATGATGGAGATTGGCACTATGTGCCGAGTAACTACTTCCTTCATGTAAGAGTCTGGATGGTACGTTCACTCTGACCATCAGTTTGGGGATGGTAGGCAGTGCTCATATCTAAGCGTGAGCCTAAAGATTTCTGCATGCCAAAGGTGCGATGTAAAACGGGGATCATGAATCGAAATGATGGAGATTGGCACTACGTGCTGAGTAACTACTTCCTTCATGTAAATGCTGGAAAGTTTGTAGTACTTGTCCGTTTTGAGAAGATTTGGTTAGATAACCCACAATAATCCAGATGGTGTCATTCCCGCTTTGAGTCCTAGGTAAACCAGTGATAAAGTCCATGGAAATTTTCTCCCATTTCTACATTGGTAGTTCTGGTTGCTGAAGTAATCCAGATGGTTTTTGGTATTCAATCTTGACCCTAGAGCAGGTCAAGCACTTGTTCACATAAGTGGCTATGTTAGCTTTCATGTTTGGCCACCAATACAGGGCCTTTAGGTCATGATACATCTTGTCGGAACCGAGGTGTATAGAATATCGAGACTTATGTGATTCCTCCATCACAAGATCTCTCAAGTTCCTATACAAAGGGACCCATATTCGCTCCCTGAAATAGCGAATACTGTCTGATTTGGTTTTGAGTTGTTTCTCCATGCCCCGCATGGATTCAGATTAAAGGCTCCTCCTTCAATGCTTCAACTTGAGTAGAACGGATTTAATTAGGAAGGTTGGAATGAATGGTGAGTTGTAATGCTCGAACTCGTTTGGGCTTGGTTTCTTTTTGGCTGAGGGCATCAGCTACTATGTTAGCTTTACCCGGATGGTATCAGATAGCACAGTCATAATCATTTAGCAATTCAAACCCACAACGTTATCACATGTTTACCTCATTCTGTCCAAAGATGTGCTGGAGACTCTTGTGATCGGTGTAAATCGTACATTTGGTACCGTACAAGTAATGTCTCCAGATTTTGAGAGCAAAGACCACGACTCCCAATTCTAGATCGTGGGTAGTGTAGTTTTTCTCGTGAACTTTAAGCTGACGAGACGCGTACGCGATTACTTTCTCACGTTGCATCAAAACGCAACCGAGACATTGAACAGATGCGTCACAGTACACAACGAAATCATCGATACCTTTTGGTAAGGATAAGCTAGGTGCGATGCAGAGTTTCTATTTCAGTAGTTGAAAGGCAGATTCTTGGGCATCATCCCACTTGTAAGTGGTACCCTTTTGAGTAAGTGTTGTGAGAGGTTGAGCATTTTTTGAGAATCCCTCAATGAAACTTCGATAGTAACCCGTAAGACCAAGGAATTGGCGTATTTCAGTGGGAGTTTTCGATGCAGGCCAATTCTTAATAAAGTTAATCTTGCACAGAAAAGTTAGCATTTAACTTCAAGCATATAAATGAAACTAGTCTCACTAGTTTATGTTAGTTCACGTGTTATAACCTATACGTGTAATGTGAATGCAAGTGCGCATGTGCTAGTAAAACATAAAGATTTATCTGAGAAGGTTAACGGTGAAAACTTGAAAATGCAAGTTGTCACATCTACTCACACCCATTGGAATTAAAAACCGTGTGGCAAGAGATACAATCTTTCTATTCCACAAAAGATCCAAACTAGCTCACCTTCCTATCTTTGCATGATCTCCTAAAGCCTAGAATGTCAAAGAATATTTGGAGACAAAGCCTAATCTGGCAGAAATGATTGCAACAGAAAGAAGTAAAGGGAAAGGGGATAAGGAGGCTCAACAAATTCTTTCTGAAGAGTTCACTAAAGTGAATAGATTAGCAGATTTTGCCAAAGATGTTAGCAAAAAGGCTTCACAAGGTCCTGTAAGTGACCCTAATCTCAGAAGAGCATTAAGGGAAGACTACATGGAATACATAATGAAGAACAAGCCTTACAGAGCAACAAGAGTTCAATCCTCTGGATGGTCTACAGAAGCCCTTCTAGAAGAAATCATGAGGATTGAGAAGCTAAAGCTCAATCCTGATATAAAACCCACTCATCCCAACTAGAGAGCAGGGAACAAGCCAACTAGAATGAAAGCTCTCCAGTTAAAAAGAATGAAGGAGGAGATAGTAGCTGCACACTTTGGCTCGATGCTATTAATGGCTAGATGGGATGAGCCAACAATCCATAAAAACTACAAGAAACTTGAAGCTTTAAGAGCAAAGGATCCCTCAGTCCCCGGAAAGCCAAATTATGTAGAAATAGACTTTTCCCATCAGATCTCGTGTTGATCCATTAGAACTTCCCACTGCAAAGAACATTTCATCTGCTGTCCTTGGCTACCTAAAGAAACAAAAAGAAATGTCTGCAGAAGATATGCAGATGTATGAAGATGAATTAAGAAAGAAATGGATCAGAAATGAATTGATATACGGGCATCCAGATGCAAATCCAGAAGACTTGCTTGGTCAATTCTTAGGAAAATAAATTCCCTAAACTTATCAAATAACATGTAAGACCCCAAGTTGTAATATACTAAGAATTGATAGAAATTCTAGCAATATATGATTTATAGATAATAATATTGTAAAACTTACAGGTTATTTAAAACCATAAGTGTTTAAAAACATTACAAAATGAAGACATAGTTTGTTTGTAGAAAAAATCTAAAACCAAAAGCGGAAGCTTCAATTTCATCCGTGTTCGGTTCTTGGGTAACTTGATTGCATCCGAGTACAACATAGTGAGAACCTAAATAACATTTAACAACTTTAAATGTTAGTTTTATAAAGCGTAAATATAATTTAACAACACTAAAACATCAAGAAACAAAATTAAAATTTTATTGGTAAACCCCGCCGTAAGCTACGGTTAATGAACCGTAGCTTACAGTTCCGCTATGCTGTCCCAGGCAGAAGGGTTCGACCGTAGCCTACGGTCATTAACCGTAGGTTACGGTTAGCTTATTTTGGATTTTACTTGCAGGCCGTAGCCTACGGAGGTTACGGTGTGATGCTGCTATTCTTCTTTTCCATGTTTTGTTCTTTAACACGGAAACGCTCATAACTTTCTACCCGTTTATCCGTTTAACTTCATGTTTGTTCCTACGTGATCGTAATTTGATCCTTTTCAATTTGGACCCAAAATCCTCCATCTGGGTTAATAAAATTTTTATCCTATAAGCTTTCGGCTTATAAATCCTTTACGAAATGATTTGACCCGTTTTGCATTAAGCCTCATTATTCACATCTGATGGTAAGGATTAATTTCTTACCATTTTATCCCTTCCTCGAGCTTACTAACTTACGTTTTAAGCTCCCGTTACACGGTTTGCATACGCATTATTGTCCCGCTTGGTTAACTCTAACCTAACATAAACCTTACTTTATTTACTTAAAGGAATTCATATCCTCTAAGTTTTAACCCCATTCTAGGATTCACCAATTACAAATTCGCGTTCCCGTTACTCGGTTTACGCTTTCAATTGATTGGTTTGTTCGCGTGAAAATCCATCACTTATGAACGAACCAATTTGTTATTTTTCTTATTTTGACCCGTTCGGTTGTTTGTGTGAAATCCATCACTTATAAACATACCAAACGTGTCCTAAATCGTTATTTCCTCATCCTACGTGTATCAATAACCAAAACCATCAAGCAAAATACTACGAAGCAAATAAGTCGTGTACCTTAAAGCTTATCCTTCAACCGAGTGTTTATCCCGATTTGGTTACCCGATGCTTCACCCGAGTTGCCTAAAAAGGTATAACCCAACATCATTAAAACCTTCCAGCTTTTAACTAAACTTAACGACTTGCAAACCACATAATTCATATGTTCTTATTCACAATTGTTATGCATAACCACCTTTAATCATTCGTTTAAGCATTTCATCATACATCTTATGTGCAAGATTTCTATACTAACTTTGCTAAGTCTAGAAATCAACAATCAACCATGTAAACACATCTCATAACATCAAAATGATTGATATGTTCAATTTGCACCTAAAACTCAATGCATCAAACATCAATTACATTATTTTCATTGTTATAATTCATGTGTTCTACACATTCAATAAAAACCCACTTCTCATATATATGAGTAATCCACCTAACACATTGTTCATGTTAACTTCTTCTCGATTTTAAGAAGTTTTCATGATTCTAAGTATTTATCTAACATCAATTTTACTATAACACAACAATCCATCCAAGAATAGAAATACAAGAAGTTCATCAAAATTTCTCTACTTCATCAAATAAGAAATTTTGACATACCTTGTGATCTCCTAGATTAGGTGATCAATATTTCGATTCATGCACGTGATTTTAACCCGATTTGCCCTTTCAATTTGACAGATTAGATGATTCTAGGGTGAAGAGGTGTTCTTCCCCCTTCTATTTTTTCTTCTGGTCGTTCACCACACACACACAAGTGTGTGTTTTTATTTTAATTCTTTTGTTTATAAAACATTAGTTATCATATTGACCATTTTGGTCCTTGCACTTTGCTTTTATTTATAAGACTTAATTTCCTTGTCTAATTACTCCATCATGTAGTATTTAACTAGGTTAGTTAACCTTGGGTAATTATGTTTCTAAATACATATATATTTTCTAAATAGATATAGACACATATTTATATATTTAATACTTTTGGGGTGTTACATAACATCTGCCACAAGAAATCCATTAGCTCCAAAATTCTAAAATGGACGTCTGATAGGACAAGCCATGAATTAACAATAGTCAGAGCTAATGGAAAAGTGTAAAAGATCTGAATGAATAGTGCCTTTGGGCTCAATGATGCAGATCTGCAAGACCAAATAAGTCTTCCACTTGAAAGGGGTCCATATGACTCTCTATCAACAAAATTTGAGCACCAATTCAAAGGCCAAATCAGAGAGAAGTTGATGAGATATAAAAGTTGATCTAATAAACATCTGTTTTGGCATCATCTGTTCGAGGGGAGATTGTTGGACCTACAAAAGAACGGATGATATTCAAAAGCCAAAACATGACCTTTTGATCTAGAAATAAATAGTTGTTGAAGCATTCTCCTTCCAAAGATAGTGAATCTTGAACACTAATAAGAACATCTATTTGAAGACATTCAAAGATCTTTGAAGCCTTGGAACCATTGTTGAAGAAGAAACCGTTGTTCAAGGCCAAAGATCTGTTGAAACAAAGCACTGATCATGAAGACTAAACATCTGATATGGCCAAACAAATGTTTGATACAAGCTAACAACAGTTTGAAGAACATAGGTTTCTCAATGTAACAATACTTAGCTTAGAACAAACTTTTCATGTAATAGAACAGATGTTAGATCTTCGTAGATGTTTGCTAACATTTGTGGAATCTTTTATGTTAGGAATGTTAGATGTCACTATTTGTACTTAATATAAATAGATCTCACCTGTTAGAGATCTATTCATCACTTCATCTCATACTCTTTTATACAAACATATTTGTGAATGATCAGGCTGAGGGGAGATTGTCTAATCATTGTACTGTAATTGCAATCTTTGGATTTCAATATAAAAACAATTTTGATATATTTTCCTGCTTGTGTGTTTACTTTATTTGAGTTACAATTTACAAATTGTTCGTTCTTCATGTCTTAAATACTTCTATAAACTCATATCCTACAATTAGAATCGTCGGGAGGGTTTTCGGGAGAAAAAGGAGCAAAATGAAGAGTAGTGGGGAAGCTAAGGGATGAAATGGGTGTGAAAGGGTCAGCTTTGGGTGAAATTACCAAACTACCCTTCACACCTTTAACTAATTTGCCGGTCCATTAATACTTGTTAGGCAAAGGGATGTTATTGATTGCAATTCATAAATCGTAGGGACTGCAATGGTCGAAATTTGCAAATAGAATATGTATGTGAGATTTGATGTAAACAATAGGGATAAAAATTTTACTTTACTCTTTTATATATTAGTAATAGTAATATAGTAAATACATAATTATTACAAATTGTCATTATAACATACAATAATTTCATAACCTAAGCCCATTTTGGGTGAAACACAAATGCATGTGTATTTATAATATTTTGTCATTTCTCATATATTAATTTACAAAGTTGGTTTGTGAGGAACTTTGCTATTCAATTTTTAGTGTATTGATTGGTGGATGAACATTTGTAGGTCAATGGGTGGATGTCATAAGGCATCAACTTTTGTACATGTATATATATATATATATATATATATATATAGAGGCCGGTTAACGTACAATACCTCTTATCCTACATTATGTACGCGATGCCCTCAGCCGTACGATCTTCAGTCGATCAAACGCGGGCGAAACTAATTTAAATGATTAAATTAATCATTTTAATATATCTAAATCATACCAGGAAGGTTAAAAACGTCATTGCGAGGTCATAAATCTATGTAATTGACCGATGATAGTTCAAAATCAAACCCTAAATCAAATTCAAAAACCTGAAATTCTTCTTCCCCAACCTCCCATTGTTCCTTTTGGTGCGATATCGATAATAAGAACTACTAATTTGGGAGTTGTAAGGGTCAAACGGAAGAAGACTGACAATGATCGACCAGCAATCGAAGAAGATGAACAGTAACACACACACAGATTATACACATGCGATTTCATCAAAAATACCACATGCGAAATTGTTACAAAAAAACATGCTATTTCATCAAAATTATCACATGCGAAATTGGTACAAAAAAAACAACATGCGAATTCATCAAAAATTATCACATGCGAAATTGTTATAAAAAAAACAACATGCTATTTCATCAAAATTATCACATGCGAAATTGGTACAAAAAAACAACATGCGAATTCATCAAAAATTATCACATGCGAAATTGTTATAAAGAAAACAACATGCGATTTTAAAATGCGGGAAGATGATCTGACGGCTGAGATTGTAGCGTACGTAATGTACGATAAGCAATATTGTACAGTACTCTTTACCTATATATATATAGGGAGAAGATCATGCGAGAACCACCTCTTATTGCGAGAACCGCGAGAACCAATGTGAATACAACCAAAAATGCCTAAAAATAGCTAAAAATCACACAAAAATTTTTTTTTTTAATATTTTTTATAAAAAATCGCTACTTTTCGAAGCCAAAAAAAAATTTTTTTTTTTAAATTTTTTTTTTTTTTTTTTGGCTTTTAAAAGTAGCGATTTTGACATAAAAAATATTAAAAATTTTTTTTTAGATTTTTTAGGTTTTTTGGGGGTTTAGTTTTTAGCATTTTAGCTTGGGGGGGGGTTTAGGTTTTGGGGGGGGGGGGGTTAGGTTTTTTGGAGGTTTTAGTTTTTAGCATTTAGCTTGGGGGGGGGGGGGGGGTTAGGTTTTTGGGAGGGGGGGTGGGGGTTAGGTTTTTTTAGCTATTTTAGGTTGTGTTCACATTGGTTCTCGCGGTTCTCACAATAAAGGTGGTTCTCGCATGAGCTCCTCCCTATATATATATATATATATATGGAGAAGATCATGCGAGAACCACCTCTTATTGTGAGAACCGCGAGAACCAATGTGAACACACCAAAAATGCCTAAAAATAGCTAAAAATCACAAAAAATTTTTTTTTTGATTTTTTTAATATTTTTTAGGTTAAAATCGCTACTTTTCGAAGCCAAAAAAAAAAATTATTTTTTTTTAAATTTTTTTTTGGCTTCGAAAAGTAGCGATTTTAACCTAAAAAAATATTAAAAAAATCAAAAAAAAATTTTTAGATAATTTTTAGATTTTTTTGGGGGTTTAGTTTTTAGCATTTTAGCTTGGGGGGGGGGGGGGGGGTGGGGGAGGGGGGTTTAGGTTTTTTTTGGGGGGGGGGGGGGTGGGGGTGGGGTTAGGTTTTTTTTTAGCTTGGGGGGGGGGGGGTTAGGTTTTTTTTTGGGGGGGGGGGGTGGGGGTTTAGGTTTTTTTTTTGGGGGGGGGGGGGGTGGGGGTTAGGTTTTTTTAGCTATTTTAGGTTGTGTTCACATTGGTTCTCAAGGTTCTCACAATAAGGGTGGTTCTCGCATGAGCCCCTCCCTATATATATATATATATATATATATATACAAGTCTTAAAGTTACGTGTACAAGACTTTATTGCATATAAATATTTATTTTTTTTCTTCCCTTAGACTATTACTAAAAGTAAAAATCTTCCCTAAGAGTATTAATGTCATCATCATCATACTCAGTAAATCCCACCAATAGCAAAGCTAAGGTAGAGTCTGAGGAGGGTAAGATGTAGACAATCTTACCTCTACCCCGTAGGAATAGAGAGTCTTCTTCCAGTGAGACCCCAGGCTCGATAGTAGTTTTGCATCAATCCTTGGACATAAGGCACATGACACTCAACAATTGGGACAAAAGTCGATTAGTGCATGTACCCCCTTGTCTTTCGGCTATCAACGCCACCAAATGATACATGATTAACCGTCCCTCACTTTTTAAGTAAAATAACGTTAACATTAGTGCACTTTCACCCCCCGGCCCACACATATACATTATTTGAAGTATTTAAATAAATTTTATAAATTAAAAACCCTAATTAACTATCTAACACAAACAAAAATAAACTAACATGTTCACAAACATAAATAAACGAATTCGGCCTCTATTCATGTTTGTTCAAACGTTCCATTCATTTACGGCCCTAATTATAATCACCACAAACTGTGAAACACATCAACAATCTATTAACCAACTCACAGGATCTCTATATATCGGATAAACAGGAATCTCTTCACGATTAACAAACATAGCTTCCGCTGTCACAGGACCTGGTTTGACCACATGACGGTTAGTGAGTATAATTGCTCGACGCTTATCAACAACAAAGCCCGTAGCATGGCTTGCACCGGCCGATTCAGTGTCAAAAGCTCCGCACGCAGTGGTACGGAGCACCACCACTGCCGGAACAACCGTGTGCAAAGCTTTTCTCCAATCTTCAGCGGTCGCGTGGCTCTCGTTGAACGGAGGATCGAGTTCCATTGACAGTTGATGATTTGTTTTCGACTGTAATGAGTCATACTTTATAAGTTTATTTAACTACTACTATTTTTACTATTATTATTATTATTATTACTATTACTATTACTATTACTATTACTATTACTATTATTTATTCAAACCTATTTAAGTTACGAGTTCACACTATGTAACGTGCGTGTATGGTTCAACGTTTTTATGTCTAACTTTTGTTTGGTTTAACAGTAGCGCTGCAATGCCTTTCACCTTTTTACATTAGATTTCAGATATTGTCAACGTATTTGCTATAACGCATGGAAATTCTTTTTCTTTTTACGTTTTGGTATATAGTTCGCGGTTTAACGTTTTTACGTCTATTTTTAATCTGATGTAACAATCTCGTCGTAATGCGCGAGACTTAAATACTAGTTTTATATATATTATAAGTGAAGAATAAATAGTTTTTTAAATATTTAGTGATTGACCAGAAAGCTTAAGTTTCAAACCACTTAAAATAAGTTTTATCAAAGTGGATATTTTTATATTTATAGGTTATTGTCATATTGAAAGAGAGACTGTAATGGAGTATAAAATAACAAGTATGAGGAACTGGATAATAAGTTTGTACAGGTGGCAGTATTTGAGAAGCAGCAAAAACTGTCAATGGAGAGTAAAGTTGTGCTGGGTCACTCCATAATTATCAGCTCACTCTCTCCTCCCCCAAAAATCTAATTCACAAAATTTCTCAACCCTAATCCTCTCAAGTCAACAAACCCTCACTGCTCACTACTACAGTACTACCACCAAACAAAATATTCCCTTTTTTGGCTACAACAATAACCATGAACCATCAATCCATGAACATCAGGATTCAAGCACCATGCCCCCCTTCTCCTTCTTCTCCAAGATTCCATCACAAACCCCCTCTGTAAGTGGTCTTTATTGTTGTAATTTTGAACCCTTTTGTTTTCCCCAAATGGGTCTTCTTTTGTTTGATGGGGTTTAGGGTTTTTGCATCTGGGTTTGTGTTTGGTTTGTTTCTTCGGTGTTTCTCTATGTTTTTGCATCTGGGTTTAGCTTAAAGTTTGGTTCTTGATTGTGTTCTTGTTCTTGTGTTCATCAATTTGATTGTTTTTGGTTTTTTTGCATCTGGGTTTTGCTTAAAGTTTGGTTCTTGATTATGTTTTTGTTCTTGTATTTATTAATCTGATTGTTTTTGCATCTGGGTTTTGCTTAAAGTTTGGTTCTTGATTGTGTTCTTGCTCTTGTGTTCATCAGTGTGATTGTTTTAGGGTTTAGTGGGATGTAAATTTTGGTATATTTTTAAATAATGAGCATCTATGTAGGTGAATTTTTTAAAATTCATAGATAATGAGCAAGATTCATGAGTTTTGGTGGTAATTTGGCTTCAGTCCATTTAGTTGGCATGAATCTTGTTGACTAAAGTCAATGATTTGTAATAATAAACAACAAACTATTACACAAATTATTGCTTTTTTGGAACTGATATTTGACAGATAGTAGCGCGAGTAAATTGCTATAATTTCAGCCCCTTTTGCTTTCCCCAAATGGGGCATCGTTAATTTGTTGGTGTTTTGGGTTTTTGCATCTGGGTTTTGATTGTATTTTAGTCGTTCATCTTGATTCGTCTTTGATTTGTTTCTTTGTCATTTCTCTACGTTTTTGCAACTGGGTTTCACCTTATACTTTGTTTCTTGATTGTTTAGGATTTAGTAGGTTGTTAATTTTGGTATACATTTCAATAGTGAGCATCTTTGTAGATAAATTTAAGAAAATTTTCCACAAAATGAGCAAGATTCATGAGTTTTGTTTGTGATTTGGCTTCAATCCATTAACATGGCATGTAATTAGATTAATATGTATGAATGCTATATAAATGACTAATATAGATGAAGCTTGTTAACTAAAATCACTAAAGTCAATGATTTGTAAGAATACATCAACAAACTATTATGCAAAATTTATGGTTTTTGGAATTGATATTGATATTTGACAGAATATTACCGCGAGTAAATTGCTCTAATGAAGTGGCATCCCATGTGCTGCACATGGAGGCCTCATCCGATGTCGGAAACTCGTCTATTATTACCATGTCTAAACGTAAACGTGCCTTTGGGTGGTCTCAAAAACAATCACTCAACAAAGAATCATTCCCTTTAAGGGCGTTAATGACATCTAGTACACAAGACACACCGGCTTCATTTGTCAATGATGGAAAGATAGGAGTGTTGTTGCTAAACCTTGGAGGTCCCGAGACTCTTGATGATGTGCAACCCTTTTTATTCAACCTTTTTGCAGACCCGGTATGTACCACAAGGATCTCTTGTAATTTACTCTATTCATATTTTGTAAAAAAAATGGACAAATTTTTTTGCGGGTGTAGAATTATAAAGTGACCGAATTCTGAACCTGTATTGACCCGTTAAGCCAACCTGTCCAACATCCCATATTGCCGCATCTACTTTTTAACGATCATTTATGGACAATATTTTACTTATAATTGTTGAAGTTTTTGCATGGGTAGATATTGACAACTTAGCACTACACAGGATATTATTCGACTACCAAGATTGTTCCGTTTTCTTCAAAAGCCATTGGCACAATTTATATCTGTTGCTAGAGCCCCCAAGAGCAAGGAAGGGTATGCTTCAATTGGTGGCGGGTCTCCTCTTCGCCAAATCACAGATGCACAGGCATGATATGTTTTAATGTCATAATGATTATTAGTTATCACTAGACTTTGTTAATTCATATATTTAGTTACATACATGTAATTCCCGCTCTCATTGGACCTTCGGGTATGCATCTTCTTTATTGATATAGGCTACCGAGTTGAGGAAGGCACTTTATGAAAAGAATGTACCAGCTGAGGTTTATGTGGGTATGCGCTACTGGCACCCGTTCACTGAAGAAGCAATCGAGGAGGTATGTAGGTCGTGACACTTTATTTGATTTTTTTATAATATCAATGCTAATTCTTTTTTGGTAATTATAGATAAAGAAAGATGGAGTGAACAAGCTGGTTGTGCTTCCTCTTTACCCTCAATTCTCAATATCAACTAGCGGTTCAAGCCTTAGACTCCTTGAAAGTATCTTTAGGTGATTAACGCGCGATCATATCACCTTAAAAAATAATATCATGCGTCATTTGTAAACATATTTATGATTTTTTTTAATTTACAGGGAGGATGAATACCTCGTTAACATGCAGCACACAGTAATACCTTCTTGGTACCAACGTGAGGGATACATAAAAGCCATGGCTGGCTTAATTGAAAACGAGCTTAAAGGCTTTACTAATCCTGAAAAGGTATTTCATTTTTCGGGTTTGCCCTTTTCAGCTATTGAACTATTTATCTATTAATGCCCATTTTCTTTTATCTCAAAGTTTTAATTTAAAATGACACGGTTATAGGTGATGATCTTCTTTAGTGCTCATGGGGTGCCACTTGCATATGTGGAAGAAGCCGGTGATCCATACAAGGCTGAGATGGAAGAATGTGTGGATTTGATAATGGAAGAATTAGAGAGAAGAAAGATAAATAATCCATACACTTTGGCTTATCAGGTGACCCATATAAGTTTCATATTTAATATCGTTCATTTAGATATATATATGTTCATAATTATGTTGTTATGGTGATGCAGAGTAGAGTTGGCCCTGTTGAATGGTTGAAACCGTACACCGACCAGACGATCATTGAACTTGGGCAGAAAGGTGTCAAGAGTCTTCTGGCGGTACCCATTAGGTACTTTGATTTTTTAACACGTTACCGACATCGAAAGGGGCATTATTGTAATTTACTAACTTGTTGGCAGCTTTGTGAGTGAACATATTGAGACATTGGAAGAAATCGACGTGGAATACAAAGAATTGGCATTAGAATCTGGTATAGTGGAATGGGGTCGGGTTCCTGCGTTAGGATGTGAACCGACTTTCATTAGAGATTTAGCTGATGCAGTTATTGAAAGCCTCCCATATGTAGGAGCCATGGCTGTATCAAATCTTGAAGCTAGACAGGTAAACACTTTTTATCCTTATATACATTTATTTTATTTTATAAATAATCGATTTGTTTGTTATGATTGAACACTTTCAACCCGTTTGAGATAAAACATGACCTGGATAAACTTCATAGGGGTGTAAATCAGTTGAGCAGAGCCTGAGCTCGCCTACGCTCTCGCGCTCGGCTTGTTTAACTTAAGAGAGCGCGAGCTCATGCTCAGCGCGTAATTAACCTTTCAAGCTCGAGCTCAGCTTATTTATTAAATCTTATTTAATTATTTTTATTTATATGAATATATAATTAATTTACACATATAATAATAAATTTATACAATATCTTTTAATTGTTTTTTCATTTGTTATGTATTTTTTATATTAAGAGTAAAGTATACGGATGGTCCCTGTGGTTTATCAATATATTAAATTTGGTCCCTAGCTTTCCAAAAGTACGCGGAAGGTCCCTGTGGTTTGCACTTTGTAACGCATTTAGTCCTCAACTTTTGCCAAAAGTAAATGGATGGTCCCTGTGGTTTGCACTTTGTAACACATTTAGTCCCTAACTTGGACCTTCTGAAACCTTTAAATTTGTTTGTTAGGGACTAAATGTGTTACAAAACCACGACTATCCATCTACTTTTGAAAAGCTAGGGACCAAATCCAAAGTTTTGGTCAATCACAGGGACCATTCGTGTACTTTACTCTTATATTAAATAAAAATTATTATTTTTAATAAACAATAGGCTTGCTTAAGCTCTTTATATGAAGCTTGGGCTCAAGCTTTAAGCAAGCTGATCATGATGAGCTTATAAGCAGCTCGACTCATTTACACCCCTATTTGTACGTAAACATATCGAAAATACGGAATAATGGTTATATTGTTTTGTGCAGTCTCTGGTTCCACTTGGGAGTGTAGAAGAGCTTTTGGCAACATACGATTCACAACGAAGAGAACTGCCAGCCCCGGTGACGGTTTGGGAGTGGGGTTTCACAAAAAGTGCAGAAACATGGAACGGCCGAGCGGCAATGCTGGCGGTGATCGTTTTGTTGTTCTTGGAAGTGAGCACCGGAGAAGGGTTTCTTCATCAATGGGGCGTGTTGCCGTTGCAGTTGCCAGTGTTCCCCTGATATGCAGATTCTCAAAATCAGATATAATAGGGTGGGGGTGGGGTTAAAACTTAAAAAGGCTAATTGTAAAGAGGATTCTACATATTTTACTGCTGCTGTTGTTGTTACTTGTAATTATTGGATCCACTTCACCATCCCATCTCACATTTTGGCATGCTAGTGCCCTTTTGGTCAACTGATATTTTATGAATAAATGTGTACTTTTTACATTAATAGTGTATTGTATGTTAATAAAAAGTGGATATTTGAATGTACAAATGTGTTAATAGTTTGTACATGTAAAAAACAGTGATAGTTGACCTTACAAGGGAAGATATAAAAATATGAAACATTTGGGACGGTAACAGGACGAGTATTCGAGCATAAGGTTTAATTATGGATTAATTACAAAAAATTCCGCGGGTTTGGGTATGATACTAGGTGATAGCCCGATTATTGAAAATTTGAAATTGTCTCCCGACTTGCAAAATAGTACTACATTATTATTTAAACATGTTCGTTCTAATAAGAATTTGCCGTGCCTTTTTACCAAGGTCCTTCGAGCAGTTAAGAAATTGGTTCATGGGATTGGGATGCGTAAACTTAAGGAGCTTTATTTTTTCCCAAAAGATTTTAACGGAACTTTGTCTCTAAACATAATAACCATAACGTTAGTTTTCTTTTATCAAGTTAATCAGAGCGAGTGTTATAAACTAAGTTAATTATGGCAGTCTCAAATTCTTCGTCTCTCGTGATTTCTGTATAACTTTATAGTTGATCTATAAAAAAAGTTTTCAAGACTATTTTGTATAGAAAAGTATGTTTTTTTTTTATAAAAAACATGTTTGTCATATAAAAACAATAATGTACTCTTATAAAAAAAAGTAAGTGGTTTAAAAAAATAAAATAACCTGATTTACAAATTTACATAATTTACTTATTTAATAAACATATATCGGTTGGTTCTCTAATATTGGACAATTATTTACGTGGCAAGATTTTATTTCCCCTAAACAGATTTTTTTTTTTTTAGTTTTTTTGTTTATTATGTTACTCAATGAAACATGCCATCAACTAAACTACTAAAGTCTATGATTAGACATTTAGACAATTTGGGTGACAAAAAAGCCCCCAAACCAACCATGATGCTTCAAACATTACACAACAAACACTATAATGCAATGATCAAGGAACATTAAGTTCCTTGCAATATGTAGCTACAAGTTACAATTACAAAATGTTGGATTTGACCTGTTTAATAGCAATGTGCTTATTTAATAACACACGCACTCGGGTTTATTAGGATCTTTGGATCGACATACCATATTAGGCCATATGTCGTATAGTATCAACGCTAATGCTTGTATGAGCAGCCTTCTTGCAATACATACATACATACATACATACAATATTACCTTAAATTAACCATGCAGAAGAAGCCCCAGAATAGTGAGATCGGTCCACTTGGTTCATTGGCAGTTTGGCACTATCAGTCTTATGAACGATCCGTCCTGCCAAAACGCATACATGGGTTTATCATCATAGTTTGAAATATCTACTGAATTTACAAATTTAGCATCAAAAGTTATCAAGTAAACTAAGGAATGAAAGCTGCAAAGGGCATTACAATGCAAGAAATGCACATGCAAGAACATGAGTGTTTATTACATATAACTTTAGCATAGAAATATGAAATGGAAGAACGAATGAACGACTCCTATATTCTTCCAATACGAATGCCTGACACCGACTTTCTGGTAGCTATGACTCCACTCGTTTCTTCGACTCCTTCTTCCTTGAAAAAGCCCCTAAACCAATAGAATTATTTAAAGCATGGTGAAAGATACCGGAATGTCAACTGTCACGTTTCAGTTTCTAATCTGGCAACTTGAAATGGTTCAAATCGACGTTGTAGAAAGTTTGACGGTTTTTAAAGTTCTAAAGATTATTTTCGGCAAATAAAGATGGTTACTTTTTTTTCTGCATTTAACACTTCATAAGTAACAAGAGCTGATCATATGTAACATATGTTACAATTTTCGCACCCCACATCATATTTAAACTTAAAGCATGCATTTCACAATCATATACACAAAACCAAGTAAAAAGATGGTATCATCAGGGAAAAAACTGAGAAACACATACCTAGGTGAAGATGTGGGATGCAAGGCGTTTGAGAACCCCGCATACACATTCGAATACGACTTGGTCAAATACGCAAAGTTAGCGATAGGTGGAAGAGGAGGTACCCTTTCACCTTTCTTCAAAAGATCTTGCAAGTTGACCCTCTGCAAAGTCAACGCAGCTCTCGATTCCTTCCACGTGAAAACAAGCATCCCGTCTTCAAACACGAACAACGAGCCCGGTTTAGAACCTGGATACCTAAACCCATACCCATTCGCGATACCTTCACCACTAAACACCTCTTTCAAATCAAGAACATCGGAATCACCATCACAAGCCCATGGGAATGATTCATCCGACGGCTCGTTGATATTTACGACAAACATCGCAGATCCATTCGGGTGCAACACATAGTGGGTCCCTTCCAAGATCTTGGTTCCAATGAGATGGCGTTCACCTTGAGATTCTACGTACGACAACAACAAAAAGAACAAAGCTTTTCCTGGTTTGTCGGCAGAAGGTTTCCCAGGTGGCCAACCGAAAGTTCCGGCCCATAAACCTGCGTGTTCTTGACCGGTCAACGGTTCCTGTTCGGCTAACTTGTATAAAGCAAATCGACTATCGTGCATATTCGGCCACGCTCTATAAGAAGATAACCTTGCGGTTGAAGCGTGCAAAGTTAATCCTATCGTATCTCCAGACCGCAAAAAATCTTGAAACTGTGCATGCTTATAGCTTCCACCACTTGAAGAGTGTTTTGTATGTTCAAGGCTTGATTTCCCTATAATACTTTTGAAGCTATCCCTAAAATACCCAACAAGCGATTTCTTTTTCGAACCTTGTGATCTATAGGCGTCTCTATGAAGCTGAGAATTATCGAAAAGCTTTCTAATTTCACCCAAATCTGATTGGGTAGGATCGGTACTCAACCCGTTATCATACAGTTGCATAAGGCGTACGTGCCTTTCACTTAACTTATTAAAATCCTCGGTTTCCAAGCAAGGAAAACACAACCCATCTCCCGACTGCGATACTTTAACGCGAATTTGGCTAGTAACAACCTCAAGAAGTTTCTTTCGGTCAACAAAAGCCAAACGACTGAACGGGACAGATGGTTTAGAACCCTGAATTCTTTGTGACATCAAAAGCCCGCGATCTGACGGACAAATCTTTCTCGAAAACTCTTTATCCACAGGATTCGGATTACCTGCAAAACTTTTGCTATGGACCAATTTACCCCCATCTTTTTGTTGTCTTGGTTCCACTTCAAGTAACAACACATTGCAGTTTCGGTCTATACCTTTAATGGAACCTGGATACATATAGTTATTATTGCGCTCTCTTCCATGAAATATAAAAGCCGACGATCCATCAACGTTACCTAGGATTTCAAACACGGGTGACCACAGAATTGGGCCTTCGTCAATTCCTAAAGGCCCGAGTTCTTGTGGGATGATTCGACATCCCACAAGTGAAATGAAACCAGGCATGACGTAAACTACATTGCCTAGTTCGGGATTTTGGTGGACCCAAATCCCGATTAATGGCTGAACGTAAACAAGAAACCGACAAAGGGCTTTATAAGAATTAACCCCTTTTCGCCACTCGATAAGATCCTTATGTGGAATCACTCCCAGTAATTCACATTGTGTTAACCAGACCTTATCAGAACTCGCGTGAACGTAAAGACTCCGGCAACATAAGGAGAGGTTAAATACGTCTTTCGGCTTGAGAGATCGAGTGACAACCGCGAATATATCATCTGGTAAAGCTAGAAGCAGCTTTGACCCACATGAATTATTATCAGACAACATTGTATAAATCAAATTTGATCTGTCCTAATCCCTATCACTTTATCAGCAACTAATTGCTCATCAAAACACACAGCATATGAAAATATACAGCAAAATCTTGATCACCAGCAGCCATAAGCTCCAATTGATGATCCCCCAAATTCTTGATCACCAAAAGGGTACAAATTGGACACCAAATTCATCAAAATCACACCTTTTTGAACAAATATCAAATGGGTATGCTTTAAAAGCTCATCTTTTGGCATCTACATAGAGAAAGAATGGTCAAATTAACATCTTTTTGAACAAAGATCAAATGGGTATGCTTAAAAATCTCATCTTTTGGCATCTACATACAAAAAGATTGGCAATTTAACATCTTTCTTGAAAAAGGTAAACATGGGTATAAATGAATTTCAAGAAATTGAATTTTTGCATCTAGAAAAAGTAAAAGAAAGATGTGTGAAAGTGAATTTACCTGAAGTGGGTTCATAAAGTTTGCAGACAAATCAGCAGATTTGGATGAAGAATCTTGAATTGTGAATGAAGAATATGGAGTCAGAAGAAGGTGGTGATCTTCATGGATGGAAGTGAAGAAGATGAGCAGCAAAAGGTGTGCCAGTGTGTGTGGAAAGAAGACAAAAAACTAAGCATAGAAATTATCAATCATTCTAAAATGGTTGCTTTTGATGGGGTTTGTGTGAGAAACTGAAATGAGCCACACAACAGCAGCCAATGTTGAAGCTGTGTGCGTAGAAACCAATTCCCTAGACCCCCCACCCACCCACTCCGGTCTATACAAATTTTTCCACATAAAAATCGGTGTTGGTTGATATTTTTTTTTCTAATTTATTCAATTGTTGACATATTCTTTTTTATCTTTTATAATTTTTTTTAGTTTATTATATAAAATAAAATAAAAACTTAACTTTTCACATGTTTTGTGCAAATAATTAACTTTTCCTATATTTTTGGTCATTATAATCTTTTCTTAACAAAATTAATATCACATGTTTTGTTCAAAAGTTAAATAGGTGTTGGTTATTTTTCATTTCTAATTTATTCAATTATTAACATACTTTTATTATTATTTGTATTTAAGTGAATTATATTATTATATGCAAAAAAGGGGGATGCATCATATTTTATATATATAATTCATTTTCCTTTTGGTTCTTTTAAATGATGAATCAAGAGTGAATAAATATCTTATTTGGATCTCGTTTCTTTCTTACTAGAGAGATCTGGTTTCGGATCCCGAAACGAATCTAAGTCGCCACACATAGGGGTGTTCATAATTCGATTTGGATTCGAATAATTGAAATTCGATTTCGATTATCAAGGTTCAAATACGAGTTGATTCGTATTCGAGTCTAGCAATCGAATACGAATTATGGTTCAATTCGATTCGAAATTCGAATTTAGTTTTTATATATATATATATAGGATGAGAATCATTACAGAACACTAATTATTGCGAGAACAAAAAGAACAACTCTACATCACAAAATTTTGGGATGATATTTTTTAAATTTTATATTTCTTACATTCATATATGTATGATATATACGTAAGAAACCATTAATTTTTAGCTACACATAGCCTACATACATGTAGGTAATTTAACCTACACATAACCTACATATGTGTAGGTTATATAAAAACTGAAAAAAATTCATATTTTGTTTTGAATTCTAGTGTGAGAAACAATAAGTCTTACATTTGTAACATTTTCCGTTACTTGTTAGGTTTTTATGGTTGAAAAAATGGATGATAAATTTTGTTCTGCGTGTTCCCGCAATATTAGTGTTCTGCATAGAATATATATATATATATATATATATAGGGAGCCGCTAAAATAGAAACCATCCCCAGTTGTAAGAACCGCGAGAACCACTCTCAACCAATCAGAGTAAGGGGTAATTTGGTCATTTCCTTCATATGTCTAATCTCTCATCTCTCTTCTGTCTTGTTTTTATTTAAGTCCCCTGCAAGATTCTCTCTCCTCATTTGTCTTGTTTCTATTTTAAGTCTCCTGCAATGATTCTCTCTCCTCATTTATATCTCCCCTCTTTGTCTCTCTCATCAAATCTTCATCATCTTCAAATAAATGGAGAAACCCCAAATCTTCATCATCTCCCTGTGATGAGAGAAACTCTGTTTCCCCAGAAGCACCGCCGGCGACCCCCTCCTTCTCCGTCTCCGGTTCCCTCATTCTCCGTATCCGGTGTATGCCATCGCCGCACAGGGGGGGTTTCACTCACGTGTGAGCGGCGGAGACTGATAATTTTACCGCGTCCGCTCGTTTCTCCGGCGACCCTCATACCTACAAGTGCAACCCGTCTCTCATCTCCTACAAGTAACCCAAAAGATGTTTGATCGGTGGTGAGGAGGTTGTTGGTCGGCAGCGGAAGACGGTGGTGGGAGGTGGTTGGTCAGCGGTGCTGGTGTTGGAGGCGGAGGCGGTTTCACGTTTGTGGAGATCAGAGAAGAAAAGGGGAGGCGGTTTCACTGATGATGTTCATGTGTTTGTTGGTAAGGTTTTTTGCTGGGTTTTGCTGGCGATTTTGAATGTTTGAATCTGTGGGTTTTGCTGGGTTTTGATGGTGCTTTTTGGTATATTTCGAACAGTGATTTTGAATATTTGAATGGTGATTTTGGTAGATTTCGAACAATGGTTTTGCTGGGTTTTGATGGTTTTGTTGGGTTTTGAATGTTTGAATTTGTGGTTTTTGATTGTTTGAATATTTGAATGGTGATTTTGGTAGATTTCGAACAATGTGGTTTTTGTCTCGTTTTTGCTGTTGATGACATTTGTTTTGATGTTGTTGGTCCCTAGATCTCGTTTTGTCGTTGATGGATTGGGCGGGCAATGATGCCAAAAAAAATAAAAAAAACACGTAGATTTTGATGACGATGGCGCGCCAAGGACGGCGGAGGGTAGGTTTTTTGAACCTGCAACCCCACTTTTGCAGCCTTTTGATTATCGGATATTCTGAGCCAAACGCCGTTTTTTCGAGATACACTTTGTTTTGATGTTGTTGCTTTTTATTTTTTTCCCCTAGTCGATGATGATAACAATAAATCTGAGACACCCCCCGAGTTTGCGATTTCTGGGTGCGTTCGTTTTTGCGTAAAAAAGTTTTTGTAAAAAAAAAGTTAAACCGTAAACTTTTTAACGTAAACCGTAAACTTTTTAACGTAAAACGTAAAAAGGTTTTACGTAAAACGTAAAACTTTTAACGTAAAACGTAAAACGTAAAAAGTTTAACGTAAAACGTAAAAATTCTAAAAAATTTAACGTAAAACGTAAAGCGTAAACTTTTTAACGTAAAACGTAAAACGAAAACTTTTATGTAAAAACTTTTTAACGCAAAACGTAAAAAAAATTTACGTAAAAACTTTTTAACGTAAAACTTAAAAAAAAATTCATGTAACATGTAAGACGTACAACGTAAAACGTAAACTTTAAACGTAAAACGTAAACTTCTATGTAAAACGTAAAACTTTTTTATGTCAATTGTAAAAACGGGACATAAAAACGGGCCGCTAAAAAACGATGCGTAAAACCGGGAATAAAAAACCGCACGTAAAAACCCGGTCGCAAAAACGGCGTGAAAAAACGGGGGCGTAAAAAACGGCGCGTAAAAAGGGCCGTATAAACGGCGCGTAAAAACGGGACGCTAAAACGGCACGTAAAAACGAGACGTAAAAAATGAGGCGTAAAAACGGCTTGTAAAATCGTGACGTAAAAAACGGCATGGCAAAAAACGGTGCATAAAACCGGCCATAAAAAACGGCACTTAAAAACCCGGTCGCAAAAACGGCATGAAAAAACGGAGCGTAAAACGGGTCGTAAAAAAACGCGCGTAAAAAAAGGGTCGTAAAAAACGCCTGTAAAATTTTTTTATCCAAAATTCTGATTTTGTTATAAAACTGTAACTACAAAGCTTTAAGATCTTGAGAATAATGGAAGTAACAATATGCTTAATTGTTGTTGCATACAATAATAGCTGGTGGGAACATGATTTATATAACTGAGGGTGAGTTTATTTGGTCAAAATAAAACAACGGTGGGTAATAATATAATGAACAATCTCGTTGGTTGTCATCCATATTTTTTGAATAATTCATAACACTCCCCCTTGGATGACACTTTGCAAACTTTGGGGTCATTAAGTACTGCCTCATTAAAAACCTTGCTAGGAAAACCCAGTGGGACAAAACCATAGCTAAGGGAAAAAGAGTGCAGTGTATAGTCTTCTCCTGATATTTCTGGATCATGTATGTTGACTCATTAAAAACCTTACTAAGAAAACCCAATGGGATAAAACTTAGTGAAGGGAAAAAGAGTGCAACTTGTATAGTACTCCCCCTCATTTTAATATGTATTATTTATGTGACTTGTCTCTATCTTTCTTGAAAGTTGATCAAATATTTATAGACAACAATTTTTCGCTTGATCCTTAGGTAGGCAATCTTTTTCGATTAGTGTTATATGATCTTCATATGAGACTTCTGGTTCCTTTTTGGAAACAAATATCATAAGATCCACAACTGTGTTTTGTTACATTACCTGCATTTACAAAACTAACCAAACTTGTTTCGATGAGTTAGTAAAAATATAAATTATACCTTACATACCTCAAGTGTATCAAAAATTTCGTTTCACCTTAGGAGAATATGAAAAGGGAAAATATAATTCATCTTGCAACGTGTTAATGAAAAATTTCTAAAATTGTATGGTAAAAATGGTGAAACTGGCCGTCCCCTGGATTGAACCCGGGTCTAGGCCACACCCTTTCGCGCACCTAGCCAACCGAGCTAGGTGCCTAGTTTGTGAAATTTCCATTTTTGGTTAAATATAAGCACATGTATAATAACTTCCTATTTTTTATTTAATGTTTGAAAAATCAAATGGTCTATTATGCTTCAAACTTTCTGTTTCATCTTGATTCCATAATATATGTGTATGACCATAATTGACCGATAATTCTATGTTGGAATCATTTACTTCTTCCTGAGAGAAGGTTTTATCGTTTTCCTTCCTTAGGTAATTGAATTTACCATTTTTTTTTCTTTTATGGTCAATTTCCCTTTCAGTGCCTTT
The DNA here is from genome assembly GCA_030545235.1 of Helianthus tuberosus. Taxonomy (NCBI): domain Eukaryota; kingdom Viridiplantae; phylum Streptophyta; class Magnoliopsida; order Asterales; family Asteraceae; genus Helianthus; species Helianthus tuberosus. The sequence goes on from CM060430.1 coordinate 72,311,455, forward strand.
TCTTTTTCGAGGATGTTTTATCCTTTGAACCGACTGGCCTCCCATGTTTCAAACGGGATTCAATAGCCATATTAATATTATCCCTTTGCTTGTCTGTAATATCAACTCGAGCTAAAGCATTAGCATCTGGTATATAAGATTTTCAATATGTCTTTGTCCAATTTTCAATATGTCTTTGTCCTTCTTGGACATTAATTTTAACTGGAGCAATTCAAAACCCTTTGGATGAATTTCCTTCTTAAAATATCTTCTAGATATTTTACTCGAGGATACAGATAATACAATGATAGCTTCAAAATTTATTTCACTTTCAGTTGTTTTCTATCTCCCCCTCATGTTGGGATTGATAATCAGCAAATGAAGCCCATAAGAAATCTCCCATTTATGGCTATATATTTTATTTATTCCCAACATGTCATTAAAACTCATCTTTGTGCGTTGTGTTGTAACAATTTCAGTATATATATATATATATATATATATATATATATATATATATATCGCACACCCAAAGATGATAAATATTTGGTTTCTAAATAACTGTAATGGGGAGTAAATGTTTCAATAATAATACTTGTTCCAATGATCATTGATAATTAAGAATTTATCAAAGAAAAAAAATTTTCAGTCTGGAATAATATTCTTGCTATATTAGCTAAGCCATATGTGCAAACTTCAAGTTGCGAATTGATAACCATTTAGACGATGCATCGATTTAAATACTAAATGGTATCATGCTAGGATATGTGTATCCTTTAATCCTATTTAGGATTATCATATGATATGTGAATCCTTTTCATCATAGTATATCCTTGATGGCTTAATCTGTCATGCCATCATATCCTTGATGATATATATATATTCTTGAAACTCAATAAGTTTCTTATTGATTTTTGGGAAAAATAGAGTGTCCTCTATTTAAAAGCTTTGTACTATCAGGTAATTAGCTTTTCCCATTCTTTCTATTAATTTTGAATGTCCCAGGCAAAACCGTTATTTGCATTATTCGTCTAATTTATGAATAATTTATATATACATATGTTTGTCATTGTATTTCCACAAAACATTTGTATGTGTGTATGTATGTACAACCCAAACTTGTATGTTTATCATGCTTCGTCTTTACCATTTAATATATTTTGTAAATATAAACTTGTTTTTATGAATCAAATAAACCTGACAGTTTTCTAACTTCCCAAAAATAACATTTCCTTAATACATCATTTATTATATATACATATATATATATATATAACCGTTGTATATATATATAACCGTTGTACAACGGCTATAAAACGGTAATATAACCGTTACAAAACGGTTATAATTTACCACTATAAATAACCAATTATCAATCTCATTTTTTTTTCACATCAAACCCTCTTCTTCTCAAAGTTATTCAAGAAAATTTTTTCGAAGATGATTCACCCGGTTTTAATATTGACCGGCATAATGTTAATATTATTGCCGATATTAATGTATGAGCTTCCGCCTCATCTATTTAGTACTTATGTATTCATTTATTTGTTCATAGCTGTACCTTTGTATGTTATCTCATTTTTAATGAGTATTTAGATTTTAATATTTATCTTATTTATGTTTTGTAACAAAATTGGCAACCTATAACTGAAGTAATTATTAATATGGTGGTGGGATCCATCTAACGGTGATGGGAGTTGCTGTTGAGATGACAATGCTCGTGTGTCATCTTCCATATCAATGTTGTATGTAAACATGTTTCAATTCATATGGCTACTTATCCAGATATGTAGCCTTTAATTTATGTTTATTCACAGACTTACGAATGGTTTACTTTCAGCTATAGCAAGTAAGTCTTTTAGTTTGTACGTATTTCCCAGATACTTTAATAAAACCAATATACCAAATGAAAGAACCTGTCATGTCATATGTTTCATGTCCCATGTCCTCTTTTCAAAATTCATGTCCTATCTCATGTTTCATGTCCTATTTCGAGTCCCATTATTATTTTATAATAATAATCACTTAATAAAATAACATATTTACATATAATAAAATAAAAGAAAAATCAAAAAATAAACATATGGATATAAATAAAATAATTGAAACGTAGTAAAATGATTCTAGTATATTGTTATGTTTGCAGACCCCTGTCTGTGTATACAACTGAAATTAATCAGAATCAGAATCATGAGGTGATGGTGGTGGCAGAGTAAATTGTTTTGAGATAATCCTAGCTACTTGTCTTAGCATTTCTTCCTGCCACTCATTCTTTTTCGTCAACCACTCTATTTGTCTGGACATTTTCCGGTTCTTTTTTATTAGTTTATCAACCTTCATTGGATCTAAAAGTGGATTTATTAGAGGCACCGTACTTGGTCCGGCTTCAACAATTGACTGTTGTTGTTGCTCCGGATGTAGTGAAGACTGTTGCTGTAATAGTGGTGATATGGGTTGTTCTGGTGCTAACAACTCTTGGAATGTCATGTTATCATTAAATATGGATTGTTGCATCATTTCTCCTTGCCCAAAAGATAAAGGTGAAAGTGCCTGGTAGATGCCTGGTGTTTGTGGTTGAGTATGCTGTGTTTGATATGTGTTAGTTGAAATATGTTCAAACACGGGTGGTATTAGCTGTTGTTGAGACAACAGATCATGCTGATAAAAAGATGATTGAGGAAACTGCAACAGTAATTGTTGTAGATTTTGTGATGTATTTTCTGGGATAACCGGTGCTGCCTCAGATTGAAACGATTGTGTTTGTGTAGGAATATCAATAGGTAGTATCTCGATATTTGTAAAATTTATCACTCCAGGTAATCGTGGTGGGGATAATTCTTGAATAATCTGATCGTTTATGACACCTAGAGATTTGGCTATTTTTGTTATGTATGATCCTCCCATAAGGTTTTTCGGGGGACATGTTTGGTATTGCTCAAAGTACATAGCAAGAGAGTAAGCAATATTACAATGGACTGACTCGAATATACTGTATAAGTGGAAGAGATCGGTACCACTAACCCTGTGTAGATTAGACGTGCGCCCCCTGATCGTGTTGGCTAGAACACGGTGCATATACTGATAAAGAGGATCTCTAAATGTTCTTGAATTATTATTTTTACTCCATACTGCTGGTGTAAGTGTAGACCAATAATCTTGTATGCGATCAGGATATTCTGTTAATGCGTTTATAAATATAGGTGATCTAACCTCTTCTTCTGTATAAATACCTAAATGTACTGCGAACTCAGATAATGACAATTTAAAAGTTTCTCCATCGAGTCTAAAATCGATAGAGGGCTCAGATAGGTCTTTATTTCGTGTGAAATGAAAAGTAGACCAGAACTCATATACAAGTTCATCGTATGAAGGTTCTAAGATGTCAAAGAAACGACGCCATGGTGAACCAATTGGTAGTAACCTCGTCAGTCGATCATCTTTGTCTAGAATTCCCGTTATGTTCCAGTCGATACTATTAATAGTATTAACTTTAAGCCTCCTGAGGGTTAGACATTTCGTATGGGTGCGTACATCCTTAAACTGAAGAAATTTATGGACTTCGATCTGGGCACGAATTTCTGCTGCGTTTGAAGATTCAGCGTGTGCACGAGTAGAAAATTGAAGACTCATGATAGTAATATTGGGCTTTGTCTGAGCTCAAAATATAATTTGAGTATGAGTTGTTTTGGGTATGTGTCGAACTATATCAGAAGTTCAGTTGGTTTGAGGATTTACACGAGTGGTGGGTTACTTATATAAATACAAATTAAGTTTACACAATACGCTTGGTTAAGGCTTCCATGATACACCTTGAAAAAAGTTTTACTGTATTAGGTTTGAAAATTTCGGTAACAAACAAAATGTTTAAACTAATATTAGATTCGGTAGGTATCGTGGGTAACGTGCTGATTATTACTGCTAAAAGGTTCTGATAACAACAGTGATGATATTAATAATTGGTAATTTTATAGTAAAATATGCATAGCCATTTTTACGGATATATATATATTAGTATGCACAATAATAAATAAATTATTATGAATAGTGGATGACAACGACGCGCACAGTAAAGGAAATAATTATTACTCGAATTATTGTGCACAGTAAAAGTGCACAGTAAAAGTCTTGTTTTCTTATATATGTAAACATACACCACACACGGATGTATCCATCTTTTGTTTCCTATTGTAATCTTTTTCTTTAAAGAAACTGCAATAAAGGAGCTCAAAAGGAGCCTAAGTTTCCATCATACAAAATGCTTTTAGGCTAGTTTTATAACATAAATAAACGTTATTAAACATTAAATTTTATAAATAAATGTTAGATAACATAAATATAAATGTTAGGTGCATAAATAAATGTTAGATTTTTAGTAGTCCCAAAGTTATTATATATATCCATAGTATGAGGTCCTCTGCACTAATTTAAATTGTTAGTAGTCCCATAGTTATTATATTCCCATAGCAAATAGGTACCTCGTACTCATTTTTATTATTAAGTATGAGATTTAGATGTTTTTATGATAGGAGTGTCTGGATAACTGGGTCTCCTAAAGGAAAACAATCCCACGGTATAAAAGAAATATTACGTTTATCATAACAATTATAGTTTATATAAATTAATCAAACACTTACTTTGATTATAATTGCTTGAACTTTTCCTTGGCTAGAGCCTCGTTCTTGGCTAGAGCTTCGTGCTGATAACGTGTTATAAAACCGTAACTACAAAGCTTTAAGATCTTGAGAATAATGGAAGTAACAATATGCTTAATTGTTGTTGCATACAATAATAGCTGGTGGGTGCATGATTTATATAACTGAGGGTGAGTTTATTTGGTCAAAATAAAACAACGGTGAGTAATAATATAATGAACAATCTAGTTGGTTGTCATCCATATTTTTTGAATAATTCATAACAGATTTCAATATGTTTTTTAATAAAGAAAATCTAATTTTAGAAAAAAAAAAACAATTAATGCAATAGAGACAAAAATGTAATAAAAAACAATAAAACTAATAAGACAAAAAAAAAACAAAATTACTTAAATACCCTTTTAGATTAAAATATTAAAGACATAATAAGACAAAAAGAATTTAATATTACTTTTAGCTACTTTTAATCTCATCCATCCATTTTGAAAATCTAATGGCCAGAAAGTGGTTCCCGCGGTTCTTACAAGTGGAGGTGGTTTTCATTTTAGCGGTCCCCTATATATATATATATACACACACACATATAACTTCTAAATTTGGGGCAAAGTATGAATTACATCCATAAGTGATAAGTTCATTATTTATAATGCTCCAAACCTAATGCTAAATAGCTCATATTACTTATATCTAACTTTTTACCTGACTTAAGTCGCTACCAGTAACCAACCTGTCTTCTAACTTTTGGTGTTTTGACATATTGATAGTTATATAATTTTGAAGATTACTATATTTTATGTTAAATATAATTAGTTTGTGCCAATTAGGTGGTGGTGGAGTGGTATGGGAGAGACTTGATGTTCTAAGGGACCCAAGTTCGATTCCTGTTATCCCCATTATTTTCTTCAGCACCTTGTGATGATGTGAGACTAGGTGAGTAGGCGGAGATCGCTAGTTCGACCCTTGAACTGAGCGGGTTTTACCTCACCTCACTGTCGTGCCTTCGGGCGAGTGTTCACATGCTTCGGCTCTAAGTGAGGGTTTGCCCTAGTTCGGAGGCGAGTGTATCCCAATGTGATGAATTTCGCAAGTAGCCCATTTGGAGAATTCGTTGGCCATTTAAAAAATATATAATTAGTTTGTAGTAGTTTTTAAAAATGAAAGTAACATAGTTTATTGTCTAGGGTGAATTTTAATTAAATCGAACTTATTCGAATTCGATTCGAATTCGAGTTTCAAATACGAATTGAATCGAAGCGAATACGAATTCAGGTAGAAAAATCGAAAAACTCGGTTGGATTAATTTGAAAATTCATTATTCAATTCAATGAACACCCCTAGCCACACACTGAGGGCTTTTGGAAGGTGGTTTGGGAGTATGCTTTGTGAGTCTGGATGGTGTGGATTTGGGTTCCCTCACTTTTCTAGTGGGATTCTTTCTTTTTGGCTCAGGATTTTGAACATCCTTTGGCTCAGAACAACCCTGCGCATTCAGCTCCATATAAGCTCTTTTCTCCTCATTCCACCTAGACATATCCTTTGCCTCTCTGTCACTTTTTACACCTGCTTTTGCTTCAGCAAGTGCATTTGTGGTAACATCAATCTTTTTACTACCATCTAGCAAGGGAATCTTTTTAGTCATTGTATCTTTTTTTGGTTCAATATACAGACCATCATCTATTCCCTTCTTCTTCCACTCCTTGATTTTCTGCCCCTTTTTGGCATTATCTGGGGGTAGTTTATCAATGAAGAGAACAGTGGGAGGAGCAGTGCCAGTGGTGTTCAAGAGATGGGCCTTTATAGGCTTGATATCTGCTTGGGTGTTTCTAAACCTGGACTCCATTATATTTCTCAGCTATTGTACTTGTATTGCATGTTGCTGATCAGCTGTTTGTCTTTGTTGTTGGAGCAGGGGTTGAAATAGATTCCATGACTCATTTGCAGCAGGTGTTTGTGGTGGAGCAGATGTTTGAGCTGGAACAGCAATGGGTTGCACCTGTTGAATTTTCAACAACTGTTGCAGCATTTCTTTGATTTCTGGAACAGAGGTATCCAGTTTGTCAATTCTACCCGTCAATTCTTGGTACTTTAAACCATCACCCTACCTGATGGGATCATCTGATTTCCCACTGACAGTGGTTTGAACAGTGGTTGACTTAGGGAATGTATTCCAATAGTCATCCACTGATGCCCCTTTTTCTTGGTACTGGGGACTTCTTCCCTCAACACTTGATAACCTTCTGATGGTACCAGTGGTCAACACAAACTCACTAGTGGTTATCAGAGGTGCTATAGAAGGAATTGCCTCCAAGGAAGTCTTATTGATGTAACCACTGTCCAAATGCAAACCAGTGGGTTCAGCAATTGTAGTGGCTGCTTCACTTGGATTACCACCAAGAGTTACTTGTAACTCAAGGGGTGTAACCTCCTCAGGTCTTGTTGGTGGGTTAGCTATGATTAATTCATCAGGCCCAGTCATTTATTGAAGTATGTTCTCATTGATGGGTGATTGAGAAGGACTGGTTTGTGCCTGGTTCAGATCTATAGCATCCAACAGTAATTTAGTTGGTGGGGGAATTGTGGATGTGAGGTTGGGTGTAGAAAGAGAATTGGCCCCGGGCATTGGGCTGTGGATGATGGAAGAAAGTGATTCCAGAGCATCATATTGTGGTGTCCCTATTTGTACAACCTGTTCTTTTTTAGAAGAAACATGAGGAGTTTCAGCCACGGGTTGAAATATTTGTACCAACTTCCGTGAGGAAGTAGCAGCAGTGGTTTCTTGTGACTTTTGTGCTGTCACTGGCAGTTGCTCTGGTATCTCATCCTCCAAAGTTGCCTTTTTGATAGGTTTGGGGGGTTTTTGAATTTTCTTTTGCTTTGGCTTTTTGGTGATTTTAGGTGTGGGTTTCAAAGCAGTTGTTTTGCTGCTATGATCACCTTGAGCAGTGGGCTCAGCAGCAGATACCTGAGGAGCAATGGTAGCTGCTAAATTCTGCTCAGGCACCTCTGCTTGTGTTTTGCAAGGTGTTGACATTCTTGTAAAAGTTTCAGCAGTTAAGCTGTTTATTTGAAAAGAGTCACCTTGTTTTATTACAGAAGCATCATCCTTACCAAATTTCTTTTCAAAATAATAACTTAGAAATCTTGGAAAAAGTAAGAATGGCCTGTTTTCAACATTTTTAACCAAATCATTAAAGATTTCCTGGGAGTAATTTAAATTTTCATCTTGAAGAATAGCATATCCCAGGTTTTGAATCTTTAATGGTATCTCATTAAAAGTAGTGGTTTTGTTTGAAACACACATTAGCAGGGTATGAAATAAAAATCTTGTTGCAGGAGGAAAGTAACCTTTTTGTAAGGTATCCCTCTTCATTATTGAATTTGCATACCCTCTTTCAAGGAAATCAGTTTTTAACTCATTTTTGGGAAAAGAAGTTTTACCTTGCTGATCATTGAGTTCAAAGACCTCCGAGATGGTGTGTGGTGTGATTTTGACAGCTTTACCCATTAGAGAAGAGTTAATGGCTATGACATCTTCTCCTTGTTTTTCAAGGGTAGTATTTTTCCAAAACTCTCTCTGGGTTTGAGGATAAATTGGAGCATCTGCTGTTAACAAAGTTTTGTACTTTGATGCAGACATGATGTCAATGATGGAATCGAAAGCATCGGTGGTGCCTGGTTTTGTCAAAAGACCCAGGTAATTGTGTGGTGCTTTGTATGGGATTTCGATGGGTGTAGCCTTTTGAGCGGCCTTTTTACGAGAAGGTTTTGAAGTGGCTGTTGCAGATGACTTTGATTTTGTCATTTTGGAGAAGACGATCGAAGAAGGTTGTGAAGAAATTTGAGGAAATGAGATGAAAAACTGCTCTGAGAAAGGAATTTTTAAGAATTCAATTCGACAGTAAAACCCTGTTTGGGGTTTTGAAGGGGGGTTTTGAAGGGGGGTTTTATAGAGAAAAAGTGAATGCTGACATGGCAGCGGTTACAAAAGGTCTGACCGCAATGTACTGTCCACGTGCCAACCCCTGATGAAGAAAACGACAACTCCTTTTATGAAGACCACTGATGGAACAAGATCAGTGGGCATAACTGGAACAATGAGAGCAATGGGTGATTTTTACTATAAGTGGATATCATATCAGTGGATAAAACACTGACTTTGAACAACAGTGCTTATTAAAGAAATGAGAGAGCAGGGGTTGACTTTCAGCAGTGGACAGATTTTAAGTAGAACAGAATTTTGAACAAAGCAGTGGTTATGGCAGACTTTTAAGGATTTTAATGAAAAATTCATTTTTAGCTATTTTTAAGGATGGATTTTTTATTTTCTGAAAACATTTTAATGCTTTTATTCATAGAAAAACAGGATTTTGCCTGTTATTCCATGTTTAGCATGCCAATCCTAGAGATCAAGCTTTCAAAGGTGGATGTGTCTAATGCTTTGGTTAGCACATCTGCCAGCTGATCCTTAGTTGGAACATGATGCAGAGAAATCAAACCTTTTTTATAGCAATCCCTCACAAAGTGATGTCTGATGTCAATGTGCTTGGTGGTTGAATGGGAAACTGGATTTTTGATGATATTTTATGCTGCCTGGCTGTCCAACATGAGTGGTGTCTTTAAGGTAGTGATACCAAAATCCAGCAACTGATTTTGAAGCCAGAGTAGTTGGGCTGTACAGCTTGCAGCAGCTATATATTTTGCCTCAGCAGTGGATGTGGAAACAGCTGCTTGCTTTTTGCTTTGCCAAGACACTAAGCAATTGCCTAGGAATTGGCACCCTCCTGAAGTGGACTTCCTTGTCTTGTCACATCCAGCAAAGTCACTATCTGAGAAATCTGAAAGCTCAATTTTACCATCAGCTGGATACCAGATACCAAGTGTGGGAGCACCTTTTAGGTATCTGAATATCCTTTTTACAGCAATAAGGTTTGACTTTCTAGGGGCTGATTATGATCTAGCACAAACACATGTTGCAAACATGATGTCTGGCCTGGATGCAGTTAGGTACAATAAAGACCCAATCATGCTTCTATACAAAGTTTGATCAACCAATTCATCCTTCTCATCAGATATGACTACTTTATTGGTTGCAATGGGTGTACTGCATGGCTTACAATGATCCATCTCAAATTTCTTCAACAGTTCTTTGGTATATTTGCCTTGATGGATGAAAGTGCCATTTTGCAGTTGCCTTACTTGGAGACCAAGAAAGCACTGGAGTTCACCCATTGCACTCATTTCAAACTCAGCTGTCATGAGTTTCCTAAATTCTTCACACATTTTATTACATGTGCTTCCAAAGATGATGTCATCCACATAAATTTGGACAATCATCAAATCCTTTCCTCTCCATTTTAAAATCAGTGTTTTATCTATTCTTCGTCTTGTGAAACCAATGGAAAGTAGAAAGGTGGAAAGAGTTTCATACCAGGCCCTTGGTGCTTGTTTCAGGCCATACAAAGCTTTATTCAGCTTGTAGACATGATTTGGATTAAACGGATCCTCAAAACCTGGAGGTTGACAAACATAAACCTCCTCTTGAATCTTACCATAGAGGAATGCACATTTGATATCCATTTGGTACACCTTGATGTTGTGATTGACAGCAAAGGCTAGAAATAGTCTGATTGCTTCAAGTCTTGCTACAGGGGCAAATGTTTCATCATAATCAATGCCCTCTTCTTGTCTGTAACCTTGAACCACAAGCCTGGCTTTATTTTTTACAACAATACCCCTTTCATCAGTGTTATTTTTGAAGACCCATTTTGTGCCAATAGGACTTACACCCTCTGGCAATGGAACAAGCTCCCAAACTTGTTGTCTTCTAAGCTGTTGGAGCTCCTCTTGCATGGCTTCTACCCAGCTGTTGTCTTTTAGTGCCTCTTGGTACTTGACTGGCTGATGGAGAGATAGAAAACCAGCAAAAAGACAAATGTTTTGGGATTAATTTCTTGTGAGCACCCCTTCATTGATGTTGCCAATAATTTGGTCTGGTGGATGAGATTTCAAGAAGATGAGCTCTCCTTGGTATGGAACAATGGCATTAAGTGGTGAGGGCTGTAGATGTGAATCATCTGAGCTAACCACTGCTGGTGACTTTGATGATCCAGCAGTGGCTTCAAAAGGTGGTGGAATAGGAGGTAAAGGAGTGGACATATGTTGACTTTGATCCACTGTTTGAGGACTTTTATCAGCAGTGTTTGATGATGTGGAAGCAGGGGTTAAAGGGCTACTTTGGTCAACAACTGTTGAGGTAGCAGTGGTTGAGCTTTGGCAGCTGTTTTGAACATCTGCTTCTCTTCCCATTGTGACAGACTTTTGTTGAGGAATGATGATCTTATACCCATAGTCTGGAGATGAATCCTCTGATGGACCTGCACTGTTAGTCTTGACAGCAGTGTTTTCAAAAGTAAATTTATCAAGATCAAACAAATCTGCAGGGTTTGCTGGGATTTTCATTGATGAAAGTTCATTGAACTTTACATTCAAAGTCTCTTCCACTGTTTTGGTCCTTGTGTTAAACACTTTGTAGGCCTTAGCAGTGGTTGAGTATCCCAGATGGTAACCACAATCAATTTTGGCTGCAAACTTTGAGATAGAATCTTTTAAGTTTAAAATGAAGCATGGACAGCCAAAAACCTTGAAATATGAAATCAATGGCTTTATTTTATATAGCAGTTCATAGATAGTCTTTTGATGCCTGGGGTTGATTAAAACTCTGTTTTGGACATAGCAAGCAGTGTTTACTGCCTCTGCCCAAAAAGTTAATGGCAAACCTAAATCAGCAAGCATGGTTCTGGCAGCCTCAATCGAAGTTCTGTTCTTTCTTTCAACAACCCCATTTTGTTCTGGTGTTCTTGGAATGCTGTATTGCCTCACAATTCCTTATGACACACAGAAATCATCCAACTCCTTGTTCCTGAACTCTGTGCCATTGTCACTTCTAAAGATTTTTACTGGAAGGTCAAACTGCTTTTCAACCTGTGTCACAAAGTCTTGCAGAATGCCTGCAGTCTCATCTTTTGAGTGTAAAAAGTAAGTCCATGTAAACCTAGAAAAGTCATCAATAATAACCAAACAATACCTCTTTTTCTTAAGACTCATGACTTTAACTGGGCCACACAAATCCATATGAAGCATTTGCAAACATTTGGTTGTTTTGGACTCATCAATGGATTTGTAAGAGCTTTTATGTTGTTTTCCTTTTAGGCAGGAAACACAATGCTCAGGACAGGTGAACAGTTTTTGAGGTAAACCTCTTACTAACCCTGATTTGAAATGGCAGTGATTGTCTTGAGATCTGTGTGCCCCAATCTCCCGTGCCATAATTCTGTCTCTTTGTTTGATGCAGCTGAGAACATACAGGCATCAGTTCTGGGGCTCTCTTTTGACATATCCACCACATAAACATTGCCACTTATTTGAGCAACAAGTTTGGTTTTTCCAGTTTTTATTATTGCTTCAATCTTTTCAACCATTTCTGGTCCAACAATCCTACAACACTCCTTTGTGAAGAATGATCCATACCCCTTGTCACTTATTTGTGAAACACTTAGGAGTTTGAATTTTAGATTGTCTATCAGATTGACATTTTCAAATTTTACATTACCAGACTGTACTATACCAGACCCCAGAACTTTCCCTTTACTATTATTACCAAAGGATATATCACCCCCTCCATGGATTTTGAAATCTTTGAGAAGGGCTTTACATCCTGTCATGTGGCTGGAGCCTCCACTATCTACATACCAAAGGCTATCTAAGCATGCAGAAGCTCCCTGCACATGAAGTAAAAGGATTAGTTCATTAGGGTCTCCAAAGCCAATAAGGCTTTGGATGGGGTCTCAACAGTGTCTGGGATGAGTTCAGATGCATGGGTAGTGGTTAGGTCAGGGGTTTGGACAGTTTTAGGACTGTTTTTCTCTAACCACTGTTGGGGTTCTTGACCAATCACCTGCTGATAATCAAAAGGATGCCTGTTCACTATTGGTTTAGAGGGCCTTTTGTAGGTCTCATAAACATGTGGATCCTTTGGTATGGTGGTTGTCCCTTGCCCCTTCTGTATTGGTTGGCAGGGGGTGCATCAGTCACTTGAACATATCTTTGGACAGATGTTTGATTCAGCTATTTTGTAACAGCTGTTTGGACTGGCACAAACAGTGGTTGATTCTTGGTGAATTTGACAAATGATGTTGACAGACTCAAGGATGTTTTAGCAGTGTATTCATTCTTTTTCACATCAAAGTTTTTGAGATGCACACATTCTTGAGTTTTGTGGTTATTTTTACCACAGATGGTGCAGCTTTTAGCAGGTACAATGACACTTGTTTTGTTTAGATCATATGCTTTTAGATGAAAACAGTCTTTTGTTAGATGATTTCTCTTTTCACAAAAATCACAAAATAGGTTTTTGATCTTTTCTCTTTTCTTCCTTTTTCTCAGATTCCTTAGCAACAGAGTTTTGAACCACTGTTGGGATATCTTTGATAGGAATGACCTTTGATTTTGGAGCTGTGACACCATCAGTGGTTGTGAAATCCATGGGCTTAAAATTTTCAAGAATGTCACACTCATCAGACCATGTGGGTTTAAATTGGTATTTCTCAATTTCCTGAAAAGTTGAGGACCCCACACATCTTTCCAAAGTGATTTTGTTACCAGGTTTGTCGGTTATTTTAACCTCTTGGCCATTCTTGTTGGTTGGTTTAATTTCAGATGAACCAGCTTGTTTTGCAGCAGTGTTTACAAGATCATCATATTTTCTATATCCTACACCAAACTTGACATTGCTTTCAAGCTGTTTCTCAAGCATAACCTCATACCCTTTACAAGATTCCACCCATCTTTCACAAGTGATCTGGGTGGACTCCAACTCCTTTTTACAAACTTGGTATTTTTCTACCATAATTTGGAGTTGAGTCTTGGTTATGCTCTGCTCTTCTTTGAGACTGCTGATTTCTTTGTCTTTTTTAGCCAATTTGTTTCTAAGTTCTTTTAATAACTTTTCAAATTTGACTTCATCAGTTAAGACTTTATCCATAAGGTTTTCATTTACCTCCTTGATGTTAGCAAATGCAATAATGCATTTGTCTGAACACAGTTTTTCAAGAACTTGAGGAGATACCTTAGCAGCAGCCATCATGGCACAATCACATTGATGATCACCTTCTTCATCAGCTCTAACTTCTTTCTCACCTGCTTTCTTCTCTTCCTTTTCTTCTGTGTCTTCTTTGGACTAGGGGTCAGACAGTGGTTCAATCAGGGTTTCTGAATTTTCTCCCAGCAGTAGTTCACCAGCAACTGCAGTAACCACTGCTTCAGCCACTTCATCCACTGTTTCAGCACTTAGCTGTTCACCTTCAGTTTCTACCCCTTCTGGTATTGACTCTAATGCCATCAAACAAAATTCATCATTAGAAGGATCATTAAAAGCATAGAGTGCAAAATTTTCATCACCAAGCTCATCAGGCATGCTGCTCCAGTCACTTGGGTGAAAAAGCTTTGTTGATCTGGTTGTACCACTGTTGGAGCCGCTTGTTGAGGTGCAGCAGGTTGCACTTGTGCCTGAGGGACAGGGGCTTGAACATACTGAATTTGTGGAACAGTGGTTTGAACATAATGCATAGGCACAGGGGTTGCAGCATAGTAAACAGTGTTAACATGGGCTGCAGGGGTATATTGGGTATAGTGCACAGTGCTTTGATTTTGTGGTCTAGGGTTTGAGCTGGGATGAGTTATTATTGGACCAGTGGTTTGACTCCTGCATTCCCTAGCAAAGTGACCTAGCCTATTGCACTTATAGCACTTATTTTTTGACTTATCCAACCCCACTTTTAAATTCACATGTAACCCTGGGAATTTTCTCCCTGTTCTTTTATAGAATTTGCTTGTTCTTACACTAAGCAAAGCCAATTGATGCAAAATGTCCATCTTTTCTAAGTCAGTGGGATCAAAGTGTTGCGAATCATTGAGTTTAAAACATAAGTTATCTGACATCTGGTTTTCACAATTTGCAGTAAAAGCATAATTTGCAGAGTGAGAATCAGGGTTGTTGAAATTTCCACCAGCAGTTATATCAATAAAGTGATCATAACCCTGATCCTTACTACTGCTACCAGATTCTTCCTGACCAAAAAGAGCTGTGCTGCCAAATGAGTAATCATCAGCAACTTTTCCAGACTCTTGCAACTTCCTTTTCTGGTTTAACTCCCTTTCATAGGTCAGGAGTCTACCATGAAGTTGGGTCAGGGTCAGATCTTTGAACTCAACAGAGTTTCTAGTGACAAATGCAATGATGTCCCATTTTTCTGGTAGTGATCTAAGAAACCTGCTGTTTTGTGTAGAATTTGGAAATGTAATTTTCACAAGTCTTAGCTCACTAATGAGACAACTGAATCGCTCAAACTGTTGAGTCAATGATTCACCCTTGATGTGACAAAATGTTTCATACTGCTGATTCAGAATTTCCCTATTGTTTTCAATGACTTCTTCCGTTCCCCCAAACTGTTCCTTCAGTGCATCCCATAGCTCTTTGGCACTGTTACAATGTAACAGTCCATCATAGATCTCATGGGGTAATGCAGATGCTATGATGCTAAATGCTTTGGCATCGAGTTCGAACTTTTGAAAATCAGTTTCAGTATAATTTTCAGTTGGTTTAGGTACGAACTTCTTTGCATCCTCAGCACTTGGCACCATATGAACATGGGGACCAAAAACAACAGACCTCCAACATCCAGTGTTTTGTTGAGCAAGGATGTGACCCATCCTTCTCTCCCAGATGTTGTATTCATTACGTTTAAGCATGGGTGGTTTGAAAAGAGAGCCAATGTTATTCTTATCATCTTGTGATTGTGACGTCATCCTGGTTGTTTTACACGCATTGATTAATCAAATTTGATGGTGATTAAACCTTGCTCTGTTTTTCAACAAAACGAACAAACTATCGATATCAACGATTATGAGCTGAACTATTTATGTCAAAATGATTGTTAAATCAAATTTGACTGTCCAAGCTCTGATACCAATTGTTAGGATCTGAGTTTGGTTTTGATTGTGTTTTACGTTTGAATTAAGATGAACAATGAATGAGTTGTGCAGCGGAAAATAATGGAAACAAACTTTTCACAATCAAACAGGAGAATTGCTTTGAACACACATTTTCAACAATGAACCGAATGCTTAAATTTATTACAAACACCGATTACAATTGCATGTATGCAACAAACTCCCCCTCAGCCTGAGCTCACAATGATTTGTTCGTACATGAAGAAAGATGGTGAAGAGCTAATAGAACAGTACAGGGTACTGTTCTATTTATAGACACAGACAAACCGCTGTGGCATCTTTGCTGACGTCACCATGAAAGTGACATCTAACCTCCTAACAAACTCTAACCTTTGATCTATACAAGTACTGCTATGCTAACAACTGTTATTACAATACATTACATAAAGACAAACTAAACTACTGTTGAATTCTTCCACTGATGTGAATCCAGCAGCACTTGATATAACCCAGCAGTGCTTGACTCAAGGCAGTAGATTGAACAGCAGGGCTTTAGTCTTCATCAGCCTTTGGCTTGATCAGCAGTTGTAGGTCAGCAGTTGTGCAGATCAGTAGATAGGAGGTCAGCAGATGTTGGAACCACTTTCAAGGGGAGAGACTTGTTAACATAACATCTGCTTATTCTGGATCCACTGCTCTGATCCAGTTTTGGCTTTAATTATTTGT
The DNA here is from genome assembly GCA_030545235.1 of Helianthus tuberosus. Taxonomy (NCBI): domain Eukaryota; kingdom Viridiplantae; phylum Streptophyta; class Magnoliopsida; order Asterales; family Asteraceae; genus Helianthus; species Helianthus tuberosus. Next base: position 72,327,819 of record CM060430.1, read on the forward strand.
TCCTCTGATAGGGTTCAATCCCAACACATACAGATAGTGTCTCCAAATCTTAAGGGCAAAAATTATCGATCCTAATTCTAAGTCATGAGTCGTATAATTTTCTTTGTGCTTTTTCAATTGCCTTGAGGCATACGCTATTACCTTTTTGCGTTGCATTAGCACACATCCTAATCCTAGCTTAGATGCATCACAGTAAACTTCAAAATCTTATGTCCCTTCTGGTAAGGCAAGAATTGGGGCGTTTGTTAATCTTTGTTTTAAAATCTTAAAAGCCTCTTCTTGTCTAGATCCCCATTCAAACTTTACTGCTTTACAGGTTAGCTTAGTTAATGGTACAACTATTTTGGAAAAATCTTTAATAAACCGTCTATAGTATCCGGCTAACCCTAGAAAACTTCTAACTTCCATAGCTGATTGCGGGACCTTCCATTTGGTGATCGTTTCTATTTTGGAGGGATCTACGTGAATACCTTCGTGATTCACCATGTGTCCTAAAAACTGTACCTCTTGTAGCCAAAATTCACACTTCGAGAATTTGGCGTAAAACTTTTCTTTTCTTAACAAAGTTAAGAGTGCATGCAAGTGTTTACAATGCTCTTCCTGACTTTTGGAATAAATGAGTATATCGTCAATGAAGACGATCACAAATTTATCCAAATACGGTTTACAGATTCTATTCATCATGTCCATGAATGCTGCAGGAGCATTTGTTAATCCAAAGGGCATGACTGTAAACTCGTAATGACCATACCTAGTTCTAAAAGCAGTTTTAGGTATGTCTTCTTCTTGTACTTTCAACTGATGGTATCCGGAGCGTAAATCTATCTTAGAAAAATATCTAGCTCCCTGAAGTTGATCGAAAAGATCATCAATCCTAGGTAATGGGTATCGATTCTTAAGGGTAACCTTATTCAATTCCCTGTAATCGATACACATTCGCATCAAACCATCTTTCTTTTTCACAAACAACACGGGCGCTCCCCAAGGGGATGAACTAGGTTGTATAAATCTTTTACTAAGCAATTAATCTAACTACTTTTTCAATTCTAGCATTTCGGTGGGTGCTAACCGATAAGGTGCCTTAGCTATTGGTGTCGTTCCAGGAATTAGATGAATTCTAAATTCTACTTCCCTATCGGGTGGTGATCTTGGTAATTCTTCTGGGAATACATCCGAGTGTTCTGATACTACAGGAATTTCCTTAAGTTCCTTACTTTTAGTGTTGATGATTGCCGAAATCATATACACTATTCCTTGTTTTCTTGAATAACTGGCCATTTTCATTACTGAAATGAATTTCATTGGCTTACGTGGCTTATCTCCTATAATCACAACTATTTCTCCTGTGGGTGTATGAATTTCTATGGAATTCTTATCACAGAGGATTCGAGCATGGTTGGCTACTAACCAATCCATTCCTAACACCACATCGAATCCAGCTAAATTCATAGGTAACAGGTTTGCAGAAAATTTATGGCCTAAGAGTTCTATATTTTCTTCTCGCAAGACTTTATCTATGTTAACAGAATTCCCATCTGCCGTTTCTACCGTAAAAATTTGTCTAAGGTTGGTTAAGGGTAGGTTAAGAGCTTGGCAGAATGAAGTATTTATAAAACTTTGGTTTGCACCAGAGTCAAATAATACTTTTGCATAAACGTCATGAACTAGGAACGTACCAGCTATCACATCTGGGATGAGTTCTGCTTCTTGGGTAGTCAACTGGAATGCTCTTGCATTCTTTTTGGTAGTTCCTTCTGCAGGTTTGGCTTTATTGTCTGCTGGTTTGACCAATTTGGGGCAGTCTGGTCTAAAATGTCTAGCTTCTCCATTATTGAAGCAGATTGTTGATTTCTTCCTCCTGCAATCTTCTTCTTGATGCCCGGGAATTTTACAGAAATTGCAATACCCTTTGCATCTTCCAAAATGCTTTCTTTTACAGGTACTGCAGAATGCAGCAGTGGAAGATTGCCCGGTTCCCCTTTTCTTAAAATTATTACTATTACCCACACGGAATCCTTGGGTAATCTTTTGGGCCACTTCCTTTTTCTGATTTTCTTCTCTTGTGCGTACCAGCCCGTCGGTCAACGTGTTGGCTAATTCCACAGCATCGTCAATTGTGCGAGGTCTCGCAGCCTTGACGATATCGCGAATCTTACTAATCAAACCCCAAATATAGCGAGAAATAAGTACCGGTTCTAGCGAGGCCAGAGTTGGCACAATTCTGGCATATTCGAAGAATGTCGAAGTATATCCTCGACAATCAACGTCTACCATCCGGTGATTAAGGAACTTATTTGTCATTTGTTCCTTTTCGTATTCAGGACAGAATTTTCTTTCCACCAATCTTTTAAATTCTTCCCAATTCATGGCATAAGCCACATCACTCCCCTTGACTTGTAGTACTGTATTCCACCATTCTAGTGCCCCTTCTTTAAAAAGATGCAACGCGTACATGACCTTGTCTTCCTCGGTACATTTACTTATTTTAATTACCGCTTCGGTTTTCTCTAACCAACGCAGTGCTGCAGTTGCCCCTTCATTGCCTGCAAATTCGATTGGTTTACAGGCAAGAAATTCCTTGTAAGTGTAACTAGACGTTGCAGCTTTCATTTTCTTAAGGAATGGGGCTTGCATCACATCATCATTATTATTGTTACCGCCTCCATTTACACTATTACTGAAGTTGTCATCATGAGTACATTTGCTGAGAGTAGGCGGTGGAGGTTCAACTGGATTTCAGGCAGCAGCAAGGATTTCTGGAATAGCATTGGCTATTCCTTGAGCAACAATATTTTCTATATCTTGTCTGTTAAGAAAGTGATCTTCATTGTTTTGCTCGGATTGGTTAACCTCATTAACTGGTTCATTACCAGCGTGTTCCATCTGGTAATTAATATATATATATATATATATATATATATATATATATATATATATATATATATATAAGTTATTAGCACAAAATAAATAATAAACAAACACAATAAAACAATCGCACATAATCACGTCAACACGTATAGCCAAAATTGTCGACTTTGCGACTTTCATATTTTATATATTTTAGTATGCATTTGTATACACCAGATATGTTACAAAAGTTTTATTTTTAGTTATTTTACATGATTATATTTTTATTATTTATTATTATTTTATTATTATTAAACACATAACCAAGCCATCACACAACTACACCATCGTCAGATGGCTTTTCAAAAATGACGTTCCCTCTTGTCGTATTTCCAGGAGATCTGTTCTCCTACTTCCCGGATTTGATTCCCTGCGTCCACCAGTTCCTCGCCATAGTGGCAGAGTTCAGCCAAGTTCTCAGTGCTCATAGGTGGGTTTGGTGCAGGCTCAGGGTCAAACTGGGGGAAAAAGGTGTTAGGGTTATTCAAGATATTCTGAAACTGCCAGTAAGTGGTCCACCATTCTTCCAGCTCTCCTTGTAGAGGTCGGGGGTTGACAATGGGATCTGGGATAGCAGGCTCTAAATTAACTGGAAGTAGTACTTCAGCTGGGTAATTGAAGAGGTTTTCATCGGCAGGTCTGAGGAGATCGCTATTTGCCAGTTTGCGACCCAGCTCCTCCCATAGTGGCATTTCCTGGGCTTGCCCGGAACTTTCCCCGATCTCTTTTCCTTTTCCTTTATCCTTCGGATCCTCAGTCTTTATAACTTTCTGTGCTGCTGGTTTCTTCCTACGCATATGCCTCCAGCCTACGAGTCTTCTTCTCTTTTTCGGCTTTGGTTTCTCCTGCGGCTGGGCCTGGAATACTATTGGCTCTTCTATATCAGCCTGATAACCAGATGGATTTCCTGTGATATCCATATCTGTACTATGGATAGTAAAGTTTCGGAGTGCCTCCGATAATTCATTCATGCTGTTAGCACACATGAAGAAACACGCAAAATTTTAAGTTAAAATTTTATTTATTGCAAATCAAATTTTCACAAAATCACAGAATGGCAATCAGAAAAATTAAGTATTTCTAAATACTTAATTGGCTTAAATCAGTGGCTCTGATACCACCTTTTTCTGTCACGGCCCCCGTCCCGGTGTTACCCGGTCCAGGAGTCGCGGGACAGAAACCCGTGGTATTTATTAATTTAGTTGACAGCGGAAGTTTAACAGGATCTTTTAAAACTTTAAAAATGCCCAATTATTTTATTTCACAAATTGGGACAAACCCCATAATTTACAGTAAAGGTAATTTCACGAGGAAATCCCTTGTTTTACAAAACATGTTTATTTATTTTGTTGAGCCACCACTTCAAGCTTGTTAGTGCTCCATAGCACGTTTTCCTTGATTCACAGTAAGTCACCTGAAACATGTTTAAAAATATTTTATCCGCGGGGAAATACTGGCGAGTCACTCAATTTTGATAAAACGACACATAGTTATAAATTACAGCATAAGAGCGATTACAATGGCTACTATCTTATTTTTATCTGGCGCCGTGTCACACCCTGGTGACGATGGTCATACCACTATTGGGTCCTTTCACCCAAGTAGTGATGATTATCACTGTTAGGTTTGTTTACCTAACCGTGAGAAATTAGCAATGTGCACAATACCCCACTAGCCAGTGATTTAAGATAACCACGACTTAATCCCTGTAATTATAACTTTTGAAAACACTTTGAGATTTTATAAAACAGTTGATAAAAAGAGAATGACTCACATTGCAAGTTTAGTTGGGCAGAGTTTAGCCTACTGATAAGCCTGATAACCTAATTAAAATAACAATGCATACGAAACTTGGTCAGTAACTTAATACAACATTTACGATAAGCTCACGAAATCAAAACCCTCACGACGAATGACAATGTATAGCCCAAATACAAGCAGCACTTAAACATCCATCAGATTGGTTTCAATCGATCAGACATTGTATCGTAGCAGTGATCGAGTTAATACCCTGTATTATAGCAGCGTCGTGACACTGTAAAACTCATTTTTAGCAATAGGGACGTTTTGAGAGTGAGATTTCGAACATAGAAGCAAGTTCCATGCACAGGCTACTTATAGCAACATTTCAAGTTTTACGCGGCCCGCGTAAGCCTTAACATGGCTTTTACGCGGCCCGCGAGAGCCCCTATCCTACGTGTAGGGCAGGTGTGTCACGAGTAGGGTTGCCACGTATGCGACACGTGGCCCGGAACGCTTATCCGGTCAACTTTAAGTTGACGCGGCCGGAGTAAGCCGAAGCTTACGTTTTACGCAGCCCGCGTGAAAACCCATTTTCTCAATTTCTTGGTTTTTCATGAACAGTAGGGTTCCAGGGGTCCGGGTTTTTAGTTACAGGTCTTTTAGGGACATTTTTGCAGGTCCTTACAGCTTGATACCTCGGTCCATGATTTCGACCGGCTTCTCCACAAAATGTAAAGTTTCGTTTACGTGCAAATCTTCGAGGGGAACCTGAAGTTCCTCGTAGGCTAAGCATTTATGGAGATTAGATACGTGGAATACCGGATGTACATTGTTAAGTTCCTGTGGCAGGTCAAGTGGGTACGCCACCTTGCCAATCCTTTCAAGTATCGTGAAAGGACCCACATAGCGAGGGGCGAGCTTTCCCTTCTTACCAAAACGAATCACCCCTTTCCAGCGAGATACCTTGAGCAGTACTCGATATCCAACATCAAATTCTAGAGGCTTACGCCTTTTATCGGCATAGCTCTTTTGTCTGCTCCTAGCCTTGATCAAGTTATCGCGGATCTGAAGAATCTTATCTATCGTTTCTTGAATGATCTCAGGGCCAGTAAGTTGCTTGTCACCAATCTCATGCCAACTGAGAGGAGATCGGCACTTACGACCGTATAAAGCTTCGAAAGGAGCCATCTGAATACTGGAATGATAGCTGTTGTTGTACGAGAACTCGATCAATGGTAAATCTACATCCCAATTACCGCCAAAGTCGATGATACAAGAACGAAACATATCCTCTAGGGTTTGTATAGTGCGTTCAGTCTGTCCATCTGTTTGAGGATGAAAGGTTGTACTAAGATTCAAAATGGAACCCATAGCGAACTGGAAAGTTTGCCAAAGACGTGAAGTGAATCGACCATCGCGGTTGGAGATAATGTCAATGGGTATACCATGGCGACATATGATTTCATCGGTGTAGATTCGAGCGAGTTTCTCCACTTTGAAATCTTCACGAATCAGAAGAAAGTGGGCTGATTTGGTCAAACGATCAATGATAACCCATATGCTATCATGACCAGCAGGTGTACGAGGTAGTTTAGTTACAAAGTCCATAGCGATACTATCCCATTTCCGAACAGGGATTTCAGGTTGTTCAAGAAGACCTGAAGGACGTTGATGTTCAGCTTTCACCTTTGAACAAGTGAGACACTTCGAAACATAGGCAGCGATATCTTTCTTCATGCAGGGCCACCAATAAGTCATACGCAAGTCATGGTACATCTTATCAGCACCAGGATGAATAGAGTATCGAGATTTGTGGGCCTCATTCATAATGAGCTCACGGAGGTTATCGCGATCCGGCACCAAGATGCGATTGAGGTAGTATTGAAGTCCATCAGACTTCATTTCAAGTTGATCTATTGTAGCGCCTCGGATTTCCACTTCTAGGCTTCCTTCGTTTGCTGACGAGTATTGAGCTTCACGGATACAAGTATTAAGACTACTAGTGATATGAGAACAGAGGATACCACTAAGATGAGTCTTACGACTAAGAGCGTCGGCCACGACATTCGCCTTGCCAGGATGATTGAAGATGTGCTGCAGGCTCTTATGGTCAATGAAAACCACACACTTAGTACCATATAAGTAGTGTCACCAAATCTTTAATGCAAAAACAACTGCGCCAAACTCAAGGTCGTGGGTAGTATAGTTTTTCTCATGTATTTTGAGTTGTCGAGAGGCATAAGCAATGACCTTGTCAAGCTGCATGAGCACACAACCCAAGCCACGATTTGAGGCATCACAGTATACCACAAAATCATCATTCCCATCAGGGAGAGCGAGGACATGAGCATTAGAGAGAAGATTCTTAAGAGTTTGGAAAGATTCCTCTTGCTCGGGACCCCAAGCAAAAGGTTTCTCCTTCTGGGTCAAAGAAGTGAGAGGAACGGTGATCTTTGAAAAATCAGAGATGAATCGACGGTAATAACCCGCCAATTCCAAGAAGGAACGAATTTCAGATGCAGATTTAGGCGTACTCCAGTTCTTTATAGCATAGATTTTAGAAGGGTCAACATGAATTCCTTGTTTACTAACAACGTGCATGAGAAATTGTACTTCATTAATCCAAAACTCACACTTAGAAAATTTAGCATACAAGCGTGCACCACGTAATAGTTCCAACATAAGACGTAGGTGTCGTTCATGATCAGCTCTAGTTTTAGAATAAATAAGTATATCATCAATAAAGACTATCACAAAACGATCCAAATAAGGTTTACAAACGCGATTCATAAGATCCATGAACACGGCGGGTGAATTGTTCAGACCAAAGGGCATGACCACGAACTCGTAGTGCCCATAACGACTACGAAATATGGTTTTGGGAACATCTTCTTCGAGTACACGGAGTTGATGATAACCAGATCGAAGGTCGATTTTAGAAAAGCAGGACGCGCCTTGTAGTTGGTTAAACAGATCATCGACACGAGGAAAGGGGTAGCGATTCTTAACGGTGAGTTTATTAAGTTCACGGTAGTCGATACACATTCGAAACGATCCATCTTTCTTCTTGACGAATAGCACAGGAGCACCCCACGGAGAGGTACTTGGGCAGATAAAGCCTTTGTCGAGTAGTTCTTGCAGTTGACTAGATAGTTCTTGTATCTCAGGGGGTGCAAGTCGGTAAGGAGCCTTGGCGACAGGAGTCGAGCCAGGTATGAGATCAATACGAAAATCAACAGATTGAGGAGGAGGAAGACCAGGAAGATCTTCAGGAAAGACGTCAGGGAAATCACACACTACTGGAACATTGCTTATGTTCTTTCCCTTGCCCTTTTGTTCCACTATGTGGGCCAAGAAGGCAAAGTACGGCTTACGTAAGCATCTATTCGCCTGAGTGCATGACATCAGCTTCAGTCCTCTAGAAGGTCGGTCTCCATAAACATGTAAGGTTTCACCGGACGGAAGATGTAGATGTACGTACTTCTCGTGACAAGTGATCTCAGCATGGTTCTTACGCAACCAATCTATGCCGATTATGACGTCAAAACTACCCAATTGCATGGGTATGAGATCAATAGTAAAATCGTGGTCGTTAAGAGTCAAAGAACAACCACTGAGAATAGAATCAACTAGAATAGACTTACCATCGGCAATCTTAACCGAGAATGACTTAGGTAGTTTCGAGCGTGCACAATTTAACAAAGATTCAAATTCTACAGACACAAAGCTTCTATCGGCACCAGTATCACATAGTATCGAAGCATAAAGAATATTGACGAGAAACGTACCATTAACGACGTCATTGTCGTTACGAGCTTAATTAGCATTGAGGTTGAACGCTCGTCCTCGAGCTGCTGGCTGTTGCTCCTGGTTTAGCTGAGGACACTGGTTACGGAGATGAGTAGTGTATCCACACTTGTAGCATGCACGAACATTGTTGACTGGTCTGGGGTTCTGCGGGGGAGCTGGGAGAGCTGGTAGAGCTGCCTGAGCTAGCGGTGCTTGCTGGGCCTGATTGACTTGATGACAGTAGGGAGTTGTGTGACCATAGCGGTTACAGTTGGTACACAAACGACAAGCGGAGGTTACAAGATGGTGATAGTTACAAGTCGCACACTTTGGGTGCACTCCAGTGTACGGCTTCTTGTTGTTCTCCAGAGCAGGAGGATTAACAGCAGCAGCAGGCACAATAGCACTGCCAGCAGGGTTTGCATTTGATGCAAGGACAATTGCATTGCAACCAGAACCTTGAGACTTTCGTTTCCTGTTCTTGTTGCCACTTGGCTGCTGAGTGACTTGGTTTGCTGATTTCGAGGGAGCGGAGTTTCCAAACTGTTTATCACGTATACGATTGTTGTTAAAAGTTGCTGCCAGACGATAAACTTCTTTAATAGTCTCGAGCCGAGCTGCTTCAATGGAGTCTTGCATAGCAGGAGGTAACCCATTAATGTACTTGGTTATCATGCGTTTCGGAGTAGAAACCAAGTGAGGCATGATTAAACTGAGTTGTTTAAAATGGGTAGTGTAAGCCAAGTTGTCATCTCCAATCTGCTTGAGGTGCCAGAACTCTTCCTCAAGCTTTAGCTATTCATGGGGAGGGCAGAATTCGAGCATAATCAATTCTCGCACCTCAGGCCATGGAAGAGCGTAGGCCTCCTCGTTGGAGCGAATGTTTCTCTCATTAGACCACCACTCTAGATCTCTTCCTTGAAACATGCCAGTTGCACTCCTAGTCTTTAAGTGTTCTAGGCACTCACTGTTGATGAAGGTAACCTCGATTCTGTCGAACCACTCTAGCATAGCAGTCACTCCATCACTGCCCGTGAAAGTCTTAGGGTTGCAAGAGACAAAGTGTTTGTAGTTGAACTTCGTAGGCTTTACTTTCTCTATCTTAGAGTCAACAGAGGAGGGTGGAGTGTTTGATCCCTGGATCTTAGTGACGATCTTAGGCACGATGCGAGCGATCTGATCGGCCATGAAAGACATCATTTTCTTCTGAGAGTTGGCCCTGGATCTCTTGACAGAATCGGAGAGTTTACGGGAAGACATCTAAAGATCCAAGAAAAGGATCAAATAAGTCTGGATCATAAAGTCTCATAGTATATAGTTCCACACACTGTCGCATAAAGACTCAAGTTTCAAGCGTTACAAAACGTTCAACAAGTTTCACAAAGATTCAACATTCTCATCACAAGTCCGCAAACCCATGACCTTCGCATGGCACGTGGTATGAAAGTTCGGTAACATGTCAGAAACACTTATATATAGGAAGTACCAGCAGCGTATCCACCATGTTTCGGGCATGTAACGTTCGTCTCATCGTCGGTGTCATGTTACGTGTCGCGTTTTGCCAACCATAACAATACATTTCATCATTCTCATGCGCTTCCACCAGTTATATACACATAGTCAAGCAATAGATTAAACATTCCACATAGATTAAACATATAGTTTCACGTAACATCTCGTTCAATCATGTTTCCCATAGTCTAATCAAGATTCCACGTAGTTTATCATAGAGCCTCACAAATTTAGTTCGATCCTGAGAGATTATGATTATTGTTTTAGATTGCGGAGATACGTGCGTTTTGTGTAAAAGTCTTAAGACGAACAAAGAATCAAGTTTAAAACCACAGGTAAAATCGAGATAACATAAAATGGTAGGCTCATAAAACATAGGATTGTTCCGGGTAGAGGAATGTTGACTAACCAAAGTAAATCGAACCCCTCTCGAATTGAGGCAACGTGTCATGACTTACTTAGACAAACATGTCATCGACGTTAGGCCTACGATATTTGTCCTTTTGGTCATTTCGCATTCCTAATTGATTGGGAATTTCAAGACTTTGGCGAGACTGAATATCAAAGAGTGGAACTCGTTATCAAGGTGTGAGTTTCACATCTAACTTGACAACTTCGTACCCTAATAGCGTCGGCACCAATAAAAAGATAAGACCTACTAGAATAGAATATAATATGGAAATCTCCCATCAAGGTTCGGATGTCACTCCTGACTTGAGGGTAAATCTTGTGCAAAATACAAACACTACATAGCAGCGTTTTCAAAGTATCCAAGTGTGACATATGTGCCTCCACAGCCATCAAACAAATACCAAATCAATGAAATATTGTGTTTCATACTTGGGATTTGTATAAATATGTGTATCATTTGCACATATCAATTCTTGTTCGATTTCGAGCTCTAAATCGCTTTCTGGAAAGTTATACGCGAACTGATGCGTAAACGTAATCAGTTTAACGCGACAAATACTCTGGAAGAGTGACATGGGCTTAACATACCTTAAATAACCTTTACATAACTTAGAAATAAGTTTTGAAGGGTTTGGTGTGTCGAAATCAAGTTTATTCGCTTACAGGGACTAATTTCGACAAACTGCAAAAGTATGTTGATTCTGTTGGTGCATATGTCTGTCGACTTTGTCTTGTATCGAGTCTTGTAATTAGATAGATAGTTCAGGGCACGTTATACGAGAAAAACGAGAAAAGTATAGGATTAGGCCATTTCGTACGAAATGGAAACTGTCCATTTCGTACGAAATGAACTTAGCCATTTCACTTGAACTGTTTTGTGCGAAATGGACTGGCCTATATATATGTGTCTTGTTCAAATCTTTTGTAACTTTTGGATTCCGGTAGCGAAGCTCTGCCGAAGTGTCTCCAGGCTGTAAAACGTTGTTTTATCAATAAACAAGACATTTAAAGTGAATATCAAGCTGTAATCAAGTCTGTATCATTGATTTCCGCCTTTAATATGGATTGAACTCTTCTGACAGACTCGTTTAGATCGATTCTCGATCCTACAAGTGGTATCAGAGCTTAGGAGGAAGAGTTCTTACCGAATTCAGCTTGATTTCATTATTTTTCTGACTTCTACACCTTTTTCAAAATTAACAAGATTTTATGGTTAAAATGAATTGAATTTCACATATAACGTGCGAAACACCGTTTTAACAAATCCTTGAAAGAATTAGACCTAAAATCGACCTAAAACTTGTTCAAACTGTTCATTTCGCTTGAAAACATGCTCAGTTAGATGACATCAGCAGCATTTCGTACGAATTGAGCTCTCATTTCGCACGAAATAGACTCATTTCGTTTCAAAGGATCATTTCGCTTGAAACATAGTTCATTTCGCACGGATTGGACACATTAGACTTCATTTCGCACGAAATCATCCATTTCGTTTGAAAGTTTGGCATTTCGCACGAAATCAAGCCATTTCGCTTGAATAGTGCATTTCGTTTGAAGGGTTCATTTCATGTGAAACTTCATTTCGTTTGAAAGTTTGAGTTTTTGAAAATTTACCGAAGCATGGAAGAAGAGTTTTACAACGCGTTTGCTACTTCGATTACTATTGCACAAAACACAATGTTAGAAAATGAAACGGGCACCATGCAAAAACCGCCAAAGCTCATGAATATTGAGGAGTATAAAGGATGGGAGGAACGATTCAAAAATTGGGTTCAAGCAAATTACTTGGATGCTTGGGAATGTGTTGAAACAAAATATGTTAGACCGGTGAACGATGATGAAGAGGTTATTGCAATTAAAGATCTAAGTGTTGAGGAGAAAAAGAAATACAAAGATGAGAAGATGATGACTACTCTATTGCATCAAGCTGTTAAAGAAGATATTTTGGTTTTACTGCAACACAATGGAAGTGCATATTCAATTTGGAAAGCATTAAAATCGAAGTTTGTTGGAAGTAAAGAGATGATCAAGAACAAAAAATCACTTTTGAAAAAAGAGTTCGATCTATTTCGTGGTTTAAGAACTGAAAACACTAAGCAGATCATAGAAAGATATTGCAATCTGATAGTTAACATGAAGAGATTGAGCATCACAAAAGATAATGAAGAATTGATTGAAAAGTTGGCTGATGCGTTGCCACATGATGTTTGGGGCACGTATCTTATGATGTTGAGAAATAAGAAAGATTTTGGCAGTCTAACACTGGGAAAGTTCATTGAAAAACTTGAAGCTCAAGAGATGGAACAATGGAAGGTCTCAAGAGTGAAATATTTTGATGGTGAACAAGATATTGGTCTTTATTACAAAGGAGGCATAAGTGATAAGAATAACATGTCACCAAAGATCGAAACTGCATTCAATACTAAAAGTTCATCTGGAGGGTCATCTCAAGGATCAAACAGCAAAACAGGATTTTCTTCATATCCATCATTTGATCCAAACGTTTCAGCAACCAAGAATGGCAAGATGTTACAATGCAACATTGCATTAAATCTTGAGAATGGTCAGAATTTCTCGGAAGAGGTTGCAAAAGGTCACATGTCTTTGTTGGTGACTGTGTTAGAGTCATATGAGAGTTTAGTTGCTGGACGGATATGAAATCTAATGTTGACAAAAGAGGATTACGATCATATTGATGCTGAGGAGATGGAATTGATGGACATAAAGTGGTGTTTGGCTAGTGTGTTGAGAAGAGCTGAAAAATTCAAGCTTATCACAGGAAGAGATGACTTTCGTGATGCAAATGTTTCTACTTTAGGTTTTGATAAATCTAAAGTTACTTGTTTTTATTGCAGGGAAAAAGGGCATTTCAAGCGACAATGCACAAACCGCGAAGCAAGTGGAGCTCAAAATCCTTTTAACAACAATGATTATTATCGAAAAGTGATTTATCATCAAGTTTCTCAACAATCACATCAACAACAACCACAAACTACTCATGCTAGGAAGGAAATTGAAGAATAAAAGAAAGCTTATATGGTGAATCAAGATGATGGAAGTTTGTCCAAAGGATTCAGTTGGGATAAATATATTTCAGCTGATAGTAAAGCATGTTTGATAGATCAAGATGACGAAAGGCTACCAAAAGGTTTTAGTTGGGATGACTATGATCCTAACAAAACTTCAGATCATAAAGCTTTTGTTGCTCGAGTTGTTGAAGATAGTGATAATGATGATTATTATGCAAACAGAATGAAAGAGCACTTAAGAATGCTAGAAGAGAGTGATGATAGTGATGCTGGAAAAATTCAAGTAAAAAAGAAGAAAGTTAAAAAACAGGTTAACAGTGATGATGAAGAAGTTCGTGTGATAAAGAAAAAGGTAAAAGAAATTCCAGCTTTCACGGTTGAAGTAGAAGCTGATGCACAAAAGATTCCTGTGAAATGTGAAACCTGTGAAACAGTGAAGAAACAAAACAGTACTTTGATTCACAACATGAACAGATTGAAAGAATCTTATGATGTTCTAAACAAAGCCATGAATCAATACAATCAATCAAGCGGTGAACAAGCAACAACTATGAAAACACTTCAAGGAGCTTTCATGACAAAACAGAAAATTGTCAATAATTACATTGAGAAGTGTGTTGTGCTGGAACAGAAACTGGAAACCCAGAGGATTGAAACAGAAAGGGTAAACAGGTTGTTAAAAAGTTACTCATGTACTTCTTATGTTATTAACAGGATTTATCCAACCGTTAAAGGCATGAAGGCGTTTGAAGAATAGGATACTGAAGAAAAGCATTCTGGTAAGAAACTTAGTGCCAGTTATACCAAGTGTCCGCCTCCGCTTGAAAATGGATATTCTCCACGAAATCCTAATTTGGAGAGAGTAAAAAAGGCAACCAATTTACAGTGGGAATCTGAGTCTTCAGATAATTTGCCAGACAATATTGATGTCACTTTCACTTCATCTGATACTGATCATGAATCAGAGTTAATAAAGAAAGTGGTCGATTAGGTGTTGGATAAAGATGAAACCAAGGAGTCAAAGTCGGAGTTAAATTCAGAATCAAAGTCTGAAACTTCAAGTCCAACAGTCAAAAAGGGTAAACGGGTTTACAATAAAGAGTTTCTGTTATGAAAATCTAATTTGAATGATGAAACTTTCAAAGTAGCATATACTTTAAATGATTCTGACAAATTATATTCTGATGAAGAATTCCCAATAAGAGGTGTTAAAACTGAAATGATCAAAAAGGTTTTCAAACTAACAAAAATTAATATTTCTGAAATAAAAGATGTAAATCTTACTGAAAAACCTAAAAAGTACACCTCAAGAGATAAACAAAGGTTAAACAAGAAAAAGGGTTACAGTTCTGGTTTTGGTTTTCAAAAGAAACCAAACCATAACGGTAATTTCAAAAGGAAAGGTCTTGGATTTATTCCACCGAAAAATCATAAAAATGAGAAAACTTATAAACCAAAAACTGTATTTGTTTCAGGGACATCATCAGAAGAAGAAAAAGAGCAATTGTTCAGAAAGCAGACTAACAAAGAATTAATTGCTAAGAAGCAAGAGGAAACGAGGAAGGAAGTTGCTCAGAAGAGGAAAGAGACAAGAACCTGTTTTCAATGCAAAACAGTTGGTCATATTGCCAGGAATTGTCCTAAGGCAATACAAACAAAACAGGGAGTCTCTGAAAAATTGAAAGAAAAGATGGTTGAAAATGAATCACCAACTAAACAATTTAAAATTTTCAAAAATTCAAAGTTTGAGGTTGGTGAGTGTTCAAAAAGTTTTTACAGAAGAAAAGTGAATTTTGACAACCTCGAGTGGGTTGTTAAGAAATTTGATGATAATTCTAGCGATGAGTCTGATTCAACAAAATCAGAGGAGCTATCTCCTGGCGATGAATCTGATTCCATAAAGTCAGAGGAGCCACAGGTTGAGAAAAAGGGTGAAAATTCGGTTCCGCTAATGAATGATGCAAATTTTCCACCATTGCGGGCTGAAAATTTTAAACAAAAAGTTGGAAAAGTTGAGATTTCAAATCAATTTTTTTCTGAAAAGAAAGATTTTGATGTTGAAAAGGCCTTTAACCCTACAGTTCAAAATATTTTTGGAAAAATGATTGATGGGAAGGTCAAAGGGGTAAAAGAATTCTATGAGAAGAAGATGAAAGGTAAGAAATTGAGTGTTGATAACTCGGAATCTCCCAAGGACTGTCAGGCTTGGGAGAATCTCTCTAACTGAAAATCCTGACTTGCCGGAGCTCCCAAGTTGGTAATCGTGGAGCATGAATCGGCATCATTCTTGAAAATGTTTGTTTGGTAAACCTACAAGTGGTAGTATTTCTTGAAAATTGTCATATTTTATTCTACTAGTGGTTGGTTGATAAGTGAACCTACTAGTGGTTGAAAAAGAGGTTTTCACTTACAAGTGGTTAATCAAGGTCATTAAGTTGAACTTGATTTAACTTAAATTCATGTGATTGGAAAACAAAGTGATGAGTTTATTCCCTAACCTACAAGTGGTTTGGTAAAATCAACAAAACTTATTTTCCGGAAAAACCATTTTGATTAAAACAAACTTAAGTGTTTTGAAATCTTAATGGGAAAATAGTTTGTTGTGAGGGGGAGTTCTGATTGTTTATGCCAAGTGGATGGCGAATTGAAGCAATTCACAACAGTTGTCACTTTATGTGTACAGTTTGTTTTCAAATTTTCCCTGAAAATCCAAAATTGAAACATATTTTTGATTTTAGGGGGAGTAAAAATTTTAGAAATTTCGAAAATTTGAAAAAGCCAAAAACATGATAAAATCTAAAAGGCCAAAAACTTTGAAAAATTCAAAATGAGTTTTGTTGTGAAAAAGAGGAAATGATAGTACATCAGTGGACTATCACAACATGCTAAAGAATTGGAAAGTCAAATGTGATAAACGGTCTCACTGATGATATGCCAGTAGGTTTTTACACGCTTAGTAGATTGTGTTCGAGATATAAACCTAAATTTCAAACTTACTTATTTCGTGGGGAACATCTCTCGGATATATAGGTAACCCCTGAAATCTTGTTTGAAGGGCTTTCTATTTCTGACATACTAGGTCTTTGTGCGTGGTGATATCTGGGGTATTATACCTGGACTTCTGATTTTGTGGGAGCAATAGCCTAGTCCTTGTATAATACTTTGCATTGCTTTAATCTTAAAGCTCGCCCTCAGCATAAAAATTGATGAAACATTGAAAAATGCTAATCATGTGTTGTTGAAACAAAAGATTCTCTAAGGGAACCCACCGAAAAGCGAACCATCATCTCTCTGATTTTGCGGAAGCAATAGCCTGAGCTCTCATGGTCTCGCATTTAACCCCTTACAGATATCACTAGTGTACATTCACCTGTAAGACAAAATATAGGAGTCTGGATACGGGAGTATATTCTGAGGTGGGACACGGGAATGAGTTTAAGTCTTTAAAACACTAATCTCGTATATCGGAACAATTGAAATTTGTGTGAAAATTTAAGTGGATCAGTATACTGACAATATAAGTGAATCGTTTAGAACTTAAAATGTTTAAAGCTTAACGGTGTTGGTGATTTGTCTCAAAACTGATATGATCCTCTTACACAAACTCTCAAAAATATTGTTTGTAAATATATTTATTGCATTTCTTTAATAAAAAATTCAAAAATATTTTTAGTGTGTTTTAGCATAAAATTTTGAAAATACAAAAAGATTTTCGACAACTGATGTTGGAGAGCTGATTTTCAAAATTCCGAGTGCTATACATGATGAACAGGTTTGGGAAAGTGTGTTTGAAAAGTTTTTCTTACAAGTGGTCATTCGAGTTTCTAAATGTTAAATCATTTTAGATGATATGTTCATGTGATGGTTTGAAATTGATTCTACATGTGGTAAGCAGAGTTTAAATTTGTCAAATTTTAAAATTTGTGAAATTTATTTTTGGGTAGAGAATGTGCAGGTTAGCCAGGTTCCGATACCTAAGGATTTTCCGTAAATGGATATGCAAACTACAATCCCAGTTTATTGAAAGGGGGAGTTTGAAGAACCTAAGAAATCAAGAGATCTGATCAAGAGAATTAGAGAGAAGATAGAGTCAGATTGAGATTCTGAATAAGAGAGAGAGAGGAGAAGAGTTAGAGATTGAGGATGCTTTACACTGTCAGATACTTTGGAGAGCACGTGAAAACCGATAAAGACTGAAGACGTTGAAGACATGTACTGAAGACTCGTCGACATCCAAGGGGGAGTCTGTTGGTGCATATGTCTGTCGACTTCGTCTTGTATCGAGTCTTGTAATTAGATAGATAGTTCAGGGCACGTTATACGAGAAAAACGAGAAAAGTATAGGATTAGGCCATTTCGCACGAAATGGAAACTGTCCATTTCGTACGAAATGAACTTGGCCATTTCGCTTGAACTGTTTCGTGCGAAATGGACTGGCCTATATATATGTGTCTTGTTCAAATCTTTTGTAACTTTTGGATTCCGGTAGCGAAGCTCTGCCGAAGTGTCTCCAGGCTATAAAACGTTGTTTTATCAATAAACAAGACATTTAAAGTGAATATCAAGCTGTAATCAAGTCTGTATCATTGATTTCCGCCTTTGATATGGATTGAACTCTTCTGATAGACTCGTTTAGATCGATTCTCGATCCTACAGATTCGTACTGTAACGAACATTCTGGAACATGATCATAAGTTAAACATGCCCTAAATATCCTTCACATAGCTTAGAAATAGGCTTTGAGGTGTTTGGTGCGCAAAAATAAACTTATTTGATCAACAGGGACTAAAAGCGTCAAAAAGTGCAAAAGTTTGCATTTTCGTGCATATCGTACGTTCTGAATATATCCGGACATCCAAAAAATTTTGTAATCATTAAAATATTTTATTTTAGTGATTGGCATGCTAAAATTTCATTCGTCGCGCAATTTGGATCGTTTTTCACGTCCGTTCATGTTTCGTCGTAGTTAGCCGAATAACGTGATCGTACGACGAACCGACATCCATGATATTTCCAAGCATATTTCAAGTCCCCTATGCTTAAACATCCTTATAGAGTCTAAAAATTTGGTTAAACAAGTGTTAGAAGTGAAAAACGCAAGTTTGGATGTCGAAGGGGCCAAAGTTGCAACAAATCAAAACTTGTGAGTGTGACCAGTCTGGCCTGACCGTGGCTTACGGTTTGCAGAACGTGACTTACGGTTTGGTCTGCCAGCATTGCATTTTTTTGCTTGGTGGCCACTCCAAGCTTCCAAAACCCATCAATCGAAACCATGGGCTTCTAAACTGACATGCCACATGTTAGGACACTTGTTATCATCTCTTGAAGCCTCCTAACACTTGGAATGATCTTGTGCATCATCCACAACTATAAATAGCAAGCCTCACAGCCTCCATTCTTGCTCATTCTCATTTTCTCATCTCCACAACTCTAAGTAGAGGCTACCACTTGATTGGAGGCCTCTTACCTGAGTTCTTGTGCATCTCCTTCTGTATTCTTTGTTCTTGATCGAATCTTGGACCCTTTGTAAGTCTCCTTTATGCTTGGTTATGCATTTTAAGCATGAAAGTCAAACGGTGTTTGACTTTCTGCTTTGACCAGTTAATGGTTAACACGAAGTTCGTTTGAACTTCGCAACGTGAGCGTAATCACGATGGTCATAGTCCCTTGTGACTATACCTACTGATTACCACGTTGATTAGGTGTAGTGACGAGTCATAGTTTCGGTCAAAATACGTGTTTATGCGTATTTTGCAACCAAACTATTCTTGGGTATCAAAACCCTTTGTTTTGATATCAAACTTGTTTTCTAACTTCGTTAAACATGTTTAACTCGTCACTTTAGGTTTAGTGCTTATGTAGGGTTGTAAGATAAGCGGTCTAAACAACCGCTTAGACTTTTGAACCCGACCCGTTTGGTCGATCATTAGGATCTGACCAAACATATATTGTGACCATAGTTGTGTAGAGAATAACCTTCCGAGGTTATACCTTATGGTCACTTCGTTTAGTTAGTTGTATGATAGGTAATTTATATGCATTAGGAAAATGACCAAAATGCCCTTTACGCATAAATTCATTTTAAGCATATGTAACCTAAATTTATACATCTAAACCGATTATGTAACATTATTAGACATGTTAAGGCATATAATACTTGTCATAGGACTAGTTAGGCGGTCCAAACGCGTTTTACGCGAACGACGAGTTAAAGTAGCGTAAGCTACCTAAACGGGTCGTGATGGGTCGTAAGCACTTAGGATAGGTTTCGATTTCGAATGTAGGCTTTGTTAAACCATATTACATGAGTTCCCATACTCATTTGGTTTACGAAACCACATTTTATCCGATCTTCCAAATTAGGTCCGGTTTATTAACGTAGTTACCTATATTAGGTGCCATTTGATTTCCGTGATCCCTGTAGCTTTGCTTGGTTGTTATTCAAGACTTCTAAGCATTCTCAGGTGAGTACATAGTCCCCTCTTTTACTGTTTTCAAACATTTTGGGGTGGAACACATGTGCCTACTTGTTACTTTCGTGTTTTACTTGCTTTCATTACATTTGCTTGCTATGTTCATTTGTACATATATAGTACATGATTTCATTATGTTTTGCTATGTATGTTCACTTAACATGCTAGCACATTGATTTTCATAAATTACAATTTGTTGCATATCTTCACTCAGCATATGGACACATTGATTTTCATTGCATTTTTGTTGCATATGTTCACTCAGCATATGGACACATTGTTTTACATTTCTACTTTGTATGTTCATTTAGCATATTAAAGTACATTATTTTTCATAAAACATGCTTACATTTGGTATGACATTTGGTTTGTTTAACGGGTCATTTATACATTCATTAACACTGATCATGTCGTTCGTTAGTAGGTAGTGGTAACATAGGAATTGACAACTCCCATTCCTGAAATCCTAGGTTTGTTTGGGTTGGAAGGAATGACCGAATTCGATATACAGAATTTAGATAGACCTTTAATTTGTTTAAGGGTTTATCACCACAGTCGCAAGGCTTGAATGTAGGCGTTAGAGCAATACCGCATAGATGTTTGTATCAGTAAAGCATGCATTTATTTTACAAAACATAACTTTTGATTTATTCAAATACTTTGTTTTGTGCATTTTACATATGGTTTAAGTAGTCACTTTTTACTTGCCATACATGACATTTGTTTACACATTACATGATTTACATTTGACAATAGACATGGTTTACACATAAAAATTTGACAATTGATTTAAACAAGACATTTTTGGTGGTTTGTTTGGGTAAGTTATTTAAGTAACGAGGCGTGTATAATATGATAAAAGCATGGTGGATACGCCGCTGGTACTTCCTATATATAAGTGCTTTTATGATATTACATATCGTAGCGTTATTTAAACCATTTCAATTTTGACACATTACATTTTACACAGATAACATATCATTACAAAACATTGTTTTACAAACAACATATTTTATACAAACTCATTTTTACTCAGTTATTCATTTCATTATGCATTATTCTTTTATATCATCTGATTTTCTTATCGATTTTCGTTTGACTTCTAAAAGAAAATATTTTAAGGTTCATGACTACTTTTGTTAAACATTTTATTTAAACTTACAAGTCATGAATCCTATTTTAATAAAACCTATGTATTTCACAGGAATTTTTATGCTGACGTACCTATTTTCATATGTGTTTTCAGGAGATGATGCATAGGATTAATCAAGATACACTTAGGCGGACTTGGGCCTTAGTGACAATAAAAGATGCAAGACTAGTTAATTATGTTATGTTTCTTTGTTTTTAATACATTGTAATTTCTTTTAATTCAATAAAACAAAACTTTAATTTCCATGTGTTATGAAACAATGATTCTGTTACGACACTCCCCGACGATTCCGCCGCGGTTTGTTGTTTTACGCGGTCGGGGTGTGACAGAAGAGTAGGTATCAGAGCTCATGGTTATAGGGAATTAGGTTATTAGTAATGCTTTGACCTAGTCTATAACCTTCCTAGGACCCTAACACAAGATTCTTGTGTTTAGATCTTAAAACAATACCGTCACTTATCCTTAGGTGACAACCACAAAATGAACACAAATTTCAAATCCGCTTTGAAAACCAATCATCTGTTCTAGGATGATTTATTATAAGGTTTTGAACCCTTTAAGTTTTCAAAATCTCGTCAAAGTTGGGTCTTATAATGTGAACACGTGCAATCTGGAAGGGTGGATGCCTGTACTCTGAGTTTTCTGTCTAAGGCTAGAGTGTTCGTACAAATCCACATAATCGGACCAGTCACTCTTACCTGGGAACTCTTGGGGTGAGTATCCACTTATAGGCTAAAGCATGTCTTCGTGATACATTAATATGACCCGCTTACTTTGATTAGTCACCGTCTCATTTGTTTGCCTTAGGTAACAAACAAATGATCGTAATTTGTATGCGTTGTCATTTTGTTTTGATTATCCGATAACATTTCACTTGTTTCCTCCTATGTCTTCCATTTCTTATAGAATGTCTCTTCATCGCAGCGACGCTCAGATGTCCGAACATGCTACCAGATTTGCCCAACGAATAGGCGTAGTAATCCAGAAGACTACTGAATTAGCCGTTGCCATGTCCCATCTCCAGGATGAAGCCACCCAAGAATCACCAAAGGAAACAGAAGCCAAGCCTTCACAAAAATCGAAGAAGCGTAAAGCTTCAAAGAATCCTCCATCCGTTGCACCAAAACAGGCAGGACCTAGCCAAGTGGCAGCACCACCAGCCAAGAAGCCTTACAATGGAACTGCTCCCTTGTGCAACCAATGTAACCTTCATCATCATGCCAGTGTGAAGTGCCGCAAATGCCTAATTTGTGGACTTATATGTCATACAGCTAGGGTTTGCCGAGCTGCTCAACCTCATACAAGGAAACCTTATGCCAATACTATACCGATATGCAACAAATGTAATGCACCTCACCGAGCTTACCTGCAGTGTCGTCTGTGTGCATCATATGGGAGACTCAGTCACCTGGCAAATGCTTGTCAATTCAACCCAATCCAAGGTGGTCCAAACCAACCCCAAGTAAACCCTGCTCAAGCTCGTTTTCAGTTTGGTACTTGGTACAACTATGGCGAGACGGGTTATTTCAGGAACAAATGACCAAAGATTGTCAATGCAAATTCTGACCCGCGGATGAGCATTTGGCTGATTAGAAGAAGTTGTTGCTTTGAATAATTTGAATCTTATGCTTTTGTTTCTTTTATTGAACTCTGAAACAATGTGTTTAGTTTATAAATAAATCATTGTTCCCAATTCTGATGTACAAGTGTAGTTACATGTGTGTATGGCATTTCCCTATGATACCTACATCAAGGAACTATGTTCTTTACAAACTACTCTTGTGATTCTCCCTTTCAAGTGATCGCTCATAATTTCCTCAAAAATTCTAAGTACTCGTTTCATTCTACGAAATGAAGTACAGAAAATAAAGTGACATTATGAGTAATCGTGCTTTTTGCACATATGTGCCTTTAAATCCTTGGTTAGATAACTAAGGGTATTTTTCGATCTCATACCCATATCATTACATTCTGGTTTTCATAACAACATACGTAGTATAAGTTTTCAAAACAACCTTCATGATTTCAAAATATTTCATATAGTTTGAAAACAATTTTAACACAGTATATTTACTTAATATATCAAATGCATGATTTCAAAAGCATTATCCATGTTTTCAAAAACCTTATACATAATTTCAAAATTCATCTCGCATGATTTTAAAACATTTTATAAACATATTTACCTAATACATCTACCTTATGATTTCAAAAGTATTATGTAAGGTTTCAAAAACATTAAACACATTTCTAAAAGAACCCCATGCATAGTTTTAAAAACATTTTGCTCATACATTGACTTAACCTTCAAATTCTGCTTCATATGTCGCCTTGGCATATCTAGCGCCTCAACTTCATGAGCATTTTACCTCATGTTTTGACTTAAGCACGTCTAGTGCAAGGTTTCAAAACGTCTCCCGCTATTCAAATTCCAAAATCCATAAAGGATCTTCTTATCTTCACGATTAGATCCTTGTGGATGGTTATCGCTCAAATCAGGAGTCCTTAATTGAAATCATTGTATGCTTTAATACATACATTACGATTCAATAAGGACAAAGCCGAATTCCTATTAAGATCTTCCTATCTTCATAGTTAGATTCTTGAAGATATTTAAAGTGCCAAATGAAATCCACGGATTGGATTCCTGGTGTGCTTTAAATACTTATATACGAATTAACAAGAAAATTAACAAAATGATAACAAATTGAAGAATCAAGTTAAACAATTTTGTGATTATGTGATTATGTGTTTTCTTTTGTGTTTTTGTGTAATCTGAATTTTCATTATCCAAATCCTCGTAGAATCTTCCATATCTTCATATGAGGGATTCGTAATAGGATATCCAAAGGTACTACCTTAAATCCTTAATGGGCTTCTACGTAATAGTTAAGACCCTTGGATTATATAGTACCATTCCATAATTCAAAAGAGACCCCTTGAGTGGTCTAGTTAAAAAGATTGATTCAAAAATCTGGTTAGAAATAACATGTGATGATATAGCTGAAAAGACTCCTTGGTGGTCTATTTAAAGAGATCATTTATTGATTTAATTAAAAGGATCCTATGGTGGTCTAGTCACACTCATCATAGGTTTGTTCATTTGGTTTTCCCCTACACATTATAAAATGCACTGTGCGGACTATGCAAGGAATTACGTAATTATGGATGCATACATAATTATGAAATTCAGTGCACAGAAACCTCAGTAAGATTATTCATGTGTAAGAACCTATAGTGGCAAAAATAACAATAATGGAGGTACGGTGGACGCACCAATGGCGCTTCGTATACTTGTATATAAGTGTCCCTCTTAAATTGCGAGCATGATGTTATTTAAGTTTCTAGAAGTTCAGAAACCCTAACTGTGACAACCCTCACAAAACCAAGAATCCGTACAATTAATTAATATTTAATTAATGCTTAATTATTGTGCTTGCTTACAATTGTGGTTAAACTGTTTCTTGATTTCTGATACATACATGTACATGCATCATACTTTATTACTATCACTCCATTATTTACACGCAAACATCAGTGACAACCTTGATGCACAAAAGCACAGTGAGCACACTATACGGATAACCCAGTAAACATGCTGACAAAGCCAGCATCAGACATACACTGTCTCTAAGGCCAGTATGAGCCGGGAATAGATTACTACACTAGTAGGGAGTGTAGGGAGGTGAGGACTGTAGAACTGCGTCACTAGGTGATTGTTATAGTGACCGGATGTGCCTAAAACGTACTTTAAGTACAAAAATTATGCACTTTAAATAAAAATTCAGCATTTAAATTAACTAGTAAAGTGCAAAAACATGAGAAAAATATTACTAGACACTTTCCAAAGTGTCAGGAATTTATTGTGTCACTAAAAATAATATTAACGACACTTTAAATGCTTATTTAGCACTTTACCGGATTGATATCCAACCGAACAACCAGACTCTACCCGGAACATAAAAATGTTGACATTGACATTATTTTTCCTTTTCTGAGCTAGTTAGGGTCCCCGAATACCCTAACACCCGTTATATTATATAACACTCTAACAATTAATTTAAATCACTTAATTAATATAACTAGTGCTAACTAATTGGTTAAAATTGAACCATGATACCCCACCCCCCAACCGAACGTTTCCCCCTAGGGAACACACAACACATTCTTTTGATTAATTTAATCCAATTGTTTAAAATCTAGTAGGCATTTTATCTTTTGATTAATTAGGATGTATGGCTTATAATTAAGAACATTGGTCCACATTACATTCACAATTCACCAACAAAGAAAATTGCATTTCCTTTCCCTTCTTTGATACTCACGGCCGAGAGTACACCCACATCCACCATCACTTTTCATTTTTATCTTGCAATCCTACATACTTACAAAGGTGAAAGGGTTCATACGAAGAGGCTCGGTGCATACGGAATCGCAAGGACCTCTCTACGACGCTATTAACCACCCATTTTTCGTCTAGTTTCTTCCCTAGCCACGAGCTAGTAGTAAGTGTCTCTAAACATTCTCTTGTTCATATTTAACGTGGTTAATAAGAGATTTAACGGGTAAAAATTATGAACACTAGTGAACAAAATTAAAAGGCTACTAAAAATAATAAACATGGTGGTTAAAGAATGAATATTAGTGTAAAACTCTTGGATCTTGTTTTGTTATGGTTCTTTTATGTTGTTTTATGCTAGTAGTAGTTCGGATCGTCATCTAACCCGGCTAAGTCATGTTCATGGAACATGAACTAGTGTATGTTTAAGTGTGAAAATGATTAGATGACGAACACTACTACTTATTAACATGAACTTGTGTAAAAAGATTTTTTTCTTATAAAATAGAGTCCAAAACTAGTAGATCTAAAGATCTACAAGTGGTATCTTCGAAGAACCAAATGTAAGACGAAATCATATTTTAAAAGCCGGATCTTTCTTGAAACAAAGGTGTTTTTGTGAGCAAACTAGTGCGTAGACACTTATGTAACAAAAGGTTTTACCAAAGAAATATGTTCGTAACTTTTGACCGAGAAGTTGTAAACTTACACTTTCTTTAAAAATAAGATTTTTTTTAGAAACCGATTTCATTTATAGAAATAGAAAGATCTACTAAAAACACCGGAAGGTTACTACCTACTTTTACACAAACTGCAAGTTCATGTGTTTGCGGTCTATGTATATTTTCTGACTAGTTTGATGTTGAAATATTGTTTGTTGATGTTGGGAACATTGTTGATTGAGTTTTGAAAAGAAAATGATATGCTTGAAAGCGTGGCCACCTCCAGTTACAGAGGAAACTTTGGCGAAATTTTTCCAGAAATATAACACTTGGAAAAATATTTTTACGACAAGTGTTATGAATATATTTTCGACTTGTTTTTCCAAACAAACTTCGCCATGAATTTTTATTACAAAATCTCCAAGTGTCGGAGGTGGGATTTTCATAAATAAAACTTGTTAAAATCTATATTTAGTATATATTTTTCATAATAGCACTTGTGTGAATTTTTATGATGATTTTGTGAACTATACAAATATTATTTTTAGAGTAAAAATAATATAACTCGCACACACCGAATATTCACGGCTCCAAAATAATACAAACACCTTCACAATAAATATTTAAGTTACACCGGTATTATTTATACCACCCGAACCTTACAACGTAACTTACGTATTTTCAGAAAATACTCATAAGTGTGCATTTTGACAAGGATATTATTTTGGAAAATTATATGGAATAAAATATAATATTTTTGGGAAAAATATTTATATTTTGGAAGTAAAGTATTTTGGACAAATGAAATAAAATATACTACATTAAGTGAGACTTAATAATATGTTTTGGAATTATATAAACGCACATGTATTAAAACCCCCATCCTTGGGAAGGAATATAATTAATACATAATTGCGAAGTATAAACACGAAATAGTTGTCTAACTATTTCCCAAAAACTTAAACCTTAAGCTAAGGCACGACCGTCCGTCTAGTAGAAGTTAGTACGTGTAGGTCGTCGCAAAGCAGATTGACTGGGAGATTTCTAGTTAGAGACGCACTGCAGTGAGTTCATGCTCTCCCTTTTCTCTTAACTGTTTTCAGTTTTTAAACTGCGGGGGTGAAATACATGTTACATTTACTACAAACGTTTTATACACGGTATGATTAGCTAAGGAACCTACTGCTAGATCACGTGACTGGATAGGCTATTATCGTAAGACCATTAATCCTTGTATAAGGACCGAGAGGCATGAGTGATAGATCTATCGGGTGTTGCGAGCCCCACACATGGGCCAGCGTGTGGCTGCATGTGGTGACTATGTCGTTCCGCCGGAAGGACCGGTACGAAATCCGCGTTACAGGTTTAAGTGCTTCCTAGGCCATGTCACTTATTAATGTATTAGCTACACATTAATCGATCTCTTTTTCCTTATTTGCTACACACCAGGGATTTTCATACATACTGACATTTTTACAAGGGTTTATACAAACTCACTTACACATGAACTCGCTCAACTTTATGTTGATTTTTCAAACTACATGTATTTTAGGAAACTAATGGATCTGGCACGGTATGCACGTATTTTCAAGCTGCGTTTGAATAAAGAGGTCATCCAGGGTTTAGAAGGTGTAACCTCTTCCTGGACGGGTTATATATCTCTAAGCCTAGTATTGTTTAAAGTCTTTTGCTAAGTCTTTATGAACTCAATTAAATCAAGTTAAGGTTTGTAACTTATTTTGAGATTGTTGAAAATGGGATTTTTCTAAACTTTATTAAGGGATGTATATCTCATGTTTTTTATCATATAGCATTGTTATGATTGTTGCTATGGTATTAAGAAGTCACACCAAATATACCCAATCTTCCGCAAAGCCAGGGTGTGACAGCTTGGTATCCGAGCCTCGATCATAGCGAACTAGGATTCTTTCTCGAGTCTAGACTATGATCAACAGGGCTCTCACGAAAACGTTTTCAAACACTTTTACATTGCATACACCATACGTCCAGATCCAGGGCACAAGACCTTTTTACAAACAAAAAGACACAAATACACTTTTCAAAATTTATAGTCCAGTCGGGGAGACTGGGGAAAAATTTAGTCTGAGAGACTGAAGGAGTAGTCTAGTGGGACTAGGAGGCTCAGTCTGAGAGGCTGAGGGAGTAGTCGAGTGGGACTAGGAGGCTCAGTCTGAGAGGCTGAGGGAGTAGTCTAGTGGGACTAGGAGGCTTAGTCTGAGAGACTGAGAATTCAATCTGAGAGATTGGGAGATTTTAGTCTGAGAGACCAGGAAGTTAGTCTGAGAGACTGACAATTCAATCAGAGAGATTGAGAGATTTTAGTCTGAGAGACCAGGAAGTCAGTCTGAGAGATTGAGAATTCTGTCTGAGAGGCTGGGAGGATAGTCTGAGAGACTAGGGAGTTCAGTTTGAGAAACTGGGAGGATAGTCTGGGGAAGACTAGGATGATTACTTGCTTACATTAATTACGACTTACATGCTTATTTGATTTAATGTTGATGTACGTGCATACGTGGTACTTATTCGCATACACTAATTGTTAGTAACTACTATGGATATACATGTTACACACCGGCACACATGTCACTCTAATTAGAGAACGAGTTATCAAACATTGATAACCCTACGACCACCGCCACAGATAATGAGACTACATCTGCGCCAGAGACAATTACGTCAGATACTGAGAGTGATCCTGATATGCTGACTAAGGGCGAGGACGACTTCTAACAGTCCGCGCTACCAGATTCTGGTAATACTTTACCCTTGCTGATGGCTTCTCTGACAAGAATCCTTCTGTCCCTATTGTTTCGATCCATGACCACTTCATCACTGGTCATACCGATGGTGAGCACACTATGGCTCCAATCCTCGACAATGCGCCTCCTGTGGACATTCCTTCCGGAGGTGGGCTACTCGACGAACGATTGATGATGACGTAGACATGATTACTGATGGTCCTTCTACTGACACCTATGATGTTGGAAAATTAAATGAAAACATTGTTACTAATTGCACATTTTGAGATCCCTGTTATCAAGCTACCCTCTGATTCTAGTGTACACTCGGTTTCAGACTCCTTTGAGGGTGTGACGTTTCACAGCCTTTACAGATGGCCGGATTACATTTTTCTACCAGCACGGACGACAGCGCCGTTATGACTGCTGCACTAACACCTGCTCGAGGCACCACACCGTTAGACGCCCCAGAGCCTGCTTTTGAGCTCGCTTCTACACCTTTTGGGTTAGCTCGATGTTGCGCCTGCTGAACCTACACCTTTACGTGATCACGATCTTGTTTCTTTTGGTCTGCCAGACATTGCACCCCTACTATCTAACTCAGTACCAGCCCCTGACAATTTCCTTACTGGTTGAAATGTTTGTTTTTACACCCGCAGCCGCTGACATTGCTCCTTTCCCCTATGACAACCAACATCCATTGCGCCAGGATGCCTATAGCTTCCTTTCAGAATATAACCGCACCCCAGGGAGGTACTTCGGGTCAGCACCCGCATAACGATTCATCTGCTACAACAGCATTTTCCCAACTGCACAGGTCGCACCACTTGCTACATTCACCTCTACAACGCCGGACGAGTCATTTCGATGGTTCCTATAATACACTATATTTATTCTTAGACCCTTACCATCTCTCACATTATGGAGGCCACACGGGATGAGTACACCTGTCACATCAGCTACAGTTTGAGGATATGAGTCGCAGAATGTTGGAGCTTGAGCTGACACCACAATTGCCAACTTCGGATGCAAAACATTACATAACCGAAAACATGATTTAAGTGTCTACATCACAAGACAGCATTTTGCCAGAAAAGTTTATGATAGACACCACGTCCTCCACCCTGTCTATTGTCGGCATACTTTGATTCGCCACATACATCAAGGTTCCTTTTGCGCTCTCGACCGTTGCTATTACACCGTTCCCAGGATTCTGATACTCATTTCTTTACTATCGAGCGGCAGAGCAGATAATTACTCCGACGTATATACAAGCTCGAGGTGGGACTCACACATGTTAACAGTTTACTTTTCTTTCCTCCTCCTCCTCAGTCACCAGTATAGTTGGTTTCTGGATTATGCGGATTGCGTTACACTTGGGTAAAGACACTAATGATAAGCCGGGATTGCGGAGACTTTTGAGGACCACTTCTGACTATGTAATTTTGATGCACTAATATACTTGTTGGACAAGGGTAGGGTGACCCTGTGTCCCTTCTGATGTGATACATTTTGTTAGACACAGTGATTGTGGCCGGAGGATAATGAAAGCCCAATCATCTTTAAACATGCGACAATACTTATAACTAATAACTAATGAAAAACTCAGTCGCTATGTTCCCACTAAGCACGCTGTTGATCAGCATATTTGTGCTATAACTATAATGCTACATGCTTACTTGCTACGTTCCTATTTACAAGTTGGGCAATAATTATGATGATACGTGATTGAATGTTATAACGACTGTGTATATACATATATGCAATATACCTCTGAGGTCTTATTCGTTAAACAGAGACTTGTGTTCTCGCACCCTTAACAAGACCTGACCTAACCAACCTTCTTCTAGGAAGATGTCGACTAAAGGGAACACCGATACCAACCACCCTCTGCCAACGACAGAGGTGGAATTTCAAGAACGCATCTTACAGGTCATCGCACAGTACGAGGCCTATCGCTCCGAGCGCAACGGAGGTACCTCAGGAAATAACCCACCCAACGGTAATGTTTGGTCCTTTAAGACGCATTACAAACGTTTGGACATTTCCTCAAGTGCTTTACTAATACCTTACGCGAATAATGTCGCTTGTATCGTGTCACACCCTGTCTTTTGCGGAAGCGTATGATGTGTGACTAGCTTGTTATCATTGCATTCAATCGTAATAAACAACTACATGATCAAAACGATGTTCATCCATTCATGAAAATTTGTGTATTACAAACACTTGTTATTTAAGTTTTCAAAATACGACCTTTGACAATGTTACAATTCAACAAAAGTGGATGACATCTAAACTTGTAGTATACTTCTAGTTACGACACTTGCGCCCAAGATCCATCCTGTCACCTGAAATACATGTAATTTTGGAAAACATCAACATAAAGTTGAGCGAGTTCATGCATTTTTGTATTTCACGTTTTTATACTTTGTATGAAAACATAGTATTTGTCATGTATAATTCAAGTCTTTCTTGAGTACCCCACGTACTCAAGTATAATTCCCATTTTCTTGAGTACCCCACGTACTCAAGTATCATTCAAGTTTTCTTGTGTACCCCACGTTTTAAATGATTGTTTATGCAAGGACATTAAGGCACGTGAGGACATAGGGAGCATTAGTATATTCTCCTTTATGGCATGTAAGGACATAGGGAGCATTAGTATTTTCTCCTTTAACTGTGTCGATTACCCTCGACTGTGTCGATTAACCTCGACTGCGTCAATTTCCCTTGACTGTGTCGATTACCCTCGACTGTGTCGATTAACCTCAACTGTGTCAATTTCCCTCGACTGGGACACCGAAGCACTCATGAGGTCACATAAGGACCATGAGTGGGGCTCAGCCGTACCCGTTAGATCTAACCCTCGTCCCTAATTAAGTATTAATGGCATCTCAATATCTAGTCTAAGCTTACATGATCTAGTATTTTCTAGGCTTTTCTTAAAGCTCATCATATTGCACTCACCAAGAGTGCTTCTCGTATTCTCAATTCATATTGCACTCGGTTCTCGTTCTCACCAAGAGTACTTCTTGTATTTTTACCCTTTGTAAAAATTATAATATTTGTAACATGTATTTCACCCCCGAGAGTTATAAAACCAAAAACAGTTAGAGAAAAGGGGGAGCATGAACTCACAACTTTGCGTTCCTTGCGTCGTAAACTTCACCGGATTTGCTTAATTAACGTCGTAACCTATACGCGTTTTCTTAACGTTAGTCACTAGACTTGCGTCGCACAAGTACAATCACTCTCTTTTGTGTATAATTTCTTGTGTTAAAAATATTTTATATTTTTAACTAAGTATCTTACTTATATTATTTTCTCAAAAATAAATAGAAGTCTTTTGTGTTTTGCACTTTGCACCCGAATTATGTATCTTGTATTTTGTATGTGTATTTTTTATGTTTATACCCCTCATGAGTATTTAGTGTATTTTTAAGTCTTAATACACTAGCACGTATAACACATACTATATACACTTAGCACAAAAGTTGGTGATAAAATAATATATATTTTTCTCTAAAAAATATACATACTTATATCCATTTTTATTCTTGAAGAAATCCTCATTTCTTATCACCAAAAATTAGGGAAACCTTGGTAATACTTTTAAATACATTTTTAGGGAATAAGTTTCTCAAAAACTTATATTTTTCTAAGTGTCAAAATTTATAAAAATTTTGACAGAGTTTCCCCTAAAAATGGAGGTTTCCCATGTTTTCAAAACATGTGTTTATTTTCTTTTAAATTGCCAACAATCATCAACAACACAATCTTTTTTTTATCAAACTTGTCAAAACAAGCATATACCAACAACTTATGAACTTGAAAGTTTGTAAAAGTATGTAGTAACTTACTAGCACATTTAGTAAGTCTTGTTACCTTTAAAAATAAGTTTAGTTTCTTAAAAACTTTATTTTTAAAGAATATGAAGTTTCACAACTTCTAGTCAAGATTCACAAAAATATTTCTTTGTTGAACTTCCTTGTTACACAAGTGTTTACACACTTGTTTATTTACTAAAAAAATATATTTAGTTCATGTAAGATCCGGGTTTTAAACAAGACTAATATTTTTGCTTGGTTCTTCCGAAAAACCACTTGTAGATCCTTAGATCTACATGTTTAGAGTCTTATTTTACAAGAAAAATTACTTTTACTCAAGTTCATGTTTCATGGGTGGAAGGGTTCATCATCTTTCACATCTCTAGCACTAACATACTACTAGTTCATGTTCTTGTCCATGATCTAGTATGGTTAGATGATGATCCATCCCACTTTTAGTAACAAACAACATCAAATAATCATAACTAGACAAGTTTCACAAGATTTACACAACTAGTTTCTTTTTATCCAACATATTCATCTTACTTTCAAGACTTTAAGTTATGTTCTTTAGTGTTCTTAATTTTTAACCATAAAATCACCTATTAACCACTTTAAACACGAACAAGATGGTGTTTTAGAGCACTTACTACTAGCACAAGGCTCGGGAAGTTCAAGAGTGCAAATGAGGTGGATAAAAGCAAATGGTTGAGGTTCTTCAACTTCCGTAAGCTTCTAGCTTCTTTGTTATGCTTCTTACACCTTAGGATATGCTTGGAATGTGTAGAAGATGATTGAAAATGAAGATAAGGGGGGTGAGGTTTGGGGCCGTGAGTATGGGAGGTGGAGTAGGAGGTTTGTGAGCTTGATGAAGGTGAA
The DNA here is from genome assembly GCA_030545235.1 of Helianthus tuberosus. Lineage (NCBI taxonomy): Eukaryota > Viridiplantae > Streptophyta > Magnoliopsida > Asterales > Asteraceae > Helianthus > Helianthus tuberosus. Next base: position 72,361,302 of record CM060430.1, read on the forward strand.
AATGATGAAGGAAGCTAGGACTTGTGGTTAAATAGAACTTCCTCCAACATTAATTTGTATGATGGGTCTTATGTTGCAAAAGTAGGCAACATATCTAATAAAATAATGCTCAAAAATCCCAAATGGGACCCACTTGTAACCGGCCCAACAAAGGGGGGGGGGGGGTACTAGTTGAGTTTTAACTTCAAGTTATAAGTTCTAGTTACATGTTAAGTGTTAGATCTAGTGTTAAGTGTGTTATATAATATAAAGTGTGTTAGGGTGTTCGGGGACCCTAACTAGCTTAGAAAAATAAAAACAATGCTTCTAGCATTATTTTGGTGTTCCGGGTATTGTCCGGTTGTTCGGTTAGATACCGATTCGTTAAAGTGCTAAATTACACTTTTTAGTGTCTTTTAAGTACCTTTCTTGTACTCTTTCAATTCCCAACACTTAGGGAAATATTCTGGATAATAAAACGACATTTCTGCAAAATATTCATATGTTTAAATGCTGAATTATAAAAATTCTGCACTTAAAGTGCGTTTCGGGTGCTTTTTAGTGCTTATTTTTGCTTTCGCAATGTATATATATTAAACCCTTATATGTACTCTTGGGTCTTAATGTACTTTTGTCATCGGACCTACACCTAGGCCTCAATTCTAATGTCTGACTGCTTTCTGCAGTTCTGTTGACACAGTGTGTCTTACCGGTGAGTTTACTAATATTTTTGACGCAACGCTATCATAACGTAATTCTTGTAGCATATATCATGCATGAATTCACTTGTATGGAATTCAGAAATTTATTTGTCTGGTAAACCAGATCATGCACAGTCATTTAAGCACAAATTACTGTTCATTTCGTGTACGGAATGTACGGAAAAGTGACGGTTGTCACATATCGCAGGCTGCACCTACAAGTAGTTCTTAGGCTGCCAGCCCCTACATTTCGATGGCACTGGGGGTGCCGTAGCCTTCGTACGCTGGATTGAGAAGACAAACACTGTTTTGCGTGCGAGCAAATACGCCCCAGAGGATCAGGTCACGTACATTTCCGGGCTGTTCCGAGATGGGGCTCTGTCATGGTGGAAACTCCAGGTTCAGACGATGGGCGAGGCTGCTGCGTATGCTTTATCATGGGACGAGCTGAAAGAGCTAATGCATAAAAGTACTGTTCGAGAACAGAAAGCTAGAAGGTGGAAACTGAGTTCTGGAACTTGAAGATGGAAGGTCCAAAAATAGCTGAGTATGTGGAGAAGTTCCAAGTTCTGTCGCGTATTGTTCCTTACATGGTAGATCCAGAGTTTAAGAGGATTGAGCGTTATATTTTGGGATTGGCACCCCAAATCATGAGCATGGTGACAACATCAAAGCCTACAACAATCACTGAGGCCATCAATCTAAGTGTAGCCTTGACTGAAGAGGCAATCAGGATGAACAAATTTTCAACCTCTGAGGAGAAGAAGGAGACTCATATAGAGTCATCTGGGGACAACAAGAGAAAGTTGGCAAATTTCAAACAGGGTACCCAGTCGAGTAGCAACAACAAGGCCAAAATGAGAAACGAGTACATGGGTAAGCTACCTAAATGCGATAGGTGCCGACGTCATCATACCGGACGATGTAAAAATGGGAAGTGTGACAACTGTGGCAAAGTGGGACACAACAGGGAAACGTGTTGGCGTGAGACGAAGCGTGGAAAGAAAGGAAAGGGGAAAGATAAGGGATGTTATACCTGCGCGGATATGATGTCTAACACCGGAGCCAGGGAAGCACGCCAGGAATCCAAGCATGGATATCGGTACGTCCCATACTACTCAATGTTATGCATCTATATTGCCAAATACTGTTGCAAATTTTACGATTCGCACCTCTAGAGTTCGAGAGTATAATTGGTTAATCAGCGAGTAAGTAGATATTCCAGTACCCATTAGAACTAGCTTAGGGGAAGCTAGTGGAAGCCAACGCAGTAACGGGAGTCGACGAGGTAAAACCGGAGAGCGTAAGTTTACGCTAGATCTGTTGCCAGTTGAGTTGGGAAGCTTCAACGTGGTAATGGGATGTATTAGTTGGTAAGCGGTCGAGTGGAGGTTGATATCCGCACCTCGAAGACGAATGAAGGAACGATTGTGACTCACGAAGCGGGATACGCCTCTGCGAATTACAAATCGCTTGAAGGCACAAAGGATGTTGCGAAAAGAATGTGTTGTTTTCTTGGCTCATGTCGGGGACAAGGGAGCCGAAGAACTAAAGCCCGAAGATACCCCCGTGATCAGAGGATATCCTGAAGTCTTCCTCGAAGACTTGCCGAAATCGTCTCCTCAACGATTAGTCGAATCTAGCATCGATTAAATTCCAGGCACCGCACCTGTAGTCGATGCACCGTAGCGACTTACATTTTCAAAGATGCAAGGATTGACAGTGCAACCTCAGTGGTTGATAGAGAAGGAAGATAACAGGCCAAAACTTTTGTTTTGGATAACCTCAGTTCTGCTCGCCAAGAGAAAGGACGAATAACTTTCAAATGACCGGGAGTCGGACGAGCTAGCCAACCAGAGTCGGTGGCTCTTGATGAGGATTAACGAACTCCTTACATAACTGACTATGAGGACCCAACTACTATTACACGACGGGTCGACAATCGAGCGTCGTTAGCAGTGAATTCAAGAATAAAGTTTACCGGTGAAAATTGTGGGACAATGATTAGTTCTTAGACGTACACAAAAACGGTGCTTCCTACACAATGTACAAATCGGATCTACACGGGACACGAAATCTGGAGGATTTAGAAAACGTATATTTAGGACCTTGGGAACCAGGTCCACACTCGTAAAGGTTTTTATTTAGGAACCATATCTGTCAACTCAATCAACCATCATTACCATGGCGCATATGCCACTTCTGTTGACCCAACAAAGAGTACTTGGATTCCTTTTGCTTCTGACGAGTAGATGGTTGCATCTCTACTCCTCTTAATGGTAGTTGCATCACAATAATTTTCTCGCTGAGAGCGAACACACATTTGCTTCAATATCTGGTCATTTCTTCACTTTAGCAGATACTCGTTGTTCCTTTTCTTGGAAACTTACCTGACATACATGCATCATTTTCTACGCAGGTGATTTCGTTTTGAACAAACACTTCATTGGAATTTACATATTATCTTGCTAAACCTAATTACTGATTCCTGATTCGAGTAACCTACATTATTGTTATTGTTGGCTCTTTTGTTACCAAGCCAACCCACTTTCTTGAAACCGCTTTCTTTCAAGTTACATTCATGGTTTATTTTACTACCATGCCGAGAATTCCTTGTTGATACATACATTGTCGGGTTACGTTGAAACCAAGTTCAATTGCTTGAACTTATCCAGTTCACAAGTTTAACTTGAAACGCTATATGATGTGTTGGGAGCATCATATTCAACTATTTTTGCAGAGATTCGTTCATTTCGAGTCGTAGTAGATTTGGTTGGTCTACGACTCCACTAAAACGTTTGACTTGTTTCGATACCTTGCGGTGATAATTTCACAAAATTGAAGCTTGCGCTAATTTGGTTACTTACTTCGTACACGGATTCAATTCCCTATTTAGTTGTTAATAATCCATTTTGGATCTTCACGATCAAAGCGGTCTCAACACAATTGTGTGTTAAGGCAATGGTACATATATTCATGTCATAAGCACAATGTACCTCCTAACGATTCTTTCGTTGTCAATCAAATGCCCTGCGATACTTATTACTTTTCATCTTTGATTGGAAACAGTGGTCCTTTGATATTCCGTATTTAATTGGAAACTCTATAACATGGTATAAATCAAATCTTCAAATTGTCTCAGCACACTTTCATTTGATTTCAAACGTGGTGAACTTGTTCAGTCACCACTATTATTAGATAATGCCATTACGACACCTTGTGGTGCCATCATAAACTTGTAGCTTGTGCTAATCATGGTTAACCGTTTCACACGAGATCACACATACTTTTGTTTGATTTAAACATTTCTGATGCAACTACGAATCAAAACAATGATACACCAGATTCGCTTGTATTCCATTCGGTGTATCTTCACCATTCAAAAATGTCAACACACTAAACCTTATCAGACATTTATTCAGGAGTTGACAGATCGTTTTACTATTACGTTGAGTTATTGCTTTTGATTTCATATAGCGGGTGCTATGGTTTGCGAAAACTCGTTTGCATATTGCAACCGATCGTTTAAAAATCTTATTAGTCAAAACTCCACTTTTGTGGAACCCATGCTAGCTAGATTACACTAGACTATACGTCAAATGCGTCTTGTACCTTTGACACCCAATGCTAGCAGCACACACCTTTCAACCCTAGGATTCGGGTTGTTATATATTCTTGGACTCACCTAATGTGAGTAATGTTTGTTTCGATTTGATGATTACCTACTTCGATATCATTCATATACATACGTGTGTGACTTAACCATAAGGAGTAGGGAAGTACAAATTTCGAGGACGAAATTTCTTTAACGGGGGGAGAATGTGACAACCCTCACAAAACCAAGAATCCGTACAATTAATTAATATTTAATTAATGCTTAATTACTGTGCTTGCTTACAATTGTGGTTAAACTGTTTCTTGATTTCTGATACATACATGTACATGCATCATACTTTATTACTGTCACTCCATTATTTACACACAAACATCAGTGACAACCTTGATGCACAAAAGCACAGTGAGCACACTATACGGATAACCCAGTAAACATGCTGACAAAGCCAGCATCAGACAGACACTGTCTCTAAGGCCAGTATGAGCCGGGAATAGATTACTACACTAGTAGGGAGTGTAGGGAGGTGAGGACTGTAGAACTGCGTCACTAGGTGATTGTTATAGTGACCGGATGTGCCTAAAACGTACTTTAAGTACAAAAATTATGCACTTTAAATAAAAATTCAGCATTTAAATTAACTAGTAAAGTGCAAAAACATGAGAAAAATATTACTAGACACTTTCCAAAGTGTCAGGAATTTATTGTGTCACTAAAAATAATATTAACGACACTTTAAATGCTTATTTAGCACTTTAACGGATTGATATCCAACCGAACAACCGGACTCTACCCGGAACATAAAAATGTTGACATTGACATTATTTTTCCTTTTCTGAGCTAGTTAGGGTCCCCGAATACCCTAACACCCGTTATATTATATAACACTCTAACAATTAATTTAAATCACTTAATTAATATAACTGGTGCTAACTAATTGGTTAAAATTGAACCATGATACCCCACCCCCCAACCGAACGTTTCCCCCTAGGGAACACACAACACATTCTTTTGATTAATTTAATCCAATTGTTTAAAATCTAGTAGGCATTTTATCTTTTGGTTAATTAGGATGTATGGCTTATAATTAAGAACATTGGTCCACACTACATTCACAATTCACCAACAAAGAAAATTGCATTTCCTTTCCCTTCTTTGATACTCACGGCCGAGAGTATACCCACATCCACCATCACTTTTCATTTTTATCTTGCAATCCTACATACTTACAAAGGTGAAAGGGTTCATACGAAGAGGCTCGGTGCATACGGAATCGCAAGGACCTCTCTACGACGCTATTAACCACCCATTTTTCGTCTAGTTTCTTCCCTAGCCACGAGCTAGTAGTAAGTGTCTCTAAACATTCTCTTGTTCATATTTAACGTGGTTAATAAGAGATTTAACGGGTAAAAATTATGAACACTAGAGAACAAAATTAAAAGGATACTAAAAATAATAAACATGGTGGTTAAAGAATGAATATTAGTGTAAAACTCTTGGATCTTGTTTTGTTATGGTTCTTTTATGTTGTTTTATGCTAGTAGTAGTTCGGATCGTCATCTAACCCGGCTAAGTCATGTTCATGGAACATGAACTAGTGTATGTTTAAGTGTGAAAATGATTAGATGACGAACACTACTACTTATTAACATGAACTTGTGTAAAAAGATTTTTTTCTTATAAAATAGCGTACAAAACTAGTAGATCTAAAGATCTACAAGTGGTATCTTCGAAGAACCAACTGTAAGACGAAATCATATTTTAAAAGCCGGATCTTTCTTGAAACAAAGGTGTTTTTGTGAGCAAACTAGTGCGTAGACACTTATGTAACAAAAGGTTTTACCAAAGAAATATGTTCGTAACTTTTGACCGAGAAGTTGTAAACTTACACTTTCTTTAAAAATAAGATTTTTTTTAGAAACCGATTTCATTTATAGAAATAGAAAGATCTACTAAAAACACCGAAAGGTTACTACCTACTTTTACACAAACTGCAAGTTCATGTGTTTGCGGTCTATGTATATTTTCTGACTAGTTTGATGTTGAAATATTGTTTGTTGATGTTGGGAACATTGTTGATTGAGTTTTGAAAAGAAAATGATACGCTTGAAAGCGTGGCCACCTCCAGTTACAGAGGAAACTCTGGCGAAATTTTTCCAGAAATATAACACTTGGAAAAATATTTTTACGACAAGTGTTATGAATATATTTTCGACTTGTTTTTCCAAACAAACTTCGCCATGAATTTTTATTACAAAATCTCCAAGTGTCGGAGGTGGGATTTTCATAAATAAAACTTGTTAAAATATATATTTAGTATATATTTTTCATAATAGCACTTGTGTGAATTTTTATGATGATTTTGTGAACTATACAAATATTATTTTTAGAGTAAAAATAATATAACTCGCACACACCGAATATTCACAGCTCCAAAATAATACGAACGCCTTCACAATAAATATTTAAGTTACACCGGTATTATTTATACCACCCGAACCTTACAGCGTAACTTACGTATTTTCAGAAAATACTCATAAGTGTGCATTTTGACAAGGATATTATTTTGGAAGTAAAGTATTTTGGACAAATGAAATAAAATATACTACATTAAGTGAGACTTAATAATATGTTTTGGAATTATATAAACGCACATGTATTAAAACCCCCATCCTTGGGAAGGAATATAATTAATACATAATTGTGAAGTATAAACATGAAATAGTTGTCTAACTATTTCCCAAAAACTTAAACCTTAAGCTAAGGCACGGCCGTTCGTCTAATAGAAGTTAGTACGAGTAGGTCGTCGCACAGCAGATTGACTGGGAGATTTCTAGTTAGAGACGCACTGCGGTGAGTTCATGCTCCCCCTTTTCTCTTAACTGTTTTCAGTTTTTAAACTGCGGGGGTGAAATACATGTTACATTTACTACAAATGTTTTATACACGGTATGATTAGCTAAGGAACCTACTGCTAGATCACGTGACTGGATAGGCTATTATCGTAAGACCATTAATCCGTGTATAAGGACCAAGAGGCATGAGTGATAGATCTATCGGGTGTTGCGAGCCCCACACATGGGCCAGCGTGTGGCTGCATGTGGTGACTATGTCGTTCCGCCGGAAGGACCGGTACGAAATCCGCGTTACAGGTTTGAGTGCTTCCTAGGCCATGTCACTTATTAATGTATTAGCTACACATTAATCGATCTCTTTTTCCTTATTTGCTACATACCAGGGATTTTCATACATACTGACATTTCTACAAGGGTTTATACAAACTCACTTACACATGAACTCGCTCAACTTTATGTTGATTTTTCAAACTACATGTATTTCAGGAAACTAATAGATCTGGCACGGTATGCACGTATTTTCAAGCTGCGTTTGAATAAAGAGGTCATCCAGGGTTTAGAAGGTGTAACCTCTTCCTGGACGGGTTATATATCTCTAAGCCTAGTATTGTTTAAAGTCTTTTGCTAAGTCTTTATGAACTCAATTAAATCAAGTTAAGGTTTGTAACTTATTTTGAGATTGTTGAAAATGGGATTTTTCTAAACTTATTAAGGGATGAATATCTCATGTTTTTTTTATCATATAGCATTGTTATGATTGTTGCTATGGTATTAAGAAGTCACACCAAATATACGCACGCTTCCGCAAAGCCAGGGTGTGACACTAACCAGTGTTGTTTTGTCTTTTCGACTTCATGTTTCAAGCTCTCACAAGTTTCCTCTAAATAAATTTCGGGACGAAATTTCCTGAAGTAGGGGAGACTGTGACATCTATGCCTCCACGGATATCAAAAAAATACCAAATCAATGAAATATTGTGTTTCATACTTGGTATTTGTATAAATATGTGTATCATTTGCACATATCAATTCTTGTTCGATTTCGAGCTCAAAATCGCTTTCTAGAAAGTTATACGCGAACTGATGCGTAAACATAATCAGTTTAACGTGACAAACACTACGGAATAGTGACATGGGCTTAACATACCTTAAATAACCTTTACATAACTTATAAATAAGTTTTGAAGGGTTTGGTGTGTCGAAATCAAGTTTATTCGCTTACAGGGACTAATTTCGACAAACTGCAAAAGTATGCCGATTCGTACTGTAACGAACATTCCAAAACATGATCATAAGTTAAAAATGCCCTAAATATCCTTTACATAGCTTAGAAATAGGCTTTGAGGTATTTGGTGCGCAAAAATAAACTTATTTGATCAATAGGGACTAAAAGCGTCAAAAAGTGCATAAGTTTGCATTTCCGCGCATATCTTACGTTCTGAATATATCCAGACAACCAAAAAAAATTTTAATCATTAAAATATTTTATTTTAGTGATTGGCATGCTAAAATTTCATTCGTCGCGCAATTTGGATCGTTTTTCACGTCCGTTCATGTTTCGTCGTAATGAGCCGAATAACGTGATCGTACGAGTAAACGAACCGACATCCATGATATTTCCAAGCATATTTCAAGTACCCTATGCTTTAACATCCTTATAGAGTCTAAAAATTTGGTTAAACGTGTGTTATAAGTGAAAAACGCAAGTTTGGGGGTCAAATGGGCCAAAGTTGCAACAAATGAAAACTTGTGAGTGTAACCAGTCTGGCCCGACCGTGGCTTACTGTTTGCAGAACGTGACTTACGGTTTGGTCTGCTAGCATTGCATTTTTTTTCTTGGTGGCTACTCCAAGCTTCCAAAATCGATCAAATCGAAACCATGGGCTTCTAAACTGCTATGCCACATGTTAGGACACTTGTTATTATCTCTTGAAGCCTCCTAACACTTGGAATGATCTTGTGCATCATCCACAACTATAAATAGCAAGCCTCACAACCTCCATTCTTGCTCATTCTCATTTTCTCATCTCCACAACTCTAAGTAGAGGCTACCACTTGATTGGAGGCCTCTTACCTGAGTTCTTGTGCATCTCCTTCTGTATTCTTTGTTCTTGATCCAAGCTTGGACCCTTTGTAAGTCTCCTTCATACTTGGTTATGCATTTTAAGCATGAAAGTCAAATGGTGTTTGATTTTCTGCTTTGACCAGTCAATGGTCAACATGAAGTTCGTTTGAACTTCGCAACGTGAGCGTAATCACGATGGTCATAGTCCCTTGTGACTCTACCTACTGATTACCACGTTGATTAGGTGTAGTGATGAGTCATAGTTTCGGTCAAAATACGTGTTTATGCGTATTTTGCAACCAAACTATTCTTGGGTATCAAAACCCTTTGTTTTGATATCAAACTTGTTTTCTAACTTTGTTAAACATGTTTAACTCGTCACTTTAGGTTTAGTGCTTATGTAGGGTCGTAAGATAAGCGGTCTAAACAACCGCTTAGACTTTCGAACCCGACCCGTTTGGTCGATCATTAGGATCCGACCAAACATATATTTTGACCATAGTTGTATAGGTAATAACCTTCCGAGGTTATACCTTATGGTCACTTCGTTTAGTTAGTTGTATGATAGGTAATTTATATGCATTAGGAAAATGACCAAAATGCCCTTTACGCATAAATTCATTTTAAGCATATGTAACCTAAATTTTTACATCTAAACCGATTAGGTAACATTATTAGACATGTTAAGGCATATAATACTTGTCATAGGACTAGTTAGGCGGCCCAAACGCGTTTTACGCGAACGACGCGTTAAAGTAGCGTAAGCTACCTAAACGGGTCGTGATGGCTCGTAAGCACTTAGGATAGGTTTCGATTTAGAATGTAGGCTTTGTTAAACCATATTACATGAGTTCCCATACTCATTTGGTTTACGAAACCACATTTTATCCGATCTTCCGAATTAGGTCCGGTTTATTAACGTAGTTACCTATATTAGGTGCCATTTGATTTCCGTGATCCCTCTAGCTTTGCTTGGTTGTTATTCAAGACTTCTAAGCATTCTCAGGTGAGTACATAGTCCTCTCTTTTACTGTTTTCAAACATTTTGGGGTGGAACACATGTGCCTACTTGTTACTTTCGTGTTTTACATGCTTTCATTACATATACTTGCTATGTTCATTTGTACATATATAGTACATGATTTCATTATGTTTTGCTATGTATGTTCACTTAACATGCTAGCACATTGATTTTCATATATTACATTTTGTTGCATATGTTCACTCAGCATATGGACACATTAATTTTCATTGCATTTTTGTTGCATATGTTCACTCAGCATATGGACACATTGTTTTACATTTCTACTTTGTATGTTCATTTAGCATATTAAAGTACATTATTTTTCATAAAACATGCTTACATTTGGTATGACATTTGTTTTGTTTAACGGGTCATTTATACATTCATTAACACCGATCATGTCGTTCGTTAGTAGGTAGTGGTACCATAGGAATTGACAATTCCCATTCCTGAAATCCTAGGTTTGTTTGGGTTGGAAGGAATGACCGAATTCGATATACATAATTTAGAAAGACCTTTAATTTGTTTAAGGGTTTATCGCCACAGTCGCAAGGCTTGAATGTAGGCGTTAGAGCAATACCGCATAGATGTTTGTATCAGTAAAGCATGCATTTATTTTACAAAACATAACTTTTGATTTATTCAAATACTTTGTTTTGTGCATTTTACATATGGTTTAAGTAGTCACTTTTTACTTGCCATACATGACATTTGTTTACACATTACATGATTTACATTTGACAATAGACATGGTTTACACATAAACATTTGACAATTGGTTTAAAGAAGACATTTTTGGTGGTTTGTTTGGGTTAGTGATTTAAGTAACGAGGCGTGTATAAAATGATAAAAGCATGGTGGATACGCCGCTGATACTTTCTATATATAAGTGCTTTTATGATATTACATATCGTAGCGTTATTTAAACCATTTCAATTTTGACACATTACATTTTACACAGATAACATATCTTTACAAAACATTGTTTTACAAACAACATATTTTATACAAACTCATTTCTACTCAGTTATTCATTTCATTATGCATTATTCTTTTATATCATCTGATTTTCTTATCGATTTTTGTTTGGCATCTAAAAGAAAATATTTTAAGGTTCATGACTACTTTTGTTAAACATTTTCTTTAAACTTACAAGTCATGAATCCTATTTTAATAAAACCTATGTATTTCACAAGCATTTTTATGCTGACGTACCTATTTTCATATGTGTTTTCAGGAGATGATGCATAGGATTAATCAAGATACACTTAGGCGGACTTGGGCCTTAGTGACAATAAAAGATGCAAGACTAGTTAATTATGTTATGTTTCTTTGTTTTTAATACATTGTAATTTCTTTTAATTCAATAAAACAAAAGTTTAATTTCCATGTGTTATGAAACAATGATTCTGTTACGACACTCCCCGACGATTCCGCCGCGGTTTGTTGTTTTACGCGGTCGGGGTGTGACACCAAGTGTACATTGTGTCAGCCTTAGGAAAGGCAAGTAAGTTTAACAGGAAATGTGTCTCTAGGAAGCAAGTACGGTAGAATATATAAGTCTTAAACAACAGATAAGAGTCAAGATTCCTAGAACTATAGACTAGCCAAAGCATTCCTACTTTCCCTAATTCCCTATAGTTAGGCTTTGATACCAATCTATCACACCCCAACCAATGGCCGAAATATTGGGTGTGGCACTAAGCGTTCAGATTGCTCATGAGTTTCATAACACTATAGTTTCAATGTAGATTAATCCGATTCAAAACATTGTCTAAGCATCAGAGTTTCACGATCACAAAATATCAAGTACAAAACTTCCCAAATATTGTTCAAAGCTCCTAGATCAACTAAGATATGCTTCTAAGCAACATCCTAGCAAGTTTCTTGTTTCCTCGGCTACTATCAACCTGCAACATGTATTAAAATATATCAACAAGAATGTTGGCGAGTATACAAGTTTGAGTACTTAGTAGTATAATAGTTTAAACACGTTCCAAAAACTCATATCCAGCAATAAACACATATAATAAGTTTCACCATCCTATTAAACGCAATCCAAGTGATAGCCCAAGTTTCCAATGCGTTAACCGCTTTCCCAAGACTCAAGGAAAGAAAAAAAGTGTCTCCTCCTAACAATACTCCAAAGACTAACGGGGAGGTGCATTGCCCCTATAGCGCTACCATTGTTAAGGCGGAACTACACACAAGGATTAAACATTTACATAGCATAAAAGTCTCAAGTTTCCATGTTTACAGCGGATAGAGTAAGTTTCAAATAGTTTCAAGTGTCAATTTTATATAGAATACATGTTGCATCCCAAAAGTGTTTAAAACAAAAGGGGATCGAGTATACTCACAGTGGGTGCTAAGTATCGACACCGACTATTGGATTGAAGGGAGCGCTGGAGCTAGCCTGATTATAGCTTAACAGTATGAGCGTTGAACAGAGATTAAATTGTGCAAAGTGTCGGGTAGGTTTCCCGGTCGGATGGCCATCCAGACGGATGGTCATCCAGTCGGATGACCTGTTGGATTAGGTGGACCCCCATCCGATCGGATGGTCATCCATACGGATGACCATTCGATAGAAGGGACATTTGGTCAGTAGATGTGTTTTGCAAATTGTTTCAAACTTTTGAAGTTTTCGTTGTAGTATAAGATCAAGTCATCCGATCGAAAGGTCATCCGGACGGATGACCGTTCGGTCGGACGACTGTTCGAGTGAAAATGTAATAGTTTTAAGTTTTGATTCAAAATAGTTTAAGAATTGAAGGCTACGGGGAACAGGTCGTTCGGTCGAATGACCGTTCGATCGGAGGACTGTCTGATCGGATGGTCATTCGACTGTGGTGATTCTGCTCCATTGAAACCTTCGTAAAATTCCTAAGTTTCGAGTTTTGCGAAGACGACATGTTAACGTATCAAGACAACGGAAACTCATTAAGTTCCAGCTCGTCTGATCGGATGGGAATCGCCCCGTTCGATCAGATGACTGTTCTTGACGGGTTTCATGTTTGATCCTTATTTGGTCATCTCTTCGGTGGAAATCCGTTATCAAGCCGACTCCAGGCTAAGGAACAAGTCCTAGGCCTGTTTTAGTTCCAGATTCCACCGTGTTTGAGTAGATAAGTTAAGAAAACATGTAATTCAACCGAAAATGTTTAGATTGTGTTTAGATTCGCAGTAAAATGTGTAGGAATCCCACTGATCTGGAGTAAACCTTGGTGGAATGACATTACGCAGCCGTTCGTACAACAGTCATGATGACGTCATCTTCAAGGTGTCCAAATCTTGGTGATTTCACGGTGGAAATCAGTGTTTTGATGGTGAAAAAGATGAGAAAGTGTGTAAAGATGAATGTTGTACAAGAATCATGAAGAGAACTTACAAGATTAGCCTGAAAATAGAAGAAAAGTGCTTGAGGAAGTCGGAGATCGAGCTGGTCGGAGGAGGCTATCACATCACTGATGTGAAAGGGGTATTTATAGTGTAAGAGAGAAAAAGGCGGTGCAGTGTGCGGGGTCGGATGGCAGTCCTGGCGGATGGCCATCCGATAGGATGGGCATCCGGACGGATTGCCATCCGATCGGATGTCCATTCGGACAGCCGATTCGCTCGGGTTAGTTTTCATCTTTCGATTGAATTTAGCGAGTTGGATTAAGCGTTGTGTTGCGTATTATTGTATATCATCATCACATGACAAGATTGTATAATCACAAAAAGTTTCCATGTTTCAAGTCCACATGAGCTAGTTAGTAAGTGTCAAGTTTCAAGTTTCAAAGTCTCAAGGTTTCTCCTTCCATAAATATCAAGAGTCAAGAATCAAGTTTCTAGTTTCAAGTATCTAGTATCATGTAACATCTGTGTTTGTAATCATTGTGAACAGTTCAATTATCAATAAAACAATGTTATTTGATCCCAATGTTGGTTTTGTTATGTTTTACATTTTTCATGTTTTGACTTTTGTTCAATTTCAAACTCTATATCGCTTTCTGGAGAGTTATACATCAACTGGTGCATAAACATAATCAGTTTAACGCGACAAATACTCTGAAACATCAACATATACTTAACATACCTTAAATAACCTTTACATAACTTAGAAATAAGTTTTGAAGGCTTTGGTATGGCAAAAACAAGTTAATTCGCTTACAGGGACTAAACTTGATAAACTATGAAAGTATGCCAATTCGTACTGGAACAGACATTCCGGAACATGACCATAAGTTAAACACACCTTAAATATCCTTTATATAGCTTAGAAATAGGCTTTTATGGGTTCGGTGTGCTAAAATAAACTTTTGGGTCATTCAGGGACTAAAAGCGTCAAAAAGTGCATAAGTTTGCACTTTCGCGCATAACTTACGTTCTGAATACATCCGGACTTCCAAAAATTTATGTAAGCACTAAAATATTTTATTTGAGTGTTTGGCATGAGAAAAATCCATTCGTCACGCAATTTGGATCGTTTTTCGCGCTTTTGCGCATTCCGTCGTAATTAAGCGAACACTGCGATCGTACGACCAAACGAACCAACATCCGTCATATTTTTGAGCATGTTTCATGTCCACAATGTTTAGGCATCATTTTAGAGCCTTAAAGTTGGCTTTACGGGCCTTAGAAGTGTCGGAAATGGCCTTAAACACCAACAGGGACCTAAATTGTCAATTCAGCAAAGTTTCTTCTGATCAGACAGGCCAGGCGGCCCGCGTAAAACCCTGGTGTATCCTTACGCGGCCCGCGTCAGACTCCCAGACCAGATTCAATGTTTAAACAGCCTGTTATCAGCTGTTATGCACTCCTAATCCTCTTGCACATGGTATTTCTCAATACTAGGGGCTCAAATGGTTTTGTAAAACCATGTTCTTGAGGTGTATGGCCAAGATCAAAGCACGGTTTACAAGAAACGATCTTAACGGCTCTCCAAAAACTATAAATACCCCCCCACATGTCTTGATCAAAACCCACTTGATTTTCTTGAGAGTTCTCTAAGTTGAAGTGAAAACACTTCATACCTGAGAATACTTGAGAAATCAAAGCTTTCGGGGACCCTTTGTAAGTATTCCTTCGTTCTTTTATTTCTTTTCGAGTCCGAAAGTCAAACTTTGTTTGACTTTCTGCATTGACCAGTTTATGGTCAATGCGAAGTTCGTTTGAACTTCGCAACGTGAGCGTAATCACAATGATTATAGTCCCTAGTGACTATGCCTACTGATTACCACGTTGTCTAGGGTCGTAAGGGTAAGCGATCTAATAAATCGCTTATACCTTCAAACCCGACCCATTTGGTCGATCATTAGGATCCGACCAAACACATTAGGTGACCATAGTATATAGGGAATAACCTTCCGAGGTTATACCTTATGGTCGCTTCGTTTAAGTAATTGTATGATAGGTAGTTTATATGCCTTAGGTAAATTACCAAAATACCCCTTTGATGCCAAAATTCATTTTAAACGTATGTAACATAACTTTTGACATCTAAACTGATTTGAAAACAATATTAGACATGTTAAGGCATATGTTACTTGTCATAGGACTAGTTAAGCGGTCCGAACGCGTTTCACGCGAACGACGCGTTAAAGTAGCATAAGCTACCTAAACGGGTTGTAATGGGTCGTAAGCATTTAGGTTAGGTTTCATTTAGTATGTAGGCTTTGTTAAACCACATTACACGAGTCTCCATACTCGTTTGGTTTACGAACCCTCATTCTACCCAATCCTCCGATATAGGTCCGGTTTATTAACATAGTTACCTATATTAGGTGTCGTTTGATTCCGTGATCTCTAGCATTGCTTGGTGGTTATCTTAGGACTTCTGAGCAATCTCAAGTGAGTACATAGACCCCTCTTTTACTGTTTTCCAAACATTTTGGGGTGAAACACATGTGCCTACTTGTTACTTTCGTGCTTTTCATGCTTTCATATCATATGCTTGTTATGTTCATTAGTACATTATAGTACATGATTTTACATTACATTTCATGCTATATATGTCCATTGTGTGCATACTTAGTACATTGTTTTACATTACATTTCACGCTATGTATGTTCATTTGATTACATACTTAGTGCATTGTTTTCACATGCTTACATTTTTGGTATGACATTTGGTTTGTTCAAATGGGACAATATACATTCATTAACATTGATCACGCCGTTCGTTAGTAGGTAGTGGTACCATAGGAATTGACAACTCCCGTTCCTGAACCCTAGGTTTGTTTGGGTGGAAGGAATGACCGAATTCGATAAACATAACACAGATAAACCTTTAATTTGTTTAAAGGTCTATCACCACAGTCACAAGGCTTGGATGTATGCATTTTCACAATACCGCATAGATGTTTGTATCAGTATAGCATGCATTGTTCCACAAAACATAACTGTGACTTAAACTATGTTTAATTCAATACCCTGTTTTTGTGCATTTTACCTATGGTTTAGTTGATATATTTCACATACCATACATGACATTTTTGGATACACATTATATGACTTACATTCAACATAAACATTTTGACATTGATATACACATTTGGTGATTTACATTAGACATGGACATTTTGATATGGTTTACACAATGCTACTTGACAATTGAATTATACATGAACAATTTACATTGGTGGTTGGTTTGGGTAAATGATTTGAGTAACGAGGCGTGTGTAATATGATACAAACATGGTGGATACGCCGCTGGTACTTCCTATATATAAATGTTTGTATAATATTACATATCGTAGCGTTATTTAAATCATTTCAGTATAGACATATTACATTTTACACAAATAACATATTTTTCACAAGACATTGTTTTACAAAACAGTTTATTTTATACAACTCATTTTAATTGGTTATTTCATTAACCATACACCTTTATTTTATATAACCGGATTTCTTATCGAGTTTTCATATGATTTATAAAAGAAAACACTTAACAAGATTCATGACTAATTTTTATTAAACCTTTCTTCTAAAACCCAAGTCATGAATCCTATTTTCACAAAACCTATGTATCTCACAGGCATTTTTTATGCTGACGTACCTATTTTCACATGTGTTTTCAGGAGGTTTTGCATAGGATGATGATCGTGACACTAGGGCGGACCTGTGCCTTAGAGACATAAAACGAAGATAGACTTAGTTTAATTATGTTATGTACTCTTTGTTTCCTGTTTAAGACAATGTAACACTCTTGTTTAATAAATAAAATATAACTTTGTATGCCATGGTTGTGAAACAATAATTTTGTTACAACACTCCCCGATGTTTCCGCCACGTTTTGTATGTTCTACGTGGTCGGGGTGTGACATATCAAGTATCAAGTTTCACCAAGAATCAAGATTCATAATGTTTAAGTATCAAGTGTCAAGAGTTAAGTCTTAAGTATCAAGGAGTCTAGATTCCAAGTTTTATAAGATTCAAGTATCATAAGGGTCAAGTATCACAAAGTTTCACATAATGTAAAGTTTCACGTAGTATAGGGACTAGAATTGCCAGAAGTTAAAAGCGTAAGGATGCGGGGAGTTACAGCTATGCCGTGAATGATGGTAGAAATAAAGGACCCATCAATGCCAAATCAGCAAAGGAGGATTTGTCCAAACCGTACAGGCCGGAAGCTTTCACTGAGAAATCAAAGTTCATATCACGCATATCCTAAGCAGAGTACCTAGCAAAGACCAAGATGTCATTCACGATATTTCGCTTCACCAATTTTTTCTTGCCCAAATCCATCCATGACCCTAAATAAGAAATGTTTTAAAAATAGGAAAAGTAACTTAATTCTATTGTGACATAATAAATTCAATATTAATTATGAAAATATTGTCACACCTCAACTGATGACGGAAACATCAGAGTGAGACGAAAACATGATTGCTCGAGACATCATAATTTGCTAATTGTGACAATAATTAACTAATTTACATTTCATTCATACTAAAGAGAAATACATTGTTTTGGAAAGGAAAGTACAACATAATGATAATATCATAACAACATGAATCAAGACATTAATTAAATTTTAGGTGTGTTTCTAGTCCACCCTAAATATCGTTCTTCAATCGTCATCAACTTGTTTCCTGCAACATGTATTATAATAAAATCAACAAAGTTGGCGAGTACAAAAGTTTGAATACATAGCATAATCATGTCTAAAAGATGTCTCATATCCAACATGGTAATTTGCATACATTGTTTATTAACATACTAGCATGTATTAACTATAAGTCAAACCAAAGTATACCGCAATCGTGCATATCATTGTCGCCAAAATGACAAGGCCGTAAAATAGTTTACTTAACAATACCACAAGAATACGAGCTGTGCGTTAATCCTATAGCGCTATAATTGTTAAGGTAGGCTTGAAAAGTTAATGAGCATATAGAACACAAGAATGAATATAGCATGTAACAACAAGAATATAACAAGTTTCATGTTAATCGTGAGTATTTGATTTGTAATATAGTGTACATGTTGCACCCAAAGTGTGTAAAAGAAAAACGAGATCGAGTTTACTCACGGTTTGTGTAGTAAATCCCGCGTACGTGAGTTGATGTGTCGGAGTGCTTAGAGGAACCGCCGGGTTATCCTACAAGGATAAACAAGGCGTATGAGTTCGACGGATTTTGGAGTCGGAATGCAAATGCAAGATGATTACTTAGTAGGAAAATACATAAAAACTGTCTTGACAAAACATCCAAATTTGGACACCGTGATTAGGTGTTTTTCATAGGCATAAGTTTTCCTATTAGAAGTCCAAATATGATGAGTTTAATCCAAGATATTATAACCATAACCCTTAACTTATATCCATGAATTGGTTAGTGTTTAGGGTTTGGTTGTTAGAAGTTTATATTTAATATATATATATATATATATATATATATATATATATATATATATATATATTTGTCCCATAGTCAAGTATTATCAAGTATGTCAAGAAAGTAGGTAGGATGATGTTCATCCATTAAACATCATTATATGATTCACCAAAGCACAAAATCATCAACTTAGTGATTTCAGTGTGTCATGAATAAAATAAAGAATAGACAAGTAACTAATCATCTAAATCATCAAGAAACCAAGTGAAAACTCAAACTAGACTACTGAATTCCAATCATGGCAAATGTTTGGAGACATGGTGTAGTTTGGACACTTTGTTGCTAGAAAGTTTACTTGATGACTTAGGGTAAAGAAAACAGATTAACTAACTAAGTGAGGTGGTGTAATCATAGTTGGAAAGCCAAGGCTTCCATTGTTCACACCTAACCAAAACATAAGTCTTTCAACATTAAAGGTTGAAAGCTTGGATGATTCCATCACTTATAGGTTGTTTGGAACCTTTAGGGCAACAAATAAGTGAGGTTTTGAACCTCTAATCTTCTGGAAATTCACCGTAACACAAGCTCCACAACATGAATTTAGTTAGGACCAAGTATGGGGCAAGAATTCCACAAGATAAGCATGAACAAGGACAACTTTGTAGAAGTTTTATAAAACAGAATTTTGAACTCACTTTGGAGCCCCATATAAGTGATGTACCACCTTGTTCAAATAGTCCGGAATCCCATCACGTTGTTCTTCCTCTACCCAAACCTGAAGCAACTTGTTTTGCCACCGTAATGTCATTGTGTTGGCCCATGTAATCCTTCCTTGAAGAACAGATGATACAAAAGCCAAAACT
Source organism: Helianthus tuberosus (assembly GCA_030545235.1). Classification (NCBI taxonomy): domain Eukaryota; kingdom Viridiplantae; phylum Streptophyta; class Magnoliopsida; order Asterales; family Asteraceae; genus Helianthus; species Helianthus tuberosus. Next base: position 72,381,226 of record CM060430.1, read on the forward strand.
GGTTCTCAAAAGTTGATCCACAATAAGCAGCGTTTGAACTTAATTCCCTCCATTGGCAGTGGCTTCTAACAACTGATGATCCTAAAGACTGTTATGCACAAAGACTGTTCTATCAAAACCCTATTGATTACAAAGACTGTTAAGGCCTATCAACTGCTGATTCTCAAAGTGTTGTTGAAGACAAAGTACTGCTGGAATCAAGTCCTGATCAACCTAAGAGGAAAGCATTGCTCAGACTCATCAGTGATTAAAGCATCATCAGTGGATTGCTTCATCAGTGCTTAGTATAGTTAGTTTATCAATGTAACAGTGTTTTGTAGCATCGGTGTTTAGAGGTTGTTATAACTGTTAGTTGTCACTGTCTAGGTGACGTCAGCAAAGATGCTCAGTGGTTAGGATTTGTACTATAAATAGACAGTGACTGTACTGTTCTATTAAGCTCTTTTGCACACACACTCATCTTGTACGAACAACCATAGTGAGCTCAGGATGAGGGGGAGTTAGTGTTCATGCATGCATAAGTCTGAATATTGTAATCTTTCAATATTTTGACTATGAAAGCATTGTATGATCAAAGCTAATCTTTCCTTGATTGTGTTACAAAGTTTTACATTCATTTCCGCTGCAATTATTCTCTGTTTTAACTTCTTTCATTACCATCTTAATTAAAACAACACAATCAAGTCAAACTCAGATCCTAACAGTTGGTATCAGAGCATAGGACAGTCAAATTCGATCTAACAATCAAATTGACATAAAAGTTCAGCTCAATTTTATTGATACTAAGTTGTTCGTATTTGTTGAAAAACATAGTAAGGTGTAATCACATTCAAAGTTGATTATTCAAAAACTCTACAAAACAACCAAGATGTTAAAAAACACACAAGATCCACTTAACACTGGTAGCTTATATAAACCACCTATGGTTGTCAGATCTGAGAAAAATATCTGGCAATTTCGGATTGTGTATATTCATTCACTATTTCTTGGAATTCCAGTGTTTATGATGAAAATTGTGATGGTTCCATGATTAACTGCTGCTAAGGTTTCACCTCAAGTCATTAAAGACTTATGTTCAGAAAAATGCATTTATGCTTTTTGCTAACGGAGGTGAACAAAAACCTTAGGAACAAGATCTTATATGTTGAACAACAATTTTGAAAACCTTTAAAAGTTAAAATCAAAATTATTTAAATAAGAAAAGAAAATCAGAAGTCTCAAAACATACATCAAACATAACTAAGGATCAACTCTAAACTATGGTAGAAAGATACCAAGTTTATAAAAAGGAGCTTGAATCTACCCAAATCACTTGTGAGAAAAGGGTAAAATCCTGCAAAGGTTATGAGTTGATGTTTTAGAAAAACCAGATCAAAAGTAATGTGAAATTTGGCATAAGCATTTACAAAAATGTCCAAGTTTCTCAAAACATTGTTGTAAATAATTCTAGATTGGTTATTCCTTCCTTAAATGTCACGGCCCCCGTCCCGGTGTGACCCGGTCCAGGAGCCGCGGGCAGAAACCCGTGGTATTTATTATTTGAGTTGACAACGGAAGTTTAACAGGATCTTTTAAAACTTGAATATGCCCAATTATTTTATTTCATAATTTGGGACAAACCCCGTAATTTACAATAGAGGAATTTCACAAGTAAATTCTCTGTTTTGCAAAACATGTTTATTTGTTTAACTGAGCCACCACTTCAAGCTTTATTAGTGCTCCGTAGCACTTTTCCTTGATTCACAGGAGGTCACCTGAAACATGTTTTAAAAATGAGGCAACGCCGTTGGATGGAAACTTTGAATGATTATGATTGTGAAATCAAATACCATCCCGGCAAAGCGAATGTAGTCGCTGATGCCTTGAGCAGAAAGGAAAGGGTTAAACCCATACGCATTAACGCCAAGCGTATGGAGATAAAGAACAGTTTGATAGAAAGGGTGTTAGCTGCACAGAAGGAAGCTGTGTTAGAAGCTAACTATCCTAATGAAAAGTTAGGAGTAACTGAGGAGCAGTTAACTCTTAGCAAAGACGGAATTTTACGGTTAAACGGACGAATATGGGTTCCAATTTTTGGAGGACTTCGTGACGTCATCCTCCAAGAAGCCCATAGTTCCAAATACTCCGTTCATCCTGGAGCTGATAAGATGTACCAGGATTTAAAGGCAAATTATTGGTGGATAGGCTTGAAAAAGTCTGTGGCCGCCCATGTAGCAAAATGCTTGACATGTGCGCAAGTCAAAGCCGAGCATCAGAAACCGTCAGGTTTGCTACAACAGCCTGAACTTCCTACGTGGAAGTGGGAAATGGTAACTATGGATTTTATTACCAAGTTACCCAAGACAAGAAAAGGCAATGATACGATATGGGTTATAGTTGACCGACTGACTAAGTCAGCTCATTTCTTACCCATCAAGGAGACTTATAGCTCCGATATGTTAGCCCAGTTATACGTTGACAAGATTGTAGCCCTACACGGCATACCTGTAGCTATTATCTCTGACCGAGATACTAGGTACACGTCACATTTTTGGAAGAGCTTCCAGCAATCTTTGGGCACACGTTTGAACTTTAGTACGGCGTACCATCCTCAGACAGACGGTCAGAGTGAGCGTACCATTCAAACGTTGGAAGACATGCTACGTGTATGTGCGATCGAATTAAAAGGTAGCTGGGATAAGAACCTACCATTGATCGAGTTCTCCTACAACAATAGCTACCATACCAGCATTAAGGCTGCGCCTTTTGAGGCATTATACGGTAGAAAGTGTAGATCTCCAGTTTGTTGGGCGGAAGTTGGAGAAGTCCAGTTATCAGGACCAGAAATCGTGTTTGAAACGACGGAAAAGATTGTCCAGATTCGTAACAACCTCCAAGCTGCCCGGAATAGGCAGAAGAGTTACGCGGATCCAAGTCGTAAGGATTTTCACTTCGAGGTAGGTGACAAAGTCCTACTTAAAGTGTCACCATGGAAAGGGGTGATGCGATTCGGTAAGAAAGGCAAACTAAGCCCGAGATACATAGGACCTTTCGAGGTTATTGAACATGTCGGGTCTGTTGCCTACAAGTTGAACTTACCGGAAGAGCTCAGTGGAATTCACAATGTGTTCCACATCTGCAATCTAAAGAAGTGTTCCGCTGACGATTCACATGTCATGCCACATACAGATGTACAAATAGATAAGAGCTTAACATTTGTTGAAAAACCTTTGTCGATTGAAGATCGACAGGTAAGGAAGCTTCGAAGAAAGCATATACCTTTTGTGAAGGTCAAATGGGATGCCCGTAGAGGTCCCGATTTCACGTGGGAGTTAGAATCCACAATGAAAGAAAAGTACCCGTACTTGTTTCAGTAAATCTCGGGTCGAGATTTATTTTAAGGGGGTGAGGATGTAACACCTCGAAAATTTCGGGTTCAATAATAAAACGACACGTGTCATGTCAGACAAAACGCGTTGTAAACTCGGATTTTAATAAAGATGATTCGGTAGGATTTAAAGTGGCGTCATGTTAAACTGTTACCTCTGAACGACCTAAATTTTTAAATCCCAAGACCCGATTAAATGCAATACACATCTTTTATGCCCTCTATGCACAGAATTATTGTCAAGAAAGGAAAAGTCAAATGCATGATGTGATCCCATGATGAAATGAATGATAAACCGTCATTTACGGGTCTTGTATATGCAATCAAGAGAAATAATGGATGGTGGTAGGGTATGTTACAATATTAGACACTTATTGGAGGTCTCCTACTGATAAAATAAGTCCCAAAGTCGATCATTGATGTCCCAAAAGTCGTGCAAGTTGTTACCTTTTCGTATCTTCAACAAACGACAACAATTTTGTCACAGGAAGGGGCTAGCGCACCGCTACATACGTAGCGTAACGGTGCGCTACCATTGATGAGTCAGAAAGCCCAAAGTAGCGGGCTAGCGCACCGCTACATGTGTAGCGTAACGGTGCGCTAGCTGTGCCCAGAAGCAGAAAAACAGGCAGCAGCCTGTATGTCGCGATTGTGACTTGTTTCTTCGGTTTTTCTTGCATGTGCATGAACCTTAGACTCCCCTAGGCACTAGAAGACATGTGTTGAACAATTGTGGAAGGGTATAGACTCTTGTGTCAATTGATTGTGGTGTGTAAACCCACTATATAAAGGACCTTCAAATGCAACTTTCATTCACACATCATATTCAAGCATTCTGAGTATTTGGGGAGCTTGCAAACTGATCAAGAGCCTTTCTAATCATCCTTAATCACCTTGTAAGTGCTCTAATCTTTCCTTAGTCAATTACTTAGCATAATTAGCTTAAAAGTCAAACTGAGTTTGACTTAGCGATAAGTAGACGATGGTTTAGCCATACGTCGAAATTAAGGTAGCGCTAAGTAGGTATTTATATGAGTATTAAACCCTTGAAAGGGTTCCTGCTGATTCAAATCATAACGTATTCGTTTGTCGAGTCAAACAAGAACCGAAAAAGTCAACAGAACTTCATTTTACAAATAAACGCGTAATTATCAATCCGGATAACGTGTAATATGTTTTGACACATAAATAACTTGATAATAAGTTTAAGAACTTGTCTAGGCTTGTTTGGTTCGTCAACTTTCGGTTTAAACCTCGGTTCGGAACCGAAGAACGCAAAGCTTTGACTTTTGCGTTGACTTCAGTTCTGACCCGTTTTAGTATGATTTGATAGTGCCTTAAAGTTCCAATAAGACTTGGTTACATGTTAGAACAAACCTCTGAGTTTGAAATGTTGATTACACGGTTCGTTTACGCGTTCCGTTAAATGCTTAGAAGTTGACCAAAATGCCCTTTCGAACTTAAAACGAGATTTTTGACAATGTGAGTGGCCAAGGACCTTGGCTACTGAATAATAAGCATGTCCGTAAAATCCTACATCAATCCGAGGTCTAGATTGTGATTTATGCGCATTATCGTGTTTAACGAGCTTTTAAGTAATTAAACGGCATAATTAGCGCATAGCCCACCTAAACCCGATTTTTGGTATCAAGCTTTATACCTACCGATGTTAAATAATATTTTAGGATTTATAAATATTTTTAATGACTTTTAGGCTGAGTTTATAAAGGGTTAGTGCATTGATTCAGTAATTACCGAATTAAACTTTTTAATGCATAAAATGAGTTTTACATATCCAAATGAAGCAAGGCTTTTTGCTACTGATTCAAAATAATAAATAGAATATTTTGAACTATAAAAACTGATTAAAACTCAGATGTTGTATCTAAACCCGAAAATCGCTTAAAACCGTTAATTACACGTTTTAAGCGAAAAGTACGAGTTAAAACCTTTATAAACATACAAGACTCATTGCCTACTGATGTAACTTAGTAAAATGTGTATTTTTACAGATTACATCAGTCCCGAATTCAGACCTACGTTAAAACTCTTTTATAACCTTCAAATTGACCAAAATACCCCTACGGGGCTAAGTTGGCAATTAATCTCGTTTTGGGCATAATGGAAGATATCTTAATGATATCACAACATATATAAAGCATATCAACATTAGTAACCTGTCCCGGACTCTCTAGATTAACCGTTACGCGTTAATCGCGTTCGGTTCGGTTATGTAACTAGTTTACGTATAAATAACCGAAACGGGTCAAACCTTAACGGTTTTATCTCAAAATCCAGAATGTGAATAATAAACCCATATTAAACAAGTCTCTGAACTTGTCGGGTCTAAATCACATTCTATCCGGTCTTCGCTTAATCGTGCGTACGAACCGTATCTTTGAAACTAGCCGGTCTAAGCCTAAGCTTAATTAAGAACCGCTAGGATTCTAATAGGTTATATTTAACCTTCGTTCCAGATTAGGAGAAACAGTAAAAGCTACCTGCTATTTGATTATTGTGACTATACTTTGCATCAAGGTAAATACTTTTAACTTATTTTCCCTATACGGGCTTGGGTTACGGTACATAGCGTACCGCTTGATCGAGCATCAAATCTTCCACGCTTAGTGGTTAATTGAATAATTTGATCGGCTCGTTTTAAACAGATGTGTTTACTTTACAGCCTTTGGGGGGGTTAATGACCATGTCCCGGATATCCTCGGCATTATCTTACGAGATTGCCACGACCTGAGCACGGGGTGTAGGCGTACTCCCGTGTATAACTCACTTACAGTGGTGTGTCTATTGATCTTTAACCCGGATACGTCCGGGCTACTGAACGCATAAGTAACACGTAATTCGTTAACAAGATTATTATATATCAAAATAATTCTCCCAAGTTAAACAAAATGTTTATGCCATGTGCATCCAAACCAATTTTCAATCATTTTATAAAATGAGTCAGTTGAATGTATTTACCAGTGTAAACTGACGTATTTTCCCAAAAAGATTAAATGCAGGTACTAGGCGAAATAGGCTGGAAGTCTCCTAAGCATCACTAGAAGTCTCGCAAACTTAAGATGCCGATGTCTGTTGAACCATAAACAATATTTTTATTATTCGATCCTACTGTGGATAAACACCGGATAATTGTGACTTTGTTTACAATAATAAATTCGGTTGTATCTTATTTAAATTTGCTTCCGCTGTGCATTATTATATTGTGTTGTTTGACTATTACGTTGCCAACCACGTCACGATACTCCCCCACCAGGCCCACCGGTGACACGTGGAAATCGGGGTGTGACAGGTTGGTATCAGAGCCAGGTTGATCTTCAGGAAACACTCCTGGGTATTCAGAAATGACAGGGATGTCTTCTAACTTCGGTTTAGGTTCCTCCAAAATCACTTGCGCCATGTAAATGGCACATCCCCTCTTCAAACACTTGGAAGCCTTGAGCATAGTCACCTGCTCAGGCAGTCCGTAGTGGGTATCTCCCCGAATGGTAAGTGACTCACCAGACGGAGTCTTTATTACTACCTGTTTCTGTTTACAGACGATTTGGGCCTGGTTATGAGATAACCAGTCCATACCCAGCACTATGTCAAAACCAGCTAATTTAAACGGAAGTAGAGACAGAGGAAAAGAATGGTTCTTAATGGATATAGTACATCCATCTAACACAGTAGAGACGGTTTCTATGGTACCATCTGCTAACTCTACCTCATAGTTTACGCTTAGGGTTTTGACAGGTAAATTCAACAATTTACAAAACTTCTGATCCACAAAAGACTTATCTGCACCGGAATCAAAAAGTACTCTTGCAAAGACATCATTTACAAGGAATGTACCTGTTATGACGTTATCATCTTGCACAGCCTCCTGCGCATCCATCCTGAAGACTCTGGCGTTAGTCTTCTTAGCCTCCTCAGGCTTCTTGTTGTTCTTGGGGCAGTTAGTCTTTATGTGGCCCTTCTCATTGCAACGATAGCACGTCGCATCCTTCATCTTCTTGCAATCCAAGGTTTTGTGTTCCTTGGATTTGCACAAACCACAAGCAAAAGACCTTGATTCGTTATTCGAGTTTGATTCGAATCTGCACTTTCCAAAGTGCTTCTTCTTGCAAGTTTTGCATGTGGGCTTCTCTCCAGAACGATGCCCATCTTTCTTCGACTCCGATCCCTTCTTGCGATCACCGCTCCCACGGTGTTTCTTGTTCGACCAACGCGAACCATCATCTTCTCGCTTCCTCTTCTCAGTATCCTTATTCCTCAGCGATCTCTGACGGACCGCATCAAGTGTGAGGGATAAGGAAAGGTCAGTTACAGACCTGAAGGTAACTGGCCGAGAAGCTTTAACACTGGCCTTGATCTCGGGTTCCAACCCGCCAATAAAACGAGCGATCCTCTTTGGCTCGGGGGTTACCAGGTAGGGAACCAATCTGGACAGCGTATTGAAGCTTGTCAGGTAAGCTTGGCAGTCGAGGTTCTTCATTACCAATGACAGAAAGTCATATTCAATCTTTTCCACCTCGTGTTGAGGGCAGTAATTGTCTTTGATCAAGGCAATGAATTGATCCCACGTCATGCTATACAACGGGATCTTTCCGGAGGCCTCCATCAGAGATCTCCACCAGACCAATGCTTCACCTTTGAAGGACTGTGACACAAACTTCACTATATCCCGTTCAGCGCACCCGCTTATGTCCACCACTGTGTCCATTTCATCCAGCCACGTCATGCAATCAACGGCCCCCTTTTCCCCTGTAAAATCCCGGGGCTTGCAAGACACGAAGTATTTGTAAGTGCAACCCTTGTTACGGGGTCCTTGATGCAGTACCAAGTGCTGGGATGGGTCACTTTGATTGTTGGTGGACTGACGGTCATCACCGTCTTTCTTTGGTCCGTTCCTCTTGGGAGGAGGCTTGTTATGAGCCTCAGAATGTGTTCTTGGCTTAGAGTGTGATACGGAGTGGGTCCTACTCCTGGTACCACTGTATTCTTCATATTGCCTATCCAAGGCTTGAGTGACAGCACCATCAATGATAGCTTTTAGTTCGGCGCCCGTCAATGTAATCTGGGCGTTTTCATTTGGCGCCGCAGTAGGGCTATTGACTTCATTAGAATTTGCCATTCGTATTGAACTGTTACAGAAACAAGAACAATATTTTATTTGAAAGTTTATTATAGAATTACCCCCTTAGGGTAACTCGTTAACCATGGTAACAGAGACCCTTCTTGGTTAACTCATTAATCGTATTAATTTAGGATTTCAATTTAAATTTATCCTAAACATATAACAATAACAATATATATATTAGCACATAAGGCTTGGTCACATGGACAATTTAATATACTATGATTTCTGAGAATCAAGACTTTTAAGGTTTGAACCTAGTTCATTACCTTTATTAGACAGGGAGTCCTAGCTACCACCGTCTTTTGGCTTATATAGAAATGAGCATGGCCCGTAGGCGCTATTTTACCACGTATGGTTGAATATGATCACCTTAATTGATGATGTAAATCCAGGATTCAGAGATCATTATACTGGATTAGGAAACTTCTAAAGAATCCTTATTCATTTTTTTAAAAAAAATGACATGTGATTTTTAACGAATCACTTCTACCCAGGAGTGTTTCCTGAAGATCTACCTGGCCTACCACCAGATAGACAAGTCGAATTCAGGATCGATATCATTCCCGGAGCGGCACCAGTTGCCAGAGCACCATACAGATTGGCACCCACCGAAATGAAGGAGTTGCGGACGCAGCTAGATGAACTGCTGGCTAAGGGTTTCATTCGACCTAGTTCATCTCCTTGGGGAGCGCCAATCCTGTTTGTCAAGAAGAAGGATGGATCGATGCGTCTATGCATCGACTATCGCGAGCTTAACAAGGTCACGATCAAGAATAGGTATCCATTGCCCAGAATCGACGATTTGTTCGATCAGCTTCAAGGGGCAAGTTACTTCTCAAAGATTGATTTGAGGTCTGGATACCATCAGTTGAAGGTTAAGGATGAAGACGTTCACAAGACTGCATTTAGGACTCGTTACGGTCACTACGAGTTTCTAGTGATGCCTTTTGGGCTCACCAATGCACCGGCTACGTTCATGGATCTCATGAATCGCGTTTGCAAGCCGCACTTAGATAAATTCGTCATCGTTTTCATCGACGACATTCTCATTTATTCTAAGAACAAAGCTGACCACGAGAAACATCTTCGATGTATTCTCAAACTTCTGCATAAGGAAAAGCTCTATGCCAAATTCTCCAAATGTGAATTTTGGCTTAGGGAAGTCCAATTTCTTGGACATGTGGTCAGTGAGTGTGGTATCCAGGTGGATCCCGCTAAGGTTGAAGCAGTAATGAACTGGCAAGAGCCAAAGACGCCAACAGAAATCCGTAGCTTCCTAGGGTTGGCAGGATATTACAGGCGCTTCATTGAAAATTTTTCAAGGATTGCTGCACCCCTAACTTCCCTGACCAAGAAGAAAGTAAAGTTCGTTTGGGGTCCTAAGCAGCAAGAGTCCTTCGATGTTTTGAAACAAAGGTTGAGCAACGCTCCTGTGCTTACCTTACCGGAAGGCGCTGAAGAATTTGTAGTTTATTGTGATGCATCACACACTGGCATGGGGTGTGTGCTTATGCAGAAAGGCAAGGTGATTGCCTATGCATCACGGCAGTTAAAGGTGCACGAAAAGAATTACACCACCCATGACTTGGAATTGGGTGCCGTTGTGTTCGCACTAAAACTGTGGAGGCATTATCTTTATGGAATCAAGTTTGTGATCTTTTCTGATCACAAGAGCCTCCAGCATTTGTTTAACCAGAAAGAATTAAACATGAGGCAACGCCGTTGGATGGAAACTTTGAATGATTATGATTGTGAAATCAAATACCATCCCGGCAAAGCGAATGTAGTCGCTGATGCCTTGAGCAGAAAGGAAAGGGTTAAACCCATACGCATTAACGCCAAGCGTATGGAGATAAAGAACAGTTTGATAGAAAGGGTGTTAGCTGCACAGAAGGAAGCTGTGTTAGAAGCTAACTATCCTAATGAAAAGTTAGGAGTAACTGAGGAGCAGTTAACTCTTAGCAAAGACGGAGTTTTACGGTTAAACGGACGAATATGGGTTCCAATTTTTGGAGGACTTCGTGACGTCATCCTCCAAGAAGCCCATAGTTCCAAATACTCCATTCATCCTGGAGCTGATAAGATGTACCAGGATTTAAAGGCAAATTATTGGTGGATAGGCTTGAAAAAGTCTGTGGCCGCCCATGTAGCAAAATGCTTGACATGTGCGCAAGTCAAAGCCGAGCATCAGAAACCGTCAGGTTTGCTACAACAGCCTGAACTTCCTACGTGGAAGTGGGAAATGGTAACTATGGATTTTATTACCAAGTTACCCAAGACAAGAAAAGGCAATGATACGATATGGGTTATAGTTGACCGACTGACTAAGTCAGCTCATTTCTTACCCATCAAGGAGACTTATAGCTCCGATATGTTAGCCCAGTTATACGTTGACAAGATTGTAGCCCTACACGGCATACCTGTAGCTATTATCTCTGACCGAGATACTAGGTACACGTCACATTTTTGGAAGAGCTTCCAGCAATCTTTGGGCACACGTTTGAACTTTAGTACGGCGTACCATCCTCAGACAGACGGTCAGAGTGAGCGTACCATTCAAACGTTGGAAGACATGCTACGTGTATGTGCGATCGAATTAAAAGGTAGCTGGGATAAGAACCTACCATTGATCGAGTTCTCCTACAACAATAGCTACCATACCAGCATTAAGGCTGCGCCTTTTGAGGCATTATACGGTAGAAAGTGTAGATCTCCAGTTTGTTGGGCGGAAGTTGGAGAAGTCCAGTTATCAGGACCAGAAATCGTGTTTGAAACGACGGAAAAGATTGTCCAGATTCGTAACAACCTCCAAGCTGCCCGGAATAGGCAGAAGAGTTACGCGGATCCAAGTCGTAAGGATTTTCACTTCGAGGTAGGTGACAAAGTCCTACTTAAAGTGTCACCATGGAAAGGGGTGATGCGATTCGGTAAGAAAGGCAAACTAAGCCCGAGATACATAGGACCTTTCGAGGTTATTGAACGTGTCGGGTCTGTTGCCTACAAGTTGAACTTACCGGAAGAGCTCAGTGGAATTCACAATGTGTTCCACATCTGCAATCTAAAGAAGTGTTCCGCTGACGATTCACATGTCATGCCACATACAGATGTACAAATAGATAAGAGCTTAACATTTGTTGAAAAACCTTTGTCGATTGAAGATCGACAGGTAAGGAAGCTTCGAAGAAAGCATATACCTTTTGTGAAGGTCAAATGGGATGCCCGTAGAGGTCCCGATTTCACGTGGGAGTTAGAATCCACAATGAAAGAAAAGTACCCGTACTTGTTTCAGTAAATCTCGGGTCGAGATTTATTTTAAGGGGGTGAGGATGTAACACCTCGAAAATTTCGGGTTCAATAATAAAACGACACGTGTCATGTCAGACAAAACGCGTTGTAAACTCGGATTTTAATAAAGATGATTCGGTAGGATTTAAAGTGGCGTCATGTTAAACTGTTACCTCTGAACGACCTAAATTTTTAAATCCCAAGACCCGATTAAATGCAATACACATCTTTTATGCCCTCTATGCACAGAATTATTGTCAAGAAAGGAAAAGTCAAATGCATGATGTGATCCCATGATGAAATGAATGATAAACCGTCATTTACGGGTCTTGTATATGCAATCAAGAGAAATAATGGATGGTGGTAGGGTATGTTACAGTATTAGACACTTATTGGAGGTCTCCTACTGATAAAATAAGTCCCAAAGTCGATCATTGATGTCCCAAAAGTCGTGCAAGTTGTTACCTTTTCGTATCTTCAACAAACGACAACAATTTTGTCACAGGAAGGGGCTAGCGCACCGCTACATACGTAGCGTAACGGTGCGCTACCATTGATGAGTCAGAAAGCCCAAAGTAGCGGGCTAGCGCACCGCTACATGTGTAGCGTAACGGTGCGCTAGCTGTGCCCAGAAGCAGAAAAACAGGCAGCAGCCTGTATGTCGCGATTGTGACTTGTTTCTTCGGTTTTTCTTGCATGTGCATGAACCTTAGACTCCCCTAGGCACTAGAAGACATGTGTTGAACAATTGTGGAAGGGTATAGACTCTTGTGTCAATTGATTGTGGTGTGTAAACCCACTATATAAAGGACCTTCAAATGCAACTTTCATTCACACATCATATTCAAGCATTCTGAGTATTTGGGGAGCTTGCAAACTGATCAAGAGCCTTTCTAATCATCCTTAATCACCTTGTAAGTGCTCTAATCTTTCCTTAGTCAATTACTTAGCATAATTAGCTTAAAAGTCAAACTGAGTTTGACTTAGCGATAAGTAGACGATGGTTTAGCCATACGTCGAAATTAAGGTAGCGCTAAGTAGGTATTTATATGAGTATTAAACCCTTGAAAGGGTTCCTGCTGATTCAAATCATAACGTATTCGTTTGTCGAGTCAAACAAGAACCGAAAAAGTCAACAGAACTTCATTTTACAAATAAACGCGTAATTATCAATCCGGATAACGTGTAATCTGTTTTGACACATAAATAACTTGATAATAAGTTTAAGAACTTGTCTAGGCTTGTTTGGTTCGTCAACTTTCGGTTTAAACCTCGGTTCGGAACCGAAGAACGCAAAGCTTTGACTTTTGCGTTGACTTCAGTTCTGACCCGTTTTAGTATGATTTGATAGTGCCTTAAAGTTCCAATAAGACTTGGTTACATGTTAGAACAAACCTCTGAGTTTGAAATGTTGATTACACGGTTCGTTTACGCGTTCCGTTAAATGCTTAGAAGTTGACCAAAATGCCCTTTCGAACTTAAAACGAGATTTTTGACAATGTGAGTGGCCAAGGACCTTGGCTACTGAATAATAAGCATGTCCGTAAAATCCTACATCAATCCGAGGTCTAGATTGTGATTTATGCGCATTATCGTGTTTAACGAGCTTTTAAGTAATTAAACGGCATAATTAGCGCATAGCCCACCTAAACCCGATTTTTGGTATCAAGCTTTATACCTACCGATGTTAAATAATATTTTAGGATTTATAAATATTTTTAATGACTTTTAGGCTGAGTTTATAAAGGGTTAGTGCATTGATTCAGTAATTACCGAATTAAACTTTTTAACGCATAAAATGAGTTTTACATATCCAAATGAAGCAAGGCTTTTTGCTACTGATTCAAAATAATAAATAGAATATTTTGAACTATAAAAACTGATTAAAACTCAGATGTTGTATCTAAACCCGAAAATCGCTTAAAACCGTTAATTACACGTTTTAAGCGAAAAGTACGAGTTAAAACCTTTATAAACATACAAGACTCATTGCCTACTGATGTAACTTAGTAAAATGTGTATTTTTACAGATTACATCAGTCCCGAATTCAGACCTACGTTAAAACTCTTTTATAACCTTCAAATTGACCAAAATACCCCTACGGGGCTAAGTTGGCAATTAATCTCGTTTTGGGCATAATGGAAGATATCTTAATGATATCACAACATATATAAAGCATATCAACATTAGTAACCTGTCCCGGACTCTCTAGATTAACCGTTACGCGTTAATCGCGTTCGGTTCGGTTATGTAACTAGTTTACGTATAAATAACCGAAACGGGTCAAACCTTAACGGTTTTATCTCAAAATCCAGAATGTGAATAATAAACCCATATTAAACAAGTCTCTGAACTTGTCGGGTCTAAATCACATTCTATCCGGTCTTCGCTTAATCGTGCGTACGAACCGTATCTTTGAAACTAGCCGGTCTAAGCCTAAGCTTAATTAAGAACCGCTAGGATTCTAATAGGTTATATTTAACCTTCGTTCCAGATTAGGAGAAACAGTAAAAGCTACCTGCTATTTGATTATTGTGACTATACTTTGCATCAAGGTAAATACTTTTAACTTATTTTCCCTATACGGGCTTGGGTTACGGTACATAGCGTACCGCTTGATCGAGCATCAAATCTTCCACGCTTAGTGGTTAATTGAATAATTTGATCGGCTCGTTTTAAACAGATGTGTTTACTTTACAGCCTTTGGGGGGGTTAATGACCATGTCCCGGATATCCTCGGCATTATCTTACGAGATTGCCACGACCTGAGCACGGGGTGTAGGCGTACTCCCGTGTATAACTCACTTACAGTGGTGTGTCTATTGATCTTTAACCCGGATACGTCCGGGCTACTGAACGCATAAGTAACACGTAATTCGTTAACAAGATTATTATATATCAAAATAATTCTCCCAAGTTAAACAAAATGTTTATGCCATGTGCATCCAAACCAATTTTCAATCATTTTATAAAATGAGTCAGTTGAATGTATTTACCAGTGTAAACTGGCGTATTTTCCCAAAAAGATTAAATGCAGGTACTAGGCGAAATAGGCTGGAAGTCTCCTAAGCATCACTAGAAGTCTCGCAAACTTAAGATGCCGATGTCTGTTGAACCATAAACAATATTTTTATTATTCGATCCTACTGTGGATAAACACCGGATAATTGTGACTTTGTTTACAATAATAAATTCGGTTGTATCTTATTTAAATTTGCTTCCGCTGTGCATTATTATATTGTGTTGTTTGACTATTACGTTGCCAACCACGTCACGATACTCCCCCACCGGGCCCACCGGTGACACGTGGAAATCGGGGTGTGACACGAAACTAGGTAAGAAACTTAATACAACATTTACGATAAGCTCACGAGATTAAAACCCTCACGACGAATGACAAAGTATAGCCCTGATTTGGGCAGCACTTAAACATCCATTGGATTGGTTTCAATAAATCGGACATTGTATCGTAGCAGTGATCGAGTTAATACCCTGTATTCGGGGCAGCGTTTCCCTAAGCGAAATTGTGATTTTAGGTAGTAAACTTCGTTTTTGATTGAAGTTTTCGAACACAGATGAAAGCCTATGCCCCGGTCTATTTATAGCAACTTTTTGGGTTTTACGCGGCCCGCGTAACCCACCATTAAAACTTACGCGGCCCGCGAGGGCCACCTAGTCTACGACTAGGGCTAGCGTGTCATCGGTAGGTCCGCCACGTGTGCGACACGTGGCCTGTTCGCTTATTCGGAGATTTTATAAGTTGTCGCGGCCCGCGTAACCTTATCTTATGGTTTACGCGGCCCGCGTGAAAACCAATTTTCTTGTTTTCTTGATTTTTTATGCACATTAGGGTTTCAGGGGTCCGGGTTTTCACTTACGGGTCAAATTGGGATATTTTTGCTGGTCCTTACATCCTCCCCACCTTATTTAAAATCTCGTCCTCGAGATTTACTGAAATAAGTGAGGATACTTTCGCTTCATTTCCGATTCCAGTTCCCAGGTATATTCGGGTCCTCTTCTTGAATCCCACTTGACTTTGACAAGCACCAGTCGTTTGTGTTTGAGGAATTTAATCTTTCTGTCTTCTCTCTGAAATGGTTTCTCAACAAACTTTAGCTTTTCATTTACCTCTATGTCTTGAAGAGGTACTACCAGGGATTCGTCAGATAAACATTTCTTGAGGTTGGATACATGAAATACGTCATGTACCCCGGCTAACTCTTCTGGTAGTTGTAAGCGATAGGCAACCGGTCCTATGCGTTGGATTACTGGGAATGGTCCTATATATCTTGGACTCAGTTTTCCTTTCTTACCGAATCGAACTACTCCTTTCCATGGAGAAACTTTCAAGAGTACCCTGTTTCCAACTTGAAATTCTAGTGGCTTGCGTCGATTGTCAGCATAACTCTTCTGGCGATCTCGAGCCGTTTTAAGTCTTTCCTTGATTTGAGTGATCTTGTCGGTGGTTTCTTGTACGATTTCGGAACCTGATAGTTGACTTTCTCCTATTTCTGCCCAACAAACTGGGGTTCTACACTTTCGTCCATACAGTGCTTCAAACGGGGCAGCTTCGATGCTTGAATGATAACTATTGTTATATGATAATTCAATTAAAGGTAAATGGTTGTCCCAGCTTCCTCCAAAATCTATCACACATGCCCTGAGCATGTCTTCCTGGGTTTGGATTGTCCTTTCACTCTGTCCGTCTGTTTGGGGATGGTATGCAGTACTTAAATTTAGTCGGGTTCCCATTGCTTCCTGGAAACTAGTCCAGAAATGGGAAGTGAAGCGACTATCTCTATCCGATACAATGGAGAGTGGGACTCCATGTAAGGATACTACCTCGTCTACGTATAACTTGGCTAACCTTTCCATACTAAAGGTTTCCTTCATGGGTAGAAAATGAGCTGATTTCGTTAATCGATCCACAATTACCCAAATCACGTCATTACCTTTCCTGGTTCTGGGAAACTTAGTAACAAAATCCATGGTTATTAGTTCCCATTTCCAAACAGGCATTGCGAACAAGTTAGACACTTAGATACATATCTAGCTATGTCCTTTTTCATTCCTATCCACCAAAAGTTATTCCTTAAATCTTGGTACATCTTATTATTACCAGGATGTATGGTATACCTAGATTTATGGGCTTCCTCTAAAATCTTATTTCTTAATTCCCCTTGCTTAGGTACCCAAATCCTTTTCTTATGGAATCTCCAAATTCCATCACTTCCTTGCTCTAATTCCTTTACTCGTCCTTTCATTCCTTCAGCATCATCCTTGATTGTTGTCTTCTGAATATTCTTCAGTTGTTCCATTAAGTCTAATTGTAAACTTAATCTAAGAGCACGAACTCGCTTTTGCTTTTCATGATACTTACGACTTAAGGCATCTGCAACTACGTTTGCTTTTCCTTCGTGATATTGAATATCACAGTCGTAGTCACTTAGAATTTCCATCCATCTTCTTTGCCTCATGTTCAATCCTTTTTGCCCAAATATATATTCTAGGCTTTTATTATCTGTATAAACGGTAAACTTACTTCCATACAGATAGTGCCTCCAAATCTTAAGGGCAAAAATTATCGCTCCTAATTCTAAATCATGAGTCGTATAATTTTCCTCGTGTTTTTTCAATTGCCTTGAGGCATACGCAATTACCTTCTTGCGTTGCATTAGCACATATCCTAATCCAAGCTTAGAAGCGTCACAGTAGACTTCAAAATCTTCTGTTCCTTCTGGTAAGGCAAGAATTGGGGTGTTTGTTAACCTTTGCTTTAAAATCTTAAAAGCCTCTTCCTGCCTGGGTCCCCATTCAAACTTAACTGCTTTGCAGGTTAGCTTAGTTAATGGCACAGCTATCTTAGAAAAATCCTTAATAAACCGTCTATAGTATCCGGCTAATCCTAGAAAACTTCTAATTTCCATAGCTGATTGTGGAACCTTCCATTTGGTGATCGCTTCTATTTTGGAGGGATCTATGTGAATACCTTCGTGATTCACCATGTGTCCTAAAAATTGTACCTCCTGTAGCCAAAATTCACACTTCGAGAATTTGGCATAAAGCTTTTCTTTTCTTAACAAGGTTAAGAGTGCATGCAAATGCTCACAATGCTCGTCTTGACTTTTGGAATAAATGAGTATATCATCGATAAAGAAAATTACAAATTTATCCAAGTACGGTTTACAAATCCTATTCATCATGTCCATAAATGCTGCAGGAGCATTTGTTTGTCCAAAGGGCATGAATGTAAACTCGTAATGACCATACCTAGTTCTGAAAGCAGTTTTAGGTATGTCTTCTTCTTGCACTTTTAATTGATGATATCCGGAGCGTAAATCTATCTTAGAAAAATATCTAGCTCCTTGAAGCTGATCAAAAAGATCGTCAATCCTAGGTAATGGGTATCGATTCTTAATTGTAACCTTATTCAATTCCCTATAATCGATACACATTCGCATCGAACCATCTTTCTTTTTCACAAACAACACGGGCGCTCCCCAAGGGGATGAACTAGCTTGTATAAATCCTTTGCTTAGTAATTCATCTAACTGCTTTTTCAATTCTAGCATTTCGGTGGTTGCTAACCGATAAGGTGCCTTGGCTATCGGTGTAGGTCCAGGAATTAGATGAATTCTAAATTCTACTTCCCTATCGGGTGGTAATCCAGGTAGTTCTTCTGGGAATACATCCGGGTATTCTGATACTACTGGAATTTCCTTAAGTTCCCTACCTTTAGTGTTGATGATTGCTGAAATCATATACACTATTTCTTGTTTTCTTGAATAACTGGCCACCTTCATTACTGAAATGAATTGCATTGGCTTACATGGCTTATCTCCTATAATCACCACTATTTGTCCTGTGGGTGCATGGATTTCTATGGAATTCTTATCACAGAGGATTCGAGCATGGTTGGCTACTAGCCAATCCATTCCTAATACCACATCGAATCCAGCTAAATTCATAGGTAACAGGTTTGCAGAAAATTTATGGCCTAAGAGTTCTATCCTTCCTTCTCACAAAACCTTATCTATTTTAACAGAATTCCCATCTGCCGTTTCGACAGTGAAGATTTGTCTAAGGTTGGTTAAGGGTAGTTTAAGAGCTTGGCAGAATGAAGTATTTATAAAACCTTGGTTTGCACCAGAGTCAAATAATACTTTTGCATAAACGTCATGAACTAGGAACGTACCAGTATCACGTCTGGGATGAGTTCTGCTTCTTGAGTAGTCAGCTAAAAGGCTCTTACGTTCTTTTTATTAGCTCCTTCAGCTGGTTTGGCCTTGTTGTCTGCTGGTTTGACCAGTTTAGGGCAGTATGGTCTAAAATGTCCTGCTTCTCCATAGTTGAAGCAGATTGTCGATTTCTTTCTTTTGCAATCTTCTTCTTGATGCCCTGGAATTTTGCAAAAATTGCAATACCCTTTGCATTTTCCAAAATGCTTTCTTTTGCAGGTACCACAGAATGGAGCAGTGGAAGATTGCCCAGTTCCCTTTTTCTTGAAATTACTACTATTACCCACACGAAATCCTTGGGTAATCTTTTGGGCCACTTCCTTCTTCCGATTTTCTTCTCTTGTGCGTACCAGCCCGTCGGTTAAGGTGTTGGCTAATTCCACAGCATCCTCAATAGTGCGGGGTCTTGCAGCTTTGACAATGTCACAAATTTCGCCAATCAAACCCCAGATGTAGCGAGAAATAAGCACTGGTTCTGGCGAAGCCAGGGTAGGTACAATTCTAGCATACTCGAAGAATGTCGAAGTATATCCTCGACAATCAATGTCTATCATCCGGTGATTGAGGAACTTATTTGTCATTTGTTCCTTTTCATATTCAGGACAGAATTTTCTTTCCACCAGGTTTTTAAATTCTTCCCAATTCATAGCATAAGCCACATCACTCCCCTTGGCTTGTAATCTTGTGTTCCACCATTCTAGTGCCCCTTCTTTAAAAAGATGTGACGCGTACATGACCTTGTCTTCCTCGGCACATTTACTTAATTACTGCCTCGGTTTTCTCTAACCAACGCAGTGCTACGATTGCCCCTTCATTGCCTGCAAATTCGATTGGTTTACAGGCAAGAAATTCCTTATAAGTGCAACCAGGTGTTGCAGCTTTCATTTTCTTAAGGAATGGGGCTTGTATCCCATCATTATCGTTATTATTATTGTTGCCGCCTCCATTTACACTATTACTGAAATTGTCATCACGAGTACGTTTGCTGAGAGTAGGCGGCAGACGTTCAACTGGATTTCGGGCAGCAGCAAGGATTGCTGGAATAGCATTTGCTATTCCCTGGGCAACGATGTTTTCTATATCTTGCCTATTCAGAAATTGATCTTCATGGTTTTGCTCAGATTGGTTAACTTCGTTAACTGGTTCATTACCAGCATGTTCCATCTGGTAATTAATATATATAAGTTATTAACACCAAATAAATAACAATCACATAATAAAACAGTCGCACATAATCATGTCAACACATATAGCCAAAATTGTCGACTTTGCGACTTCCATCTTTTTATATATTAGTATGCATCATTACACACCCGTTATATTACAAAAGTTTTATTTTAGGTTATTTTACATGATTATATTTTTATTATTATGATTATTATTATTTTATTATTATTAAACATGTAGCCACAACGACAACCGATCCCTGTCAGCTGGCACTTCAGAAACGACGTTCCCTCTCGTCGTATTTCCATGATATCCTCTCCCCCACTTCTCGGATTCTATTTCCTGCGTCCACCAGGTCCTCGCCATAATGGCGGAGTTCAGCCAGGTTTTATGTGCTCATAGGTGGATGTAGTGGAGGCTCAGGGTCAAATTGGGGGAAAAGGTATTAGGGTTATTCAAGAGATTCTGAAATTGCCAGTCAGTTGTCCACCATTCTTCTAGCTCTCCTGGTAGAGGTCGGGGGTGGATAATAGGATCTAGGATAGCAGGTTCCAGATTAACTGGAAGTTGTGCTTCCGCTGGGTAATAGAAGAGGTTTTCATCGGCAGGTCC
This sequence comes from Helianthus tuberosus, assembly GCA_030545235.1. Lineage (NCBI taxonomy): Eukaryota > Viridiplantae > Streptophyta > Magnoliopsida > Asterales > Asteraceae > Helianthus > Helianthus tuberosus. The sequence goes on from CM060430.1 coordinate 72,402,036, forward strand.
GATGAGGTCGCTATTTGCCAGTTGGCGGTCCAGCTCTTCCCATGGTGGCATCTCCTGGATTTGCCCTGAACTTTCCCCGATCTCCTTTCCTTTGCCTTTATCCTTTGGATCTTCAGTCCTTATAACTTTTTGTGTCGCTGGTTTCTTCCTACGCACACGCCTCCAGCCTACGAGTCTTCTTCTCTTTTTCGATTTTGGTTTCTCCTGAGGTTGGGCTTGGAATACCATTAGCTCTTCAGTATCAGCCTGGTAGTCAGTGAAGGTACCGGTGGTATCCATATCTGTGGTATGGATAGTAAAGTTTTGAAGGGCTTCTGATAGTTCATTCATGCTGTTAGCATACATGAAGAAACACATAAAATTCTAAGTTAAAACTTTGTAAATTAGATTTTCACAGAATCACAGAATGGCAATCAGAAAATTAAGTATTTCTAAATACTTATTTGGCTTAAATCAGTGGCTCTGATACCACCTTTTTCTGTCTCGGCCCCCGTCCCGGTGTGACCCGGTCCAGGAGCCGTGGGCAGAAACCCGTGGTATTTATTATTTGAATTGACAGCGGAAGTTTAACAGGATCTTTTAAAACATGAATATGCCCAATTATTTTATTTCATAATTTGGGAGAAACCCCGTAATTTACAATAGAGGAATTTCACAAGGAAATTCTCTATTTTACAAAACATGTTTATTTATTTAACTGAGCCACCACTTCAAGCTTTATTAGTGCTCCATAGCACTTTTCCTTGATTCACAGGAGGTCACCTGAAACATGTTTTAAAAATATTTTATCAGCGGGGAAATACTGGCGAGTCACTCAAATTTGATAAAACGACACATAGCTATGAATTACAGCGTAAGAGCGATTACAATGGCTACTATCTTATTTTTATCTGGCGCCGTGTCACACCCTGGTGACGATGGTCATACCACTATTGGGTCCTTTCACCCAAGTAGTGATGATTATCACTGTTAGGTTGATGAACCTAACCGTGACAAATTAGTAATGTGCACAATACCCAACTAGCCAGTGATTTAAGATTACCACGGCTTAATCCCTATAATTATAACTTTTGAAAATGATTGGAGTATTGTAAAATATTGTTGATAAAAGAGAATGACTCACATTGCAGGTTTAGTTGGGCAGAGTTTAGCCTACTGATAAGCCTGATAACCTAATTTAAATAACAATGCACATGAAACTAGGTAAGTAACTTAATACAACATTTACAACATTTACGATAAGCTCACGACGAATGACAAAGTATAGCCCTGATTTGGGCAGCACTTAAACATCCATCGGATTGGTTTCAATCGATCGGACATTGTATCGTAGCAGTGATCGATTTAATAACCTGTATTCGGAGCAGCGTTTCCCTAAGCGAAATTGTGATTTTAGGCAGTAAACTTCGTTTTTTATTAAAGTTTTCGAACCCAGATGAAAGCCCATGCCCTGATCTATTTATAGCAACTTTTTGGGTTTTACGCGGCCCGCGTAACCCACCCTTAAAACTTAGGCGGCCCGCGAGGGCCACCTAGTCTACGACTAGGGCTAGCGTGTCATCGGTAGGTCCGTCACGTGTGTGACACGTGGCCTGTTCGCTTATCCGGAGATTTTATAAGTTTTCGCGGCCCGCGTAACCTTATCTTATGGTTTACGCGGCCTGCGTCAAAACCAATTTTCTTGTTTTCTTGATTTTATATGCACATTAGGGTTTCAGGGGTCCGGGTTTTCACTTACGGGTCAAATTGGGATATTTTTACAGGTCCTTACATTAAAAACCTTCCAGTAGATGTTACAATATCTGCCTATGGAAAGGTTAAAAAGGGAAAGAAGAAAAATCACAAAACTAAAAAGTGTGTCAAAACTTTTGAAGTCAAAAGAAAATAGTATAAATCCAAAAACTTTGAGAGTCCACAGGTTTGTACTACAAAAGGAAAGCCAAACAAACCTTCATCCTTGCTCAAACATCTATTACCAAATAGCTGAGTGCAACCTCTGTTTTCAGGGAGGTCCAGGTAAATAAATGTATCACCGGTTAATAATTCTTCAAGAGGATATAGGCAAAATTCTCTCAAAAGATAACACATGGAAATAAGGTCTACAAAAGGCTTTCAAAACCATTGTGAACAAGCATCCTCATGCTCACAATCATCTGACTGGAAATGCTTCCCAATAGTGGTTATAGAAAAATTTGCTCAAACCACTGACCATTCTCTTAAACTTGAGATTGGAATGTCCTTGACCCCATCCAAAGCTATTTTGACTTTCGACACTCACCAGATCTAATTGTTTTATTCATCAAGAAGCTTTTACTTGTTTTTAAATTGTAAAGGTTTTATGTACATATCAGGATATATTACTCTTGATGTGCACAAAATGCAACATATAACTTACATCAAATGTGGCATTAAACTAACCCTTTTTTAGTACTAATGTTGGAAAAAGTGTGTTTTTGTCTTCCTTTTGTATTTTCGGGATTAAATGAGCTCAAATAAACAAAAGAAGCAAAAAGGCAGCTAAATCTAACATAAATACAAGAAAAGGGATAAACGTGGCATGCCCGACCCCTCGACAGCATCTTCCCAAGCAAAACAAGAGAACAGAAGGCTGAACACGCCCCGTGCTCAATGAGCACGGGGGCGTGCCCAAGTGTCTGCAGAAAAGACAAAGCTGTAGAAGCTTCTATCACCCACCACGGGGGCGTGCCCAGCGGACACGGGGCCGTGGTCAACTCTAAGATTCACAGAATCTGAAGAAATCTTGATAGTACAGATACGCTTCTGCATACGGGGTCGTGCCCAGCGGACACGGGGGCGTGGTCAACTAATGCAGACAAACTACATTTAATGAAGGAAGAGAAGACGGGTGGACACGGGGCCGTGTCCGGGCTTCTGTGCAGGCTATAAATAGGATTGCTTGGCTCATTTGCAAACCACCTCTCTCACACTTCACCCACCCATCACCACCATCACAACCCACATCCACCACCATCATCCATCATCCATCATAGAGTGTGTGAGTAGTCTCGGGATCCAAGATTGATCGTAAGAGTTCTTGACAATCAAAGGCCATGTTTGCCTAAGTCTCTTACATCACTTGGTGAAGACAAGTGTCTAGTGTAATACTTTTTATTTTTAATCTTTTCGCACTTTTTATTTGGTTCTGTATTAATGACTTTAATAACTAGTTTCTTATGTTGAAGGTGAGTCTTCCTTATCGTTTGTCCGTGGTGTCTTGGCATTATTTTACTGTCTATATAAAATAAAAGATTTTCACCATTCATATCTCCACGGTCTATATGTAGGTATGTTGGCTACCTGGTCGGGGGTTAAGGGAACGGTTTGGTAAGAGTCTTGCCTTGTTCAGTGTATAGATCCTGCAAGGACCTGGGTCAACTTTAGTAGGACCTCCTTCAATACCCACTGGTATTGGATGGCGAGGGTCCGAACTCCTTGATCCCCTCATATGTAAACTACTATTAATACTTTAACCCGACTACTTAGGACTGTATCCCTGCTGACTCAGACTACTTAGCTGAGGGTAACGTCACCTCTAGAAGAGGGGCCTACCACAATATGCATTAATAACTTAATTAATTATCTTTCAATAATCCAACCCTTTAGGATTGTATCCTTGCTGACTCAAACTACTGGGTTGAGGGTAACGTCACCTTCAGAAGAGGGGCCTACTACAATAACTGAGATAATCTCTTAAAAAGTGAAAAAGTGCGGAAATAATTAAAGGTTACACTAAACACGAGTCGGATCCAAGTGATTCATCTTGTCTATCTGTTTTTATTTTATTTTATTTTTCAGCATTTTAGTTAGTTTTATTTTTCTTGTTTAAAAACCTTTTTTTTCTAAACTTTTGATTTGATTAGACGTTGAGGATAAACCGGTACTAAAAGCTCTTGTGTCCTTGGACAACCTCGGTATCTTACCAACACTATACTACGCTCACGATGGGTGCACTTGCCCATATGTGTGTTTAGTGTTAGTAAATATCGTGTTTTATAAATTTAAAACTTGGCTAAAAAGTGTTAAAGGGCTTAAAATATACGTTAGAAATATACGACACTTCACAAGCATCAATTTTTTGGCACCGTTGCCGGGGACACAAGGATTTTAAGAAAGTTAGGAATCAACGGCTTAATCATTTTTTTTTCTTATTTTTCTATTTTTTAGGATTTTTCTTGATTTTTCAGCTTCTCCAGAACTCAGCACGGGTCGTGCCCGCTGAACACGCCCCGTGCCCAATCTTTGGAACTGGCAATCCTGTTTTAAGTCAGACAGTCAGCTGAACACGGGGCCATGCCCACTCAACACGCCCCATGCCCAAGTTTCAGTTACTTAAAACAGAGTCGTAAGATCCCGACGGTTGGTAACTTCTGACACAAACATGAGTGATACTGATATTTTTTACTATCGGCACTCTTATGGTACGTGGTGTCAAATATGTGGCGGCCCTCATAAAGATTTAGAATGTTATTTTCTAAATTATAAGCCCCATTATATAGACTCATTGTTTTCCTGTAGCCTTAAGAGGGGCGAAAGTAAAAATAATCCCTATCTCTCCCTCGAATGCTCCCAATCGAATCTTCTAGGAGAAATGCTTCTTGACTAATTATTTCAATTGGAGGATTTAATTCTTAATTGGGTAAAGGAACTTGAAATGGATTCCGTTAATTTCCTTCAATAAGATACCCAAGAAGAATTATTGGGATCGCATTCAAATAAAAACAACTCCGTTGTTCCCGAAATCACCTCTAACTCTAGTGAGGACTTGAGCGATAGTCATCCCTGTGTCGATTGTGCCATGAAGGACTCCCCATCGACTTCGTTCGGTGCATACATAGACCTGAGCGATTCGGCATACAACTTCTTTAACGAGAGCCCGGGAAAGGGTTGGACTTGTCCACCTATATTTAGCATAGGAATCACCCTCACCGACAACCTCTTGCGTTCTCGTCTTAGTCTAGAGCAATTAAGGTATCTCAGGCACTTTGGGGTTGTTCCATCTAGAAAGGAACCGCCCGATCCGGATAAGTTCCTTAAAAATAGACGAAACTTCATAAACAGCCTCTAGACACGGGGCTGTGTCCAGGTCAGCACGCCCCAGTGTCCACCCAAAGATTCCTTTCTGACTTTTTGTCAGAATACGGACAAAATGTGTCAGGGCTTCGTCTGAACACGGGGCCGTGTCCAGCCGACACGGGGCCGTGTGCAGCGTGCTGTCGTTTTCTATAAATGCAGCCAAGAATCCTGCACATTTGGACCATTCCAGGGACAGAGATTTGGTGAGATCTTCACACATACCATCCAAGATATTTTCTAAAAGAAGGTTCTCAACAACCATCTTGTCCTTTCCTCTCTTGTCCATTCCTTTCTTCTTCATTTTTTACCTCAACACCTCCATTAGAGCTTGAGATCACCATGGCAAGCTTTATTGTGACGTTTGTTAGGTTTTTGTTCAAGGAATCTTGTTAAAAATAAGTTTTACAACATTGTTTTAAGTTATTTCTGCTCAAAAACGCTTCTTAAGTTGGTAAAATAATTTGAAACTCCAAGATTCCTTGTGCCAAAAATCTGCAGAAAAGTGAACACGGGGTCGTGCTCGTTGAGCACGGGGCCGTGTCCGAGGTTACTGTTTCATTAAAATGAACTCTTTTCAGTTTATTTTCATAGAATGTCAAGCCAAAACAGTGGAACTTCGTCGGCACATTCCAGAAACAGTCGAAGAGATCGGAGGTCCTCAGTTGAAGCAACTCTCGTACGCTACGTGATGGCATTACGTGAAGCTCTAGATGAGATGACATCGGTAGAGGAGGTCCTAATAGACCGTATAAATTATCTTACGGTGGGGGTTGGAAAACAGTTTTCAAGAAATCAACCTCTTGCACCAGAGGTTGAACATTCTTGTGACGCCTCCCATGGAGCCAATCCTTCCTCAAGAGGATTGGAACCTAGCACTTTGAGTAAATAATCCCACTGGATGGGATGACATCCCCGCGGAGCCTCCTCTTGAAGATTTGCAAGAAGTCCCGGTGGAGATTGCACCCCCTCAAACTGATGCAAATGAGCCCGCCTTTCTTCTCCCAAGGGAGATAGAGGAATGGCTTGCCGACGTATGAGGAACCCATGAAGAAGTTTTTCGAGCCTTATCAAACCGGGAGAATTATCTTTTCGGAAATTTTACTAATAGAATAAACTTTAGGCTAGAACTTCTTGGTTTAGACCCCTTTTGTTTCTTTTGACCTATTTATCAAGAATTTTAATTTACTAGGAATATTATGTAACTTTCTCTATTTTGAATGAATGATGGTTTTAAGTAATTTGGTGTTTGGATGATGATGTAATGGGTAAAACACATTTGGGATGGTGATGGATACCAAAGGAAACTTGCACCAGCACCCCATGCATAAAAACTGGACCACCCGACGATTTTTCTTCATTACAGCAAGTTCAGCACGGGGCCGTGCTCAGCCAACACGCCCCGTGCTCAACCATCTGCAGAAAAATGCCCAGTTCAGGTACCTGGACATGGGGCGTGCTCACTGAACACGCCCTCGTGTTCAGCCTTCTGTTACCTTATTTTACTTTCTGTTACTGGCAATCTGAACACGGGGTCGTGCCCGGTCACCACGGGGCCGTGTCCAGACACCCAGTAGCATAAATTTTGCTTTTTCACATCTTTTTACACATTTAATCAACCTAAAAACTTATTTTTAGGGCACATTGAGGACAATGTGTAATTTAAATGTGGGGGGGGGGGGGATGCTAAAACCTTGAATTTTGCAAGTCCTAATTACAAGCATGAGAAAAACTCTATTGGAACCGCTAAACACCCCAAATTTTTTTTAAATTTTCATTTTTTTTACTTGTCTAGGTTTAATTTGGGAATTTCAAATTCTAAAAAGGTTATATTTTTACAAATTTACAACTGATAGCGTCGTGATAAAAAGAACCAACATAAGAAAATTATGAAAAGGCATGACAAATCTAGTTAAAATTTGATTATATATACTTGATCACATAAAAACCCATTCCCACAAAAAGTGAGTTTTGTATTGAGCATACAAATACACATCTATAAACTAAATGCTCATTTTTCGTTTCTTGTGTGAATAGCCGCTTGGTTCTTACGACTCTAGAACTTGCTACGACAATACATTCCCGGTCCTTACCAACTTAAACCCGAGTAAGTAAATGACGGAGGCATTAGGACTAACCTTTTTATTTCTACACCATTATTTTCTTTTTTTTTTTACCACCTACCCAAAATCCCCCTAGTTAGCCCTTTTGAGCCTAAACCTTTTCATTTCTCAACCCAAAACAAACACCCTTTTACCCACCAAAACCCTTTTTCATTTTAAACCATTTATTTTAGTAACAAAGCTCGGTTTCTCTTATGACTTTCTTAAAAAAAAAATTGATGATGAAGCCAAAAGAAATAAACAAACAAGTTTATAAAAAAAAAGAACTTTGTTTGAAGAATTGCTTCATCAAAATAAAAAGTCTTACGAAAACCGAAGCATTTTACGCTTTTCACCCTTTTCTACTAACTACTAACCCAACCACCTACCTTTAACCCAAGCCTAACCCTTCCCCAAAAGTCCTCTTGATATTTACAAAGGTTTCTAGTTAAAAAGGATGAGGATTGATTACTTGGCAAGCTTATGGTAGGAATAAGTTCCATGCCGCTCTCAAGAGTTTTCACAAAAATACACCTTCGGCCTAGTGTTGAGTGATTCCCCGTGAGGTATGTGAACTTGTATGTAAATGGAATTTTAAAGAGGCGTGTTATGCCCTAATAAGTAATTTATCTTATGTAACGTTTTAAATAAATCATGACGAATTGGATTGTAAATAAATAAAAATATAACTTAATAAAGAATCTTGAAAATCCCAACACTCTATGACAAGCCCAAAACCTTCTCTTCTACCCATTCCATTTGGGAGTGTTAGCCACAAAATAAAGAGTTTTGCTTGAGTACAAGCAAAGATTCAAGTGTGGGGGTATTTGATGTGCGCAAAATGCAACATATAAATTACATCAAATGTGGCATTAAACTAACCATTTTTTAGTACTAATGTTGGAAAAAGTGTTTTTTTGTCTTCCTTTTGTATTTTCAGGATTAAATGAGCTCAAATAAACAAAAGAAGCAAAAAGGCAGCTAAATCTAACATAAATACAAGAAAAGGGATAAACGTGGCATGCCCGACCCCTCGACAGCATCTTCCCAAGCAAAACAAGAGAACAGAAGGCTGAAACGCCCCGTGCTCAATGAGCACGGGTGCGTGCCCAAGTGTCTGCAGAAAAGACAGCTGTAGAAGCTTCTATCACCCACCACGGGGGCATGCCCAGCGGACACGGGGACGTGGTCAACTCTAAGATTCGCAGAATCTGAGGAAATCTTGATAGTACAGATACGCTTCTGCACACGGGGTCGTGCCCAGCGGACACGGGGGCGTGGTCAACTAATGCAGACAAACTGCATTTAATGAAGGAAGAGAAGACGGGTGGACACGAGGCCGTGTCCGGGCTTCTGTGCAGGCTATAAATAGGGGTGCTTGGCTCATTTGCAAACCATCCCTTGGCAAACCACCTCTCTCACACTTCACCCACCCACCACCACCATCACAACCCACATCCACCACCATCATCCATCATAGAGTGTGTGAGTAGTCTCGGGATCCAAGATTGATCGTAAGAGTTCTTGACAATCAAAGGCCATGTTTGCCTAAGTCTCTTACATCACTTGGTGAAGACAAGTGTCTAGTGTAATACTTTTTATTTTTAATCTTTTCGCACTTTTTATTTGGTTCTGTATTAATGACTTTAATAACTAGTTTCTTATGTTGAAGGTGAGTCTTCCTTATCGTTTGTCCGTGGTGTCTTGGTATTATTTTACTGTCTATATAAAATAAAAGATTTTCACCATTCATATCTCCACGGTCTATATGGAGGTATGTTGGCTACCTGGTCGGGGGTTAAGGGAACGGTTTGGTAAGAGTCTTGCCTTGTTCAGTGTATAGATCCTGCAAGGACTTGGGTCAACTTTAGTAGGACCTCCTTCAATACCCACTGGTATTGGATGGCGGGGGTCCGAACTCCTTCATCCCCTCATATGTAAACTACTATTAATACTTTAACCCGGCTACTTAGGATTGTATCCCTGTTGACTCAGACTACTTAGCCGAGGGTAACGTCACCTCCAGAAGAGGGGCCTACCACAATATGCATTAATAACTTAATTAATTATCTTTCAATAATCCAACCCTTTAGGATTGTATCATTGCTGACTCAAACTACTGGGTTGAGGGTAACGTCACCTTCAGAAGAGGGGCCTACTACAATAACTAAGATAATCTCTTAAAAAGTGCAAAAGTGCAGAAATAATCAAAGGTTACACTAAACACGAGTCGGATCCAAGTGATTCATCTTGTCTATCTGTTTTTATTTTATTTTTCAGCATTTTAGTTAGTTTTATTTTTCTTGTTTAAAAACCTTTTTTCTAAACTTTTGATTTGATTAGACGTTGAGGATAAATCGGTACTAAAAGCTCTTGTGTCCTTGGACGACCTCGGTATCTTACCAACACTATACTACGCTCACGATGGGTGCACTTGCCCATATGTGTGTTTAGTGTTAGTAAATATCGTGTTTTATAAATTTAAAACTTGGCTAAAAAGTGTTAAAGGGCTTAAAATATACATTAGAAATATACGACACTTCACACGCATCACTCTTCTCATTTTTTTATAGAGAGTGATATATTTTGTGTTTTTGCTTGTTTTAGATAGTAAAAACTCAATACCCGACAGGATGTAGAGCCCTTCCAATATTTTTATAAAAGGGTGATATATTCCTTGATAATGAATCAAAAGGAGATGGTGTTAGGGTTAGGGTCAATCCATACAGAAACTAACGTCTAAACCATTAATCAAAGTTGATTGTTAACAAATTTCAAAATCTTTGGCTGCCCATGTTGTATTCTAAAACTTAGAAGTTTCATTTTCAAAATATGCAGCCAAAGTAGATTGTAGTTACCATCTGGGATACTCAACCACTGCCAAGGCCTATAAAGTGTTTAACAAAAGGACTAGGTGTGTAGAAGAGACTTTGAATGTGAAGTTCAATGAACTTTCATCATTAAAAACCTCAGCAAATCCTGCTGAACTGTTTGACCTTGATAAATTTACATTTGAAGATGTGTCTGTCAAGACTAACCCTACAGGTACCCCATAATCTCCATCACAAGACTATGGATATGATGTTGTGATCCTATAATACAAAATCACATCCACCACCAGAGCAGCAGATGTTCAAAACCGCTATCAAAACTCATCCACTGCTGCATCAACAGTTGTTGACCAAAGTAGCCCTCTAACCTCTGCCATCTCATCATCTCCAACCACTGTTGATAAAAATCCATCAACAGTGGATCAAAATCAACATTATGCCACACCCATTCCTCCCATTCCTCCACCTCCATTTTAAACAGATGTTGGTTCATCAAAGTCTCCAACAGATGTTAGCTCACATGATTCACATATGCAGCCTTCACCTCTAAATGCCATTGTTCCATACAAGGGGGATCTAATCTTCCTTAAATCTCATCCACCTGATCAAGTGATTGGAAACATCAATGAAGGGGTTCTCACAAGAAGTCAATCCCAAAAATTTGTCTTTTTGTTGGCTTTCTATCACTCCATCAACCTGTCAAGTACCAAGAGGCACTGGAAGACAATAGTTGGGTAGATGCTATGCAAGAAGAGCTCCAACAGTTCAAAAGACAATAAGTTGGGAACTTGTACCACTGCCAAAGGATGTAAGTCCAATTGGCACAAAGTGGGTCTTCAAGAACAAGACAGATGAAAGGAGCATTGTTGTCAAGAACAAAGCTAGGCTTGTGGTTCAAGGTTATAGACAAGAAAAAAGTATTGATTATGATGAGACATTTGCTCCTGTAGCAAGACTTGAAGACATCAGATTGTTCTTAGCTTTTGCTGTCAACCACAACATCAAGGTGTATCAAATGGATATCAAGTGTGCATTCCTCTACGGGAAAATTTAGGAAGATGTATATGTTTTCCAACCTCCTGGTTTTGAAAATCATGTTTATCCAGATCATGTCTACAAGCTAAATAAAGCTTTGTATGGCTTGAAACATGCACCAAGGGCCTGGTATGAAACTCTTTCCACTTTTCTCATCTCTATTGGATTTACAAGAGGTAAAATTAATAAAACACTGTTTCTAAAATGGAGAGAAAAAGATTTGATGATTGTCCAAATATATGTGGATGACATCATTTTTGGAAGCACATGCAATGCAATGTGTGAAGAGTTCAGACAACTCATGACAGCAGAGTTTGAAATGAGTGCAATGGATGAACTACAATGCTTTCTTGGTCTCCAAGTTAAGTAATTGCAAAATGGAACTTTCAATCATCAAAGAAAATATATTAAAGATCTTTTAAACAAATTTAAGATGAATGATTGTAAACCATGTAGTACACCCATGGCAACCACAAAGTTGATCTTGTCTGATGAAAAAGATGAGTTGGTTGATCAGACCTTATAAAGAAGCATGATTGGGTCTTTATTGTACCAAACTGCATCAAGGCCAGACATCATGTTTGCAACATGTGTTTGTGCCAGATCCCAGCCAGCACCTAGGAAGTCTAAACTCATTGCTGTGAAAAGGATATTCAGATACATAAAAGGTGCTCCCACACTTGGTATCTGGTACCCTGCTAATGGGAATGTTAAGCTTTCAGATTTCTCAGATAGTGATTTTGTTCGATGCAACATCACCAGGAATTCTACATCAGGAGGGTGTCAATTCCTAGGCAATTACTTAGTGTCTTGGCAAAGCAAAAAGCAAGCAGTTGTTTCCACATCCACTGCTGAGGCAGAATACATTGTTGCTGCAAGCTGTACAGCCCAACTATTATGGCTTCAAAGTCAGTTACTGGATTTTGGTATAACTGCTCTAAAGACTCCTCTCATGTTGGATAGTCAAGTAACTGAAAATATCATCAAAAATCCAGTTTCCCACTCAACCACCAAACACATTGACATCAGACGTCACTTTGTGAGGGATTGCTATGAAAAAGGTTTGATTTCTCTGCATCATGTTCCAACTAAAGATCAGCTGGTAGATGTGCTAACAAAAGCATTAGACACATCCACCTTTGAAAGCTTGATCTCTAGGATTGTAATGCTTAACTTGGATTAGAAGGCTAAAACCTTCTTATCCTTGAATAAAAAGCATTAAAATGTTTTCAGAAAATAAAAAATCCATCCTTAAAAATAGTTAAATTGAAAAATTTTCATAAATCCTTAAAAGTCTGTCCATATCCACTGTTTGTTTCAAAACTCTAATAGTTGAAAATTCACCCACTGCTGAAAGACAACCTCTGTTTCGTTATTTCCTTGTTGACCATTGTTGACTAAACATCAGTGTTTCAACCACTGATGTCTATCCACTGATATATAAACATCACCCACTGATATTTCATGCACTGTTCCCAACCACTGTTCTTGCCCATCAGTGGTTTCCAAACAACTGTCATCCACTATGTTCATCAGAGGTTGCCACGTGGGCAGATGTTAACCGTCCGATCTTTGAAATCGCTGTCAAGTCAGAATTCACTTTTTCCATTTTACAAACCCTGATAAACCCCCAACCGGAGCTTTTACTGTCGTATCGAATTCAAAAATTCTCCAAAGCGGTTACCATCTTCTTCTTCATTTCTCTCAACCATTCGCGATTTCTTATTCCAACCATGGCTCTTATCATCAAACACCCCCACAATTACCTCTGTACTTTTGAAAAGACAGATAAAAATACAGAGTTTCACTCCATAATCGACACCATGTCCTCATCAAAGTATAAAACTTTACTTACTTGTGATGCACCCATTTATCAAGACACCCTACGAGATTTCTGGGCAAATGTTGTAGTTCAAGAACAAAATAAAAAGGCTTGGGGAATCTCCTCAAAAGTAGGAGGTGTCTTGGTACCAATAACCCTAGAAACCATTTCAGAGGTATTTCAAATTAATGATCTTGCAGGTAAAACTTCCTTTCCTAAAAGTGAGTATCAACTTGATTTGATCGAAAGAGGGTATGATGGACAGCTATCAAAAGCAACAATGCAAAAACGAAATTTTCCACCTCCTATGAAGTTTTTGTTCCATGCCCTGCTCACTTGTTTATCAAATAAAACAACTGCTTTCAATGAAATTCCTTTAAAAATTCAGTACTTGGGGTATGCCATCATGTCCAAAACAGATTTTAACTACTCCTAAGCACTATTTACTGATTTGATCAATAATGTGAAAAACATTAAAGATGGGAAAAATCAGCTTTTCTACTGTTTCCAAGGTTATTAAGCTACTATTTGCAAAAGAAAATTCCACAAAATGCTTTTGAACAAGGAATAACTTTCAAAATAAACAGTCTTTCTTCTGAAACACTTACTCACCTAATGGCAAAAGAGTCAAAAGTTTCTAAAACATAAGCAAAGTGATCTGAGAAAATTTTAGATGAGTCCACATCTGCTCCTCAAACCTTTGTTGCTGAGCCCACTGCTCATGGTGAACACAGCACCACAACCACTGTTGTGGAACCCCCACCGTCCAAACCCGAAAAGACCAAAAAGAAAACCACAAAGCCCACCAAACCCATAAATAAGGGTCCTCTGGAAGATGAGATCCCAGAGGTTAACCCTGTGACAACACAAATGTCACTAGAAACCATTGTTGCTACTTCCTCCCAACAGATGGAAAGATCTCAAGCAGAAACCACAACTCCTCATGATTCCTCCCAAAAGGAACATGTTGGGACCCTACAATATGAAGTATTACCCTCACTTGAGAATATGCTTCACAGCCCTTCTCCCGGGGCAAATTCTCTTTCAACACCATTCCCCACATCTTCCATTCCACCTACCATACTACCTCTATTTGAGGCCATTGAAATTCAGACTCAAAACAACCCTTCTCACCAACACATTACTGAGAGTTTAACTTCAACAATTGTTGTGTCTGAACCAATTCAATTGGCTAACCCACAAACAGTTGAGGAGGTTACACCACTTGAATTTCATGAAATTCAAGTTGGTAGTTTAAGTGGAGAAGCTACTACAGATGTTGGATCCACTGATCTACATCTAGACAATAGTTTCATAAGTCAGACTCCCTTGAAGGCAACCACTGGTGTGCTTTCTAAGGTATCCACTAATGCAGAGGGAAGTCCCCAGAACCAAGAACAAGGGGCAACTGTTGATGAAAACTTGGAGACTCCTCCTGTTTAAAAAAATAGATACAACCACCACTAGTGGGAAATTAGATGATCCCATTAAGTTGGGTGATGGTTTAAGATATCAGGATTTAACGGAGAGGTTATCTACAATTGAAACAATTGTTGTTGATATGAAAGATATGATGAAGCAGTTGGTGGATGCTTCCAAAAGTCAACCTTCTCATCAGCAGTTATCCCAAGAACTTTGGAACTCAGTCCAACCTATTCTTGCTGCTCAAAGGAAACTTGCTGAGCTTCAACATAACTCACACATGAAGCTTATTAAAGTTATGGTTGAAGCAAGGTATAAAGATACACGGGCTGACATCAGGGGCATCAAAGAAGCCCTTGCAAAAATGACTAGCACTACCCCTGCACCTATCTTAGAGAAAGATAATGATGATGATGCCAAAAAGGGGGAGAAAGACTCAATGAAAAACTTTGGCAAACCTACACCAAGGAATCAGTCAAAACAAAAGCCAGAGCCTGCTAAGAAACCTTCTGCAAAATCTTCTGAAAAATCTGAAACTAGCAAGAAAAATGGAGTTGATGATACCCTTAACAAGCAGACAAATAAGGATATTGAAGCAAAGCAGAAGAGAAAATATACTAAAGAAAGTAGACAAGATGTGTTGAGGCAGGAGTTAGAGAAAAAGGTGAAGAAAGAAAACAAAGTGCTTCAAATTGAAACTTCAAAAAGGAAAAAATCATTCAAACACAATAAACCACCCATTGCTACATTTCCTAAACCTCCTTCACCACCATAAAAACCAACCACTGATCCCAAACCTAAAACCACTGCTGGTTCCAAAACCACTGATGGTTCCAAAAAGCCAAACATTGACACACCCAAATCAAAACCTTCACCACGAAAACCACCTCACAAAAAGCATAAAGCGAATCCCTCATCACCACCACCAATCTCCATTGCAACAAATGTTGATGCAACAAATGCTTCAACAGATGTTAAGACAACAGCGGTTGAGACACCAGCTATTTCAACAGTTGTTAGTCAATCCACTGATTCCACCCAATTTCAGTTTCCATCACAATCAACCCTTACACCCATAGCACATTCTCCTTCACAAACTCCTACTCCAAAAACTGTATACACAAGAAAAGAAAATTCATGGTGCATGAAGAAGAAAAGGATGAAAAAGATATACCTGCACCTATTCCCTTATCAACTACTCCATTCATTCAAACCAATCCTACTCCATTCATTCCACCACCATCACCAAAAACCAACCGAACCAAACATTCACCCACCTGTTACATTCCATAAAACATTCCATTGGCAGTACAATTCCCTCGGGAACTGCTCACAGTTCAAGATGAAATGAAACAATTTTACACAGAGGATGATCCATCTAAAAGAACCTTCCCATCCCTTCATCGCTTCAGAACTCCGAAGAATGTTGATGAATATCTGAAGCTAAAATCCAAGCAAGCAGAATATCAGGCAAAAGAAGAGAGTAAAGGGCTAGGAGACAACAACTTACAAGGTCGTATGCAACATGGGCTTAGTAAAGTCAGGAAGTTAGAAGACTTTGCTAGAGACCTTAGTAAGAAAATGTCAAATCTGCCACCAAATGCTGAGCTTCAAAAGACATTGAGGGATGATTTCTTGAACATCATCATGGATACAAAGCCCTACAAAGCCTACAGGTCTGATTTCAAGGACTGGCCTCTTGAAGCTCTTAAGGAGGAAGTTGATAGAATTGAAAGGATGAATAATGATCCTCAAATGCGAAAATCTACTCCCAACTGGAAACAATACAAGAAGGTTGATGTAGATGAAGCATTAAGGTAAAAAAGGAAGAGAGCAGAACTTGTATCAGCTATAACTATGGGACTGCTAGGGCCATTGCAAGATGGTCTAAACAGAATGTTGATCTAACTTACAAAAATTTAGAAGAACTAAGAAAGACAGATCCAACAGTGCCTCAGAAGCCAGTATACAATGATGAAACAACTGTTAGACCTCAGCAGACCCTTCCCTCTAAAAAACTATTCTCATCAGCAAATGTATCCATCAGTGCCTTGAACCAAAGAAAAAGGCAACAACTGATTGATGAGAAAGATGAAAAGAGAGAAGAAGAAATCAGAAAAGAGGCTATCAGAAATCAATTGGATTTTGGAATGGATGAGGCTTCCTTGCAACTTCAAGCTCAAGTTGCTGCAACTATTCAAAAGTTGGCAAGCAGACCTCAATCCTCTAACTCATCAAAAATAAAACTTCTCCTAAGAAACCCATTAGACCCAAAAATACTAAAGTGGAAGTCTGACAAAAAGACCCATGTATTGACTCTGCTCAAGTCTAATGGTAGAGTTGAATATATATCAAGGGAGGATGTACTAGGTCTGAGTGCAGGTGACCTCCAAGATCTTATGAACCTTCAACTTCAAAGGGATGAAGATGACACAAACTCCTTGGATTTTGAGCTCCAGTTTAAAGGGAAAATCAGGGAAAGGTTGATGAGAGAATAAAGATCAAAATAAGGAAGTGTTTTGGCATCATCTGTTCTAGGGGAAGATTGTTGGCCCATGTAATCCTTCCTTGAAGAACAGATGATACAAAAGCCAAAACTGGTTCTCAACAGTTGATCCACAATAAGCAGTTTTTTAACTTAATTCCCTCCAATGGCAGTGGCTTCTAACAACTGATCATCCTAAAGACTGTTATGCACAAAGACTGTTCTATCAAAACCCTATTGATTACAAAGACTGTTAAGGCCTATCAACTGCTGATTGTCAAAGTGTTGTTGAAGATAAAGTACTGTTGGAATCAAAGGCCTGATCAACCTAAGAGGAAAGCACTGCTCAGACTCATCAGTGATTAAAGCATCATCAGTGGATTGCTTTATCAGTACTTAGTATAGCTAGTTTATCAATGTAACAGTGTTTTGTAGCATCAGTGTTTAGAGGTTGTTATAACTGTTAGCTATCACTGTCTAGGTGACGTCAGCAAAGATGCTCAGTGGTTAGGATTTGTACTATAAATAGAAAGTTCTTCTACTGTTCTATTAAGCTCTTTTGCACATACACTCATCTTGTATGAACAACCATAGTGAGCTCAGGCTGAGGAGGAGTTAGTGTTCATGTATGCATAAGTCTGAATATTGTAATCTTTCAATCTTTTAACTATGAAAGCATTGTATGTGTCACAACCCCCGCCCCCTATCTGTCCCGGGAACCGGCGGCCACGAACTCAGTGTCGGTGGTATCGGTGTTTATTAATTTGGCAGCGGAAATTACATCAATACCGTAGTTAGGAAATATTTTATCAGAGTGAAACACCACATTTTATATATATAAACACATTGGGATAAAACCCAAGTTTTCATTACAAACTGATTTATAGGGATAAATCCCATTTTATTGAAATAAAACGCCTTCTTTATTTAGGTAACTTTTATAGCCACTTTTCCAAACCTTCAGTGTTGTCCAGCTGGCTTCTAGTTGGCTTTCACATTGTGTTACCTGAAACGCGTTTAAAAACATTTTTCCGGTGGGAAATACTGGTGAGTGAATCCCAGTTTAATCAAGAAAAGTTTTATTAATTTAAACAGTATTGAGAGCGATTACAATGTTTACATCTACCCAATTACTCATTCAGTACTGTCAATCCTGACTGGTGGGTCATATTACAAATTGGCTAACTCTTTGTCCAATGGTAACGTGTCTCACATTTTGTATACAAAACCCCAAAATACCGGCAGAAATTGTAGAATTACAAAGACTCAATCACTGCTAAATTGCATTGTAAAATATTTAAGGTTTTGTAAAAATTGTTTACAAAAAGGAGATTACTCACATTGCTGTTTTAGGTTTTCTGTAAGAGTTTCCTGGTGATTATCTATAAATTACACAAATGCACACGTGTTAGTATAATAACCCATTTTAACATTAGTAATACCCTCCCCGAGACGGCATTCCAACGACTACGTCGGGTAGAACCACGACAACGGTTACGGAACCCTAGATCAATCGGGCAGAGTATCTAATACGTATCCAGGGGTTATGATACTTACAACGGAGCAGAACTTCGTTATTTAGGGGGTATTATGCCCGAGAATAGCTTCTACTATGTGGAAATTCGTTAAGAAAGAAAAGAAATGAGCGATCGGAATTGAAGACCTATGGCCTCCTTATATAGGGCCACATTTCGAGTTTCTCGCGGCCCGCGTAAGAGTAAGCTAAGGCTTACGCGGCCCGCGTAAGAGTAAGCTAAGGCTTACGCGGCCCGCGTAATAGGGTGGTAGGGCCTAGGGTTGATTGGTCATCGGTATAGCCTCGACGGGTGTTGGGCCACGTGGCGGCCTGGGATTGCGCCAGCTGTCACCCGGTCGCGGCCCGCGTAGGCTGTAGCCAAAGGCTACGCGCCCCGTGACAGCCTAAATTTTCTTGTTTTTAATTAATTTTTATACTATTAAAGGTATTCGGGCCCTGTTTTCACGTATGGGGGTATTTTAGGACATATTGGGATATTTTAAAATATATTAGGGTGTCGAAATATTTTGGAGGGTTGTTATATGTAACAACTCTCATCAAAAGTCATATTTATTTAATTAAATTGTCCAATAGGAAACCCTAATTGAGAAACCCAAGTGATTCTGCATAAACCCTAAAATTTTCAGAACATTTGGAATCAGGATTAGGGCCCCTAAAACTAAGGGGGGTAAACCCTAGTTATATTTATCTACATAAAATGCTGTCAAATTCGAATTTTACGAAGTTGTTGACTCATAAGGGCTAGATAGGTGACGAAGCAGGCCTAGTCTACTTTGACACCCCAGGCGACACGCGACGGGGACCATGGTCTCCTTCGCGACACGCGGGAGATGCCAAATTAGGGTATAAATACAGGGGCTTGGGACTTGATTCCTGGCTTCAGTTCGACGTAAAAATTCCAAATATACGTTGAGTTATAGTATAAACAGTTTCATAACACACACAATTCATGAAGTACTGCTGCAAAACAGGGTAATAACTCAATCGCTATTACGATTCATTGTCCGGTCGATCAAAATATCCAATGGATGTTTAAGTGCTGCCCACATTAGGGTTATCCTTTGTCATTCGTTGTGATTCCGACAGGATGTTTGAGTACCACCTGAACTCGGGGAATACTCTGTCATTCGTTGTGAATCCGATGGATGTTTAAGTGATTGCACTTTGTCATTCGTTGTGAGAGTTTGATCTCGTGAGTTATCATAAATGCTGTATTGATTACTAACCCAGTTTTGTGTGCATTGTTGTTTAAATTAGGTTAACAAGGCTAATCCATAGACTAGACTCTATCCGTGTTAAATCTGCAATGTGAGTCATTCTCTTTTTATCAAATTACTTTCAAAATCATGTTTATTTTCAAAGTTATAATTACGGGGATTAAGTCTTTGTAATCACCAAATTACCGCCGGTATGTGGGGTTTTGTATACATTACTTGATAATCTTCACCATTGGGGCAGCCAAGGGGTGATATGACCATAATCACAGACACCATTGGACGAATGGGCCAATGGGTCGAGTGACAAAGTACTGTGGGTAGTTGGTTGATATCAGAAACATTGTAATCTTCCTTAATACTGTAAATTATAACAAACGTGTCGTTTTAGTAAAAAGAATGATTCACTCAGTATTTCCCGCTGACAAAAACTTTTTCAAACATATTTCAGGTGATCTGTTGTGATTCAGGAAAGGTGTTGTGGAACACTGCAAGCTTAAGAAAGTGGCTCATTAGAAAATAAAGAAATATGTTTTGTAAAATAAAGATTTCTTCATGAAATCATAAGTATTGTAAATTACCGGGGTTTTATCCCGAATTGTGAAATAAAATAATCGGGAAAAATTTTAGCTTTAAAAAGATCCTGATGATAAACTTCCGCTGTTAAACTCAATTAAATAAATACCACGGGATTTCTGTCCCGCGGCTCCTGAAACGGGTGAAACCGGGTCGGGGGCCGTGACAGAAAAAGGTGGTATCAGAGCCACTGAGTTAAGCTAATTAAGTATTTAGAAATACTTAATTTTTCCTGATTACTATTAAGTGATTATGTGTTTTATTAACTGATTATTTGTTAGTTACAGTATGGGTAAGCAAAAGCTTTCAAATATCTATCTTAAATTAGATAGGTCAGCTAACAAGAAGGGAAGTTCGTCCCAAACAAAATACTCAAATCCATCTGTGATTCCTGATGAAGGAATATTTGTGCAAAAAGCACAATATGAGGAACCACTTTCTCCTAGTAAAAGAAGTCTGATTATTAGGAAAAGTAAAGAGAAAATAAAGAAAGCCAGAGAAAAGAAAGTTAAACAAGAAACTTAGGAATTAATCAGTAAATCACCATGGGAAGACAATTTAGACGAAAAATGGGCAGATCTATATATGCTAGCTACAGTAGCAGTAAACGCAGATCTTTAAATGACTTGTTCCAGTTTTAGCAAACCATACTATCCACAAGCTAGAAAATCTATCCAGTAAATAAATAAATTTACAATAAAACATAGTATGTTTTAAATTTTAGTTGTTTTTTAAGTTATATGGTATGCAATAATATGTGAAGGTTATTTTTGAAAGTCGTGATTAATTATTTTTACATATATGTTAAAACAGCATGAATGAATTATCTGGAGCTTTAGAGAATCTCAACCTTTACCCTGTACACATAGAAGTTTCTAAAGAATTTACTGGGTACTTTCCTGATGTGGAACAACCTATAGAATTCAACGCTACACCTCTGAAAAAGCCAAAACCAAAGAAAAGAAGGAGATACGTGTGGGGGAGTCGTTTACGTAAGAAAAAGCCAGTTAAGAAACTTCCTAAAATAAATAATCCCTTAGAAAAAGGAAAAGAAATTGAAACCGGGGAAAGTTCGAAACCGCAGGACTTGGAGATAGAAGTGGGGGAAGATGCTAGAGAAATGGGAATACAATTTGAGGAATATTCTAAGGAAATAGAAATGGAGGTTGGAAAAGGTTCTAGACAAACTAAAATGGAAATTGGAGAAAGTTCTAAAACAACTCAAGAAATGACATTTCAGGAGGAAATAGATTTTTTATTGGCAAGCTGTGATACTATTCAGCCTGTCAATACAAATGTTTTTAATCGTCCTATTGAAACCCAAATCCCCATAAATCTTGAACCAGCAATCCCAGAACCAATAATCCATACTCAACCTGTAGAAATGGACAAGTGGTGGACAAATGATTGGCAATTCCAAAACATTGTCAACAGTCCTTATTCCTTTCTTCCGCAATTCGATCCAGAACCCCTACCAAATCCACTGATGAGTAACGAGAATATGGCTGAACTTCGCCATTTTGGTGAAGAATTGATGGATGCTGGAAATAGGATTCGAGAGATAGGAGGACAAATTGCATGGAAATATGATGAAAGGGAGCTTCGTTTTTTGGAAAACAAGTGACGAGAGAGAAGTGGGTTATGAGTCTGTATTTGTATAATAACAGTAATACTAATCAGTATGTGTGAAATAACCAATAAAACGGTTGTATATAGAAGCATAATAGAATCTAGAAAATGGAAATTTTAGAAAAATTTACAATTTAGTTTGTATATTTGTTTACGTGATTACGTGCAATTAATTGTGACATTGGATTATTTCTTATGTTATACTAATTATTTATTTATAAATTAATTATCAGATGGCAAACATTGGTAATGAACCAGTAAATGAAGTAAATCAATCTGAGCCAATTCAGGAAGAACAATTGTTAAATAGGCAAGATATAGAGGATATTGTTGCACAAGGAATAGCCAATGCTATTCCAGCAATTGTTGCTGCTGTTCAAAAACCTGTTAAACCTCAATCAATTATTCCTAGTAAACGTACTCAAGGCGACAATTTTAGTAACAGTATAAACGGAGGCGGGAATCATGTTAATAATAATAATGATCTGCAAGCCCCAATTTTCAAGAAAACGAAAGCTGCAACACATGGTTGCACTTACAAAGAATTCCTTGCCTGTAAACCAACTGAGTTTGCAGGTAACGAAGGGGCTATTGCAGCACTGCGTTGGTTAGAGAAAACTGAGGCAGTAATTGCTATAAGTAAATGTGTTGAGGAAGATCAAGTTATGTATGCTTCCAATCTGTTTAAAGAAGGGGCGTTAGAATGGTGGAACACTGTGATACAAGCAAAAAGAAGGATTGAGGCATATGCCATAAAATGGGAAGAATTTAAGAATCTTGTAGAAAGAAAATTATGTCCCGAGTATGAAAAAGATCAAATGGCAAATAAGTTCCTAAACCATCTGATGGTTAATGTGGACTGTCGAGGATATACTTCGACATTCTTTGAATATGCTAGGGTGGTACCAACACTGGCTTCACCAGAACCGGTACTCATTTCTCGCTATATTTGGGGATTAATTAGTGAAATCCGCAATATCGTTAAAGCTGCGAGACCTCGCACTATTGACGATGCAGTGGAATTAGCCAACACCCTAACTGATGAATTGGTACGCACAAGAGATGAAAATAGGAAAAAGGAACTGGCTCAGAAAATTACCCAAGGATTTCGGGTAGGTAATAATAGCAACTTCAAGAGAAGAGGAACGGGGCAATCTTCAAATCCACCTTTCTACAGGAATTGCAAAAGGAAACATTATGGAAGATGTAATGTAACCTGCAATCTTTGCAAAGCTGTAGGACATAGTGAAGAGAACTGCAGAAAGAAAACCATAATCTGCTTTAACTGTGGAGAAGCAGGGCATTATAAAACAGAATGTCCTAAATTGGCCAAACCAGCAGACAATAAAGCCAAGGCGACAGACGGAACTATTAAGAAGAATGCCAGGCATTTCAGCTGACCACTCAAGAAGCAGAACTCATCCCAGATGTGATAGCGGGTACGTTCCTAGTTCACAACATATACGCAAAAGTATTATTTGACTCTGGTGCAAACCAAAGTTTTATAAACACTTTATTCTGTCAAGCTCTTAAGTTACCTTTAACCAACATTAGGCAGATTTTTACAGTCGAAACCGCAGATGGGAATTCAGTTAAGATAGATCAGGTTTTGCAAAAAGTAGAAATAGAACTTTCAGATTATAAATTTGCTGCAAATTTGTTACCTATGAAATTAGCTGAATTTGATATTGTGTTAGGAATGGATTGGTTAATAGCCAACCATGCTCGAATCCTTTGTGATAAGAATTCTGTAGAAATTCAGGCAACCACTGGAGAAGTAATCACGATTACAGGAGATAAACCACGTAAGCCCATGAAGTTCATATCAGTAATGAAAGTTGCTAGTTATGAACGAAAGCAAGGAATAGTATATATGATTTCGGTCATCATTAATACTAAGAACAAAGAACTTAAGGAGATCCCTGTAGTCTCAGAATACCCAGATGTATTTCCAGAAGAGTTACCAGGATTACCACCAGATAGGGAGGTAGAATTTAGGATTCATCTAATTCCTGGAACTACACCGATAGCTAAGGCACCTTATCGGTTAGCTCCTACTAAAATGTTAGAACTGAAAACACAATTAGATGAATTACTAAGTAAAGGATTCATACAACCTAGTTCATCCCCTTGGGGAGCACCAGTGTTGTTTGTAAAGAAAAATGATGGTTCGATGAGAATGTGTATTGATTATAGAGAATTGAATAAGGTTACAATTAAGAATCGATACCCATTACCTAGGATTGATGATCTATTTGATCAACTCCAGGGAGCTAGATATTTCTCTAAGATCGATTTACGCTCCGGATATCATCAATTGAAGGTACAAGAAGAAGACATACCTAAGACTGCTTTCAGAACTAGGTATGGTCATTATGAGTTTACAGTCATGCCCTTTGGGTTAACGAATGCACCTGCAGCATTCATGGACATGATGAATAGGATCTATAAACCATATTTGGATAAATTTGTAATTTTTTTTATAGACGATATACTTATTTATTCCAAAAGTCAGACAGAGCATTGTGAACACCTTCATGCACTCTTAACTTTGTTAAGAAAAGAAAAGCTTTATGCCAAATTCTCGAAGTGTGAATTTTGGCTAAAGGAAGTGCAATTTTTAGGACACATGGTAAATCATGAAGGAATTCATGTAGACCCTGCTAAAATAGAGGCAATTACCAATTGGAAGGTTCCACAAACTGCAATGGAAATTAGAAGTTTTATAGGTTTAGCTGGATATTATAGACGGTTTATTAAGGATTTTTCCAAAATAGCTGTACCATTAACTAAGCTAACCTGTAAAGCCATTAAGTTTGAATGGGGACCTAAGCAAGAAGAAGCCTTTAGGATTTTGAAGCAGAAATTAACAAATGCTCCAATCCTAGCTTTACTAGAAGGAACTGAGGATTTTGAAGTATACTGTGATGCTTCAAAACTAGGATTAGGATGTGTACTTATGCAACGCAAGAAGGTAATTGCGTATGCTTCAAGACAATTGAAAAAGCACGAAGAAAATTATACAACTCATGACTTAGAATTAGGAGCTGTAATTTTTGCCCTTAAGATTTGGAGACATTATCTTTACGGAAGTAAATTTACTGTTTATACCGACCACAAAAGTTTAAAATATATTTTTGGGCAAAAAGAGTTAAACATGAGGCAAAGAAGATGGATGGAAATCCTAAGTGACTACGACTGTGATATTCAATATCATGAAGGAAAGGCAAATGTAGTTGCAGACGCCTTAAGTCGTAAGTATCATGAAAAACAACGACGAATTCGTGCTCTTAGATTAAATCTACAAATAGATTTAATGGAACAAATAAAGAGTGTTCAGGAAACAGCAATCAATGATGATGCTGAAGGAATGAAGGGACAAATAAAAGAATTAGAGCAAGGAGCTGATAGAATTTTAAAATTCCACAAAAGCAGAATTTGGGTACCAAAGCAGGGAGAATTAAGAAATAAGATTTTAGAAGAAGCTCATAAATATAGGTATACTATACACCCTGGACACAATAAAATGTACCAAGATTTAAGAAAGAATTCCTGGTGGATAGGCATGAAAAAGGATATAGCTCGATATGTTTCTAAGTGTCTTACTTGTTCACAAGTTAAGGCAGAACACCAGAAACCTTCAGGTCTACTACAACAGTTAGAAATGCCTGTATGGAAATGGGAACTTATAACAATGGATTTTGTTACTAAGTTACCCAAAACCAGAAAAGGTAATGATGCGATTTGGGTAATTGTAGATCGATTAACCAAATCTGCTCACTTTCTACCTATGAAAGAAACCTTTAGCATGGAAAGATTGGCAAAGTTGTATGTAGATAAAGTAGTATCCTTACATGGAGTTCCACTCTCCATTGTTTCGGATAGGGATAGTCGTTTTACTTCTCATTTCTAGACAAGTTTCCAGAAAGCAATGGGAACTCGACTAAACCTAAGCACGGCATATCATCCACAAACGGACGGACAAAGTGAAAGGACGATCCAAACTCTAGAAGATATGCTCCGAGCATGTGTGATAGATTTTGGTGGGAATTGGGATGATCACTTACCATTAATTGAATTCTCCTATAACAATAGTTATCATTCAAGTATTGAAACTGCCCCATTCGAGGCACTTTATGGAAGAAAGTGCAGAACTCCAGTATGTTGGGCAGAAATAGGAGAAAGTCAATTGTCAGGTCCTGAGATTGTGCAAGAGACAACTGACAAGATTACTCAAATCAAGGAAAGGCTGAAGACGGCTCGAGATCGCCAGAAGAGTTATGCAGACAATAGATGCAAACCATTAGAATTCCAAGTTGGAGATAGAGTACTATTGAAAGTTTCTCCTTGGAAAGGAGTGGTTAGATTTGGTAAGAAAGGAAAGCTAAGTCCTAGGTACGTAGGACCATTTCCAGTGATCCAACGTATAGGACCAGTTGCTTATCGTTTACAACTACCAGAAGAGTTAGCTGGAATACATGATGTATTTCATGTATCCAATCTCAAGAAATGTCTATCAGGTGAATCTTTGGTAGTACCCCTTCAAGAAATAGAAGTAAACAGAAAGTTAAAATTTGTTGAGAAACCTCTTCAGATAGAAGATAGAAAAGTAAAGTTTCTCAAGCACAAACGACTAGTGCTAGTTAAAGTCAAATGGGATTCAAAAAGAGGAGCTGAATATACTTGGGAGCTGGAATCAGAAATGAAGCGAAAGTATCCTCATTTATTCCAGTAAATCTCGAGGACGAGATTTTTATTAAGGTGGGGAGAATGTAACAACTCCCATCAAAAGTCATATTTATTTAATTAAATTGTCCAATAGGAAACCCTAATTGAGAAACCCAAGTGATTCTGCATAAACCCTAAAATTTTCAGAACATTTGGAATCAGGATTAAGGTCCATAAAACTAAGGGGGGGTAAACCCTAGTTATATTTATCTACATAAAATGCTGTCAAATTCGAATTTTACGAAGTTGTTGACTCATAAGGGCTAGATAGGTGACGAAGCAGGCCTAGTCTACTTTGACACCCCAGGCGACACGCGACACGCGACAGGGACCATGGTCTCCTTCGCGACACGCGGGAGATGCCAAATTAGGGTATAAATACAGGGGCTTGGGACTTGATTCCTGGCTTCAGTTCGACGTAAAAATTCCAAATATACGTTGAGTTATAGTATAAACAGTTTCATAACACACACAATTCATGAAGTACTGCTGCAAAACAGGGTAATAACTCGATCGCTATTACGATTCATTGTCCGATCGATCAAAATATCCAATGGATGTTTAAGTGCTGCCCACATTAGGGTTATCCTTTGTCATTCGTTGTAATTCCGACAGGATGTTTGAGTACCACCTGAACTCGGGGAATACTCTGTCATTCGTTGTAAATCCGATGGATGTTTAAGTGATTGCACTTTGTCATTCGTTGTGAGAGTTTGATCTCGTGAGTTATCGTAAATGCTGTATTGATTACTAACCCAGTTTTGTGTGCATTGTTGTTTAAATTAGGTTAACAAGGCTAATCCATAGACTAGACTCTATCCGTGTTAAATCTGCAATGTGAGTCATTCTCTTTTTATCAAATTACTTTCAAAATCATGTTTATTTTCAAAGTTATAATTACGGGGATTAAGTCTTTGTAATCACCAAATTACAGCCGGTATGTGGGGTTTTGTATACATTACTTGATAATCTTCACCATTGGGGCAGCCAAGGGGTGATATGACCATAATCACAGACACCATTGGACGAATGGGCCAATGGGTCGAGTGACAAAGTACTGTGGGTAGTTGGTTGATATCAGAAACATTGTAATCTTCCTTAATACTGTAAATTATAACAAACGTGTCATATTAGTAAAAAGAATGATTCACTCAGTATTTCCCGCTGACAAAAACTTTTTCAAACATACTTCAGGTGATCTGTTGTGATTCAGGAAAGGTGCTGTGGAACACTGCAAGCTTAAGAAAGTGGCTCATTAGAAAATAAAGAAATATGTTTTGTAAAATAAAGATTTCTTCAGGAAATCATAAGTATTGTAAATTACCGGGGTTTTATCCCGAATTGTGAAATAAAATAATCGGGAAAAATTTTAGCTTTAAAAAGATCCTGATGATAAACTTCCGCTGTTAAACTCAATTAAATAAATACCACGGGATTTCTGTCCCGCGGCTCCTGAAACGGGTGAAACCGGGTTGGGGGCCGTGACATTATATCCTCCCCACCTTATTTTAGAGCTTGTCCTCGAGATCTACTGGAACAAGTGTGGATATTTCCTTTGCATTTCTGATTCAAGCTCCCATGTATACTCTGGTCCTCTTTTGGAGTCCCATTTCACTTTGACCAGAACTAATCTCTTGTGCTTGAGGTTCTTGACTTTCCTGTCTTCAATCTGTAGAGGTCTTTCTATAAATTTAAGTTGTTCATTTACCTCTATATCCTTAAGAGGTACTACCAGTGATTCATCAGCTAAGCATTTCTTGAGATTAGATACATGAAATACATCATGTATTCCTGCCATTTCCTTTGGCAGTTGTAACTGATAAGCTACAGATTCTATTCTTCTAATAATCTCAAAAGGTCCAACGTACCTGGGACTTACCTTTCCCCTCTTGATGAATCTTACAACTCCTTTCCAAGGAGAGACTTTCAATAATACCTTGTCTCCTACTTGAAACTCTAACGGCTTGCGTCTGTTAACAGCATAGCTCTTTTGTCGATCACGTGCTGCTTTCAGTCGTTCCTTGACTTGAATGATTTTGTCAGTCGTTTCTTGCACTATCTCAGGTCCAGATAGTTGCTTTTCCCCAATTTCTGCTCAACAGACTGGGGTTCGGCACTTTCGTCCATAAAATGCTTCGAAGGGTGCAGCATTGATACTCGTGTGATAACTATTATTATAAGAAAATTCTATTAATGGTAAGTGATCGTCACAATTACCTCCGAAATCAATTACACAAGCTCTAAGCATGTCTTCCATTGTCTGAATTGTCCTTTCGCTTTGTCCATCCGTTTGAGGATGATAAGCTGTGCTTAGATTCAACTTGGTTCCCATTGTTTTTTGGAAACTTGCCCAAAAATGAGAGGTAAAACGACTATCTCTGTTAGAAACAATTGATAAAGGAATTCCATGTAATGAAACTATTTCATTTACATATAATTTAGCTAACTGTTCCATACTGAAAGTTTCCTTCATTGGTAGGAAATGAGCTGACTTAGTTAGCCTATCTACAATCACCCAGATTGTATCATTACCTTTTTCTTGTTTTGGGTAATTTGGTAACAAAATCCATTGTTATCAATTCCCATTTCCATTCGGGCATTTCTAACTGTTACAGCAATCCTGAGGGTTTCTGATGTTCAGCTTTGACTTGTGAACAGGTTAAACACTTAGAAACATAAGCTGCTATGTCCTTTTTCATTCCTATCCACCAAAAATTCTTTCTTAAATCCTGATACATTTTATCGCTTCCAGGATGCATCGTATACTTAGACTTATGGGCTTCTTCTAATATACGATGACGCAGGTTTCCTAATTTAGGTATCCACATTCTTTTCTTATGGAATCTCCAAATTTCATCTGTTCCTTGTTCTAATTCCTTAATCATTCCTTTCAGTTTCTCAGTATCATCCTTGATTACTGATTCTTGTGCTTTTCTAATCTGTTCATTTAAATCTACTTGTAGATTTAACTTAAGAGAACGTACCCGTTTTGGCTTCTCGTGATACTTTCGGCTTAAAGCATCAGCCACTACGTTGGCTTTTCCTGCATGATACTAGATATTACAATCATAATCACTAAGTATCTCCATCCAGCGTCTTTGTCTCATATTTAACTCCTTTTTCCCGAAAACATACCTTAAACTCTTATGGTCGGTAAAAAAGGTAAACTTACTACCATAAAGGTAATGTCTCCAAATCTTAAGGGCAAAAATTATAGCTCCTAATTCCAAATCATGGGTTGAGTAATTCTCTTCGTGATTCTTAAGTTGTCTAGATGCGTAAGCTATAACCTTTTGGCGTTGCATCAATACACATCCATAAGCTAACTTAGAAGCGTCACAATATACTACAAAATCTTCAGTTCCTTCTGGTAATGCTAGTATGGGTGCATGGGTTAGTCTTTGCTTAAGAATTCTAAAAGCTTCTTACTGTTTCGGTCCCCCATTCAAACTTAACAGATTTACAGGTTAACTTAGTTAAGGGAATGGCTATTCTAGAAAAATATCAAATGAATCTTCTATAATAACCGGCTAATCCTAAGAAACTTCTAACCTCGGTTGGTGACTCAGGGGTTTTCCATTTGGTAATCGCCTCGATCTTGGTGGGATCCACATGGATTCCTTAATGATCAACTAAGTGTCCAAGAAACTGTACCTGTTCTAACCAAAACTCGCACTTCGAAAACTTAGCATAAAGCTTTTCCTTCCTTAATAAACATAGAAGTGCGTGCAAATGCTTTGCATGTTCTTCTTTACTCTTAGAGTAAATGAGAATATCATCTATAAAGACAATTATGAATTTATCTAAATATGGCTTACATATTCGGTTCATCATGTCCATAAATGCAGCTGGGGCATTGGTTAAACCAAATGGCATGACAGTAAATTCATAATGGTCGTACCTTGTTCTGAACGCGGTCTTAGGAATGTCATCTTCCTGTACCTTCAGTTGATGATATCCTGATCTTAAATCAATTTTAGAGAAAAATCGAGCTCCTTGCAACTGATTGAACAGATCATCGATTCTCGGTAATGGGTATCGATTCTTAATCGTGACCTTGTTCAATACACGGTAGTCGATGCACATACGCATCAATCCGTCTTTCTTTTTAACGAACAAAATCGGTGCTCACCATGGTGACGAACTTGGCTGTATGAATCATTTCTCCAACAATTCGTCTAATTGTTTCTTCAGTTCCGGCATTTCTGCGGGTGCCAAACGGTAAGGTGGTTTGGCAATTGGTGTTATCCCTGGTAGTAGGTGGATTCTGAATTCAACTTCTCTGTCCGGTGGTGGTCCTTGTAATTCTTCTGGAAACACATCTGAAAATTGGGATACTACTGGAATATCTTTTAGTTCTTTTCCTTTAGTGTTAGTGATTATAGAAATCAAATACACTATAGATCCTTTTCTTATACAATTTGCTGTTTTCATCACAGAGATGAATTTTGTGGATCTAGATGGCTTATCTCCTTTAATTGTGATATTTTCACCTTTTGGGGAATTTATTTGGATTGACTTTTGATCACATAAAATACTGGCTTTATTGGTTATTAACCAATCCATTCCTAAAACGACATCAAATCCTGCTAGATTCATTGGGTAAAGGTTTGCAATAAACTTTTGATTTAAAAACTCTATTCTAGCTCCGTACAATATTTCAGAAATCCAAACAGTTTCTCCATTTGCTGTCTCTACTAGACATTCTTGTGGGAGTTTAGTTAATGATTGATTAAGGAGGTTGCAAAACGAAGTATTAATAAAACTTTGGTTCGCACCAGAGTCAAATAATACTTTAGCAAAAACATCATTAACTAAAAACGTACCAGCTATCATGTCTGGAATCATCTTGGCTTCATCTGTAGTTAAAACAAATGCTCTAGCATTTTTGGTATTCTTGTAGTTCGTAGCTGGAGCTAATTTTGGACAATTTGGCTTGATATGACCTTGTTCTCCGCAGTTGTAGCATATCCTGTTGTTAGCCTTCTTCCTGCAGTCTTCTTCCTTGTGTCCCGATATTGTGCAGAAATTGCAATATATGGAGCATCTTCTAGAATGCTTCCTTGTAGGATCGAATCGTGACCCAAACGAGTCGTTCAGAAGAGATTTTATCAGTTTCAGATGCGGAAAATAAGAAACTGACTTTGAAACAGCTTGCTTATCACTTTAAACATCTTGTGTATTAACTTAACGATGTATACAATCACAAGGAATACCGGCAGCACCTCGGTATCACTCTGAGAAATCTGTTACAAATGAATAGACAACAACTCTATTTATACTAATCCTGGGTTCGCTTGAAGCCTGACATACATGTTCAAGCGAAACCTACAATTACACTTCAAGCGAAACATACAAAACTGTCTCAAGCGAAACTTCTTGTCACACCCCGACCACGTAAAACAACAAAACGTGGCGGAAATGTCGGGGGGTGTTGTAACAGAATTATTGTTTCACAACCATGGCATACAAAGTTATATTTTATTTATCAAACATGAGTGTTACATTGTCTCAAAACAGGAAATAAGGAGTTCATAACATAGTTAAACTAAGTCTATCTTCATTTTAAGTCTCTAAGGCACAGGTCCGCCCTAGTGTCACGATCAGCATCCTATGCAAAAGCTCCTGAAAACACATGTGAAAATAGGTACGTCAGCATAAAAATGCCTGTGAGATACATAGGTTTTGTGAAAATAGGATTCATGACTTAAGTTTAAGAAAAATGTTTAATAAAATTTAGTCATGAACCTTGTAAATTGTTTTGTTTTGTAAATCATTTAAAAAGTGATAATATCAGATGATATGTATACATAAAAGAATAATGCATGGTTTAATGAATAACCAAGTAAAATGAGTTGTATAAAATAAGTTGTTTGTAAAGCAATGTCTTGTGAAAGATATGTTATTTGTATAAAATGTTATATGTCTAAATTGAAATGATTCAAATAACGCTACGATATGTAATACCATACAAACACTTATATATAGGAAGTACCAGCGGCGTATCCACCATGCTTGTATCATATTACACACGCCTCGTTACTTAAATCATTTAAACAAACCACCAATGTATAAAGTCTATGTTTAAACCAATTGTCAAAAGTCCTTGTATAAATCATATCAAATGTTAATAGTCCAAATGTAGTCAAGTAATGTGTAGCAAATGTTATGTCTTGGTAAGTAATGTGTTGTTACATAAACAAATTGTAAAAATGTACAGAACAAAGTATTTTGAATATATCAAAAAGTTATGTTTTGCAAAGTAATGCATGGTTTATTGATACAAACATTTATGTGGTAAGTTAACGCATACATTCAAGCCTTGAGACAGTCGGATAACCCTTTTAGTCAAGATTATCAAAAGAAATGTTTTCGGATTCAGTCATTCCTTACATCCAAACAAACCCAGGATGTCAGGAATGGGATTTCTCAAGTCCTATGGTACCACTACTTACTACCGAGCGGCGTAGCTAATGTTAATGAACGTATATAAGTCCCGTTTGTGCAAACCAAATGTTATAGCAATTGTATACATGTCATATGAAAACATTGTACTAAGTATGCTAAGTTAACATACAAAGCAGAAAAGTCATGTAAATCAATGTGCTAGCATGCTATCAGTCAACATACATAGCAGAAATGTAAAGTAAAATAATGTACTAAGTATGCTCACAATGGACATACATAGCATGAAATGTAATGTAAACGATGTACTAAGTATGCACACAATGGACATACATAGCATAAAATGTAATGAAATCATGTACTATAATGTACTAATAAACATAACAAGCATATGATATGAAAACATGGAAAGCATGAAAGTAACAAGTAGGCACATGTGTTTCACCCCAAAACAGTTTGAAAACGGGAAAAGGGGGGGTCTATGTACTCACTTGAGATTGCTTAGTAGTCCTTGAGTAACAACCAAACAATGCTAGAGATCACAGATATCAAACGGCACCTAATATAGGTAACTATGTTAATATACCGGACCTAAATCGGAGGATTGGATAGAATGAGGGTTCGTAAACCAAACGAGTATGGAAACTCATGTAGTATGGTTTAACAAAGCCTTCATTCTAAAATGAAACCTAACCTAAGTGCTTACGACCCATTACGACCCGTTTAGGTAGCTTATGCTACTTTAACGTGTCGTTCGCGTAAAACGCGTTCGGAATGCCTAACTAGTCCTATGATAAGTAAGATATGCCTTAACATGTCTAATATAGTTACCAAATCAGTTTAGATACCAAAAGTTATATTACATATGCTTAAAATGAATTTTGGCGTAAAAAGGGCATTTTGGTAATTTACCTAAGGCATATAAACTACCTATCATACAACTAACTAAACGTCGTGACCATTGACGTGATGTCGTGGTCACAATCAAATTTAATCCCAATAACAACTATAGATAGTGGTAAGAGGGTATCGAACTCAGGGAGTATGTGGAAAGTGTGTTGATTTTATAGCTTTGCGATTAAACTACAATTAACCTAATTTGCAGAAAAATAAAGATCAATGATTTGGATTGTTGTTTTAGAAAACTAAATTAATTACTAATTGCGAATGAAAATTGATTGTTAAGCAGATTAAGAGAAAGCGGTCATCCTAAACTTCCGGTTTGCTTTTGACAATTGTGTTAAATTCACTAGAAAGAATCACATAGACATGATTCATGTATGATTGTTTGTTGTGATAAAAGGGAACTAAGTACTCGGATTATGAAAATGCAAGGTTGTTACCCGATAACCAATTGATTAATATCCAACCCTAATCCCTCCCGTGATATCTCGATTGTTAACAACACCAAGAACGTACGATTTAGGATATGATTATAACATCAATCAACAATTTACAAACAAACATTCACACACCATACTAAACAAATGCATTGCAAGTCTATTATTCTAGAAATACGAATCCAAACACAAAAGTCATAGACAAACCTTCAATTCAGGATGATCACCATAAGTTTAGCCGGACATAACTTGGTGAATCATCATAACAACAAGTTTAGTGTTCATATGAATCGAAAACATAAACCAAACGTTAGAAATTGTTTTCAACCAAGTACCAACAGCCAAAATCGCCCCTAGGATCTCCAATAACCGACCAATGATGAGATTTGAAAAGACACAATAAAACATCATAAAATAGGGCAGTTACACTTTTCCTCGCTGACTCTACCGTAAATTACGATACCACCGTAAGTTATGGTGGCTTCAGCATGCAATTTTGTTTTCAGCATAACTTTCTCGTTTCAACTCCGTTTTCTTCGCCGTTTTCGCCCACGTTCTCGTAATTTCATCCCCTGTCATGTCATCATCTTATTCTTCAATTCCAATAATTGATTTTTTTCATTTATTTTCCGTATTCCATCCATTTTAAGCTCCATTTGTACCTGAAACACAAACAACCGTAGTTATCTAATTCTAGACAATTACCTGATTAAATGTAGGATTTTAATATCGTTTATACCACTTAAGGGTTGTCCTACGGACTACCCGTCACATCCCCACACTTAACCGTTGCTTGCCCCAAGCAACCCATCAAAAAGCATTTCCAAGTGCACAAGCGATCAACATAAATCAAGCATAAACATGTCATCCTTTTATTAGCCTTTTCCTAACACCAAAAATAACACACCCCTCGCTGTATCTCTCCTCTCGGTAATAAGTAAGCACTAGCAATATGAGCTAGACACACAAAGACTAACGGGCGGTTGCACAATTATAGGCTTGTACCTAAATCGATCCTTCTCCTAACAAGTGCCAAACATGAATGCAAATCAAAGGGACTTTCAAGGCTGTAACGTGGCTAGGTGTATGGGTAGGAAATGGAATATATATGAAGTAACGAAAATTTAACCCGGTCTTTTTATTACACAATGAAACAAACAATAAACATGACATAACTTCTATATACAAAACAACTCAACATCACTTTTTTTCTTTTTCATTGCTTTTTTCTTTTTCTTTTTTCATTGCTTTTTTTTTTCTTTTTTTTTTCTTTTTTTTTTTTAGCATAGAGAAACATTCAACAAAACATATCTAAACACAACTATAACAACTACTAACACTATAAGACCGGGTCAAATTTGGGTAAGTTTTTAAGTAAGTAGCTAGGGATAACAAATGATAGGCTTTTAGGCACAAAATTGGGCAACTAAATGTCCAAACCCCCGCCCCTCTCGCAACCATGCTCATATATATAACTTATGAGGTCCAACCCCCCAAATCCCACACTCACACACACTAAAGACGAGGCTACCTAGATGCCCTTATCATTTTCGCATTCATGACTAACTAAGGACTCAAACCGTATTAAGGCACAAGTTCTAATGCACCCCCACCCGTTGCCACTCTCATAAAAGATAAGTATTATTTATTCACATGTGTGGCTTCAACTCTCACCAAGAATAAAAGGTATTAAGGGTTGCCGGTGCATTATTTGGGGTTAATCCAAAGTGTTCAAATTCTCACATTGTTTCGCTTGATTTAAATTTTTTTTTAAAAACTTCAAAAATTTCCCCCCATCCCCACACTTGGGATACATTGACCCCAATGTATGGTTTTGGGAAGAATTGATCGCTAAACCCTTCAACATCAACCAAAAGCTCATAATCTGAAACCACAAATTTCTTTTTGGTTTTTTTTTTTTATATATATAACTAAAAACACCACCAACTTTCACAATCCATAAACACATCAAACACATTAAACACCACCCATCCACCCAACCGTAAACTTAAACATGAATATATACAAAGGTGCAAAAAATGAGAACAAGACACAACCTGATTAGTAAATCAGCAGTGTTGGTAGTGATGCAGCTGCGGTAATCGGACCGGTTCATAAACATCTCTTAGATTCGCCGATATCTCAACAGGGATGTTGCCAAACATCCCCACACTTGAATCATTGCATCCGCGAGGGTTGAAACGTAATAACCTGCCAAAACACAAACACAACACCAAAACAAAACCAAACAAAGCAAAACAAAACAAAACAAAACACAAATACAATACTCTACATCCTCGGGCTGCCTCCCGAGAGCGCTAAGTTTAAAGGTCTTCAGCCAGACCATACCTGATATGCGTTATGGTGGTCTTAATGCACACTTACCCACGACATTTCCAACAAATGCCCTGAAATTTACATGCCATCTCCATAGATTTGTCAGTCTATTTGGCATGTTAAAGCTGCTCCTGCGGACTTTGCTAGTCCACTTCATGACATATACCTTAATGTCTGGTAGTTTCACCCTTCTCATCTTTGTTTCTCGAACCCTCTTCCCCACACTTGTTAATTTGAATTATGGGAAGAGGTTCAGTACACATATCCATCCCATCAGCCTGCTCTACCTCATAATCTGCACACATCATCTGATCTACAAGTGACTCTTCATCAGATAAAGGACTCATTGGTGTGGTATTATCCTCCACAACCTCCTCCTTCATGTGAGAATAATCTCTAATATCGCCAGGTAATGGTGAGAGGCGTTCTTCTATCTCTATCTTCAATTTTAAAGTATGACACTTAGAAACTAAGCAGCTGATTCGGTCTTCATCGGACAGGTTGGGTGTTGCTAAATATTGCTCGAGTTTGGACAAAGTTACTTCCAATACAGCAAGCTCTTTTTCCTCCTCGGTCTCATAAACATAAACACCCTCGGGCTCAGAATATTCTTCGGGATGATATTGTCGATATCCCTGATACGGTCTATAGATGCGCGCTTCCATCATCTTTTTATTCCAATACTTCGGGTTTTCCGAATACACCGGGCACACATCATAATCATAAGTGTGATCGCGACCGCAACAAAAACATAGACCATCCATCCTTGCCTCATAATAAACTTCCTCGTCCCGATCGTATCCATATGAATAATAGTCATCCTCCATTTCTGATTCATAATCGTCAACGTATGATGGAGGTGGAAGCTGTGAAACATAAGACACCGGTTTTCCATGTGCCCTCCTGTAGTGAGCCTCGTGGCAACCAATACATGGATGTCGTGGACCCCCGCACAATCTACACGTAAATAAGCTGAAATTTATGTAATGCCCTGTCATCCTGCACAACACAACTCAACTACCAAGTGTAAATCATGAACATAAAAGAAATCTTTTTGGTTTTTTTTTTTTTTAATTTTTTTTTTCAAACTAATACACAAGATAACACACGTTGCGCACTACTCCCCGGCAACGGCGCCAAAATTTGATGAGATTTGAAAAGACACAATAAAACATCATAAAATAGGGCAGTTACACTTTTCCTCGCTGACTCTACCGTAAATTACGATACCACCGTAAGTTATGGTGGCTTCAGCATGCAATTTTGTTTTCAGCATAACTTTCTCGTTTCAACTCCGTTTTCTTCGCCGTTTTCGCCCACGTTCTCGTAATTTCATCCCCTATCATGTCATCATCTTAATTCTTCAATTCCAATAATTGATTTTTTTCATTTATTTTCCGTATTCCATCCATTTTAAGCTCCATTTGTACCTGAAACACAAACAACCGTAGTTATCTAATTCTAGACAATTACCTGATTAAATGTAGGATTTTAATATCGTTTATACCACTTAAGGGTTGTCCTACGGACTACCCATCAACCATAAGGTATAACCTCAGAAGGTTATTCCCTATACAACTATGGTCACCTAATGTGTTTGGTCAGATCCTAATGATCGACCAAACGGGTCGGGTTCGAAAGTATAAGCGATTGTTTAGATCGCTTACCTTACGACCCTAAATAAGCACTAAACTAAAAGTGACGAGCTAAGCATGTTAAAACATGCTTAACTAAGTTTAGAAAACAGGTTTGGTATCAAAACAAACGGTTTTGATACCTATAAGTAGTTTGGTTACAAAATACGCAATAACACGTATTTTGGCCGAAACTACGACTCGTCACTGAGGCTAGATAACGTGGTAATCAGTAGGTATAGTCACTAGAGACTATAACCATCATGATTACGCTCACGTTATGAAGTTCAAACGAACTTCGCATTGACCATAAACTGGTCAATGCAGAAAGTCAAACAAAGTTTGACTTTAACGCTAAAACGAATGAAAAGAATAAAAGAACACTTACGAAAGGTCCCCGAAAGCTTTGATCTCCAAGTAATCTCAGGTAGGAAGTGTATGAACACAACCACTTAGAGAAAAACTCAGATTTCAAGTGGGTTTTGAGTTGTGAATCAAGGGGTATTTATAGGATTCTTGGAACCGTTAGGATCGTTTATCGAATAACGTGCTTTGATCTGGTCCCTACACTTGCTGCAAACTTGTGGTAACTCAAAATGGCCCCTCATGAACTGAAAGGGCAAGTGTGGGTGAGTTTTTGAGTGGTTAACAGCTGTAATCTGCTGTTAAAACTGATTATTCTGATCTGGGAGGCTGACGCAGGCCGTGTAAGGTATCACCCAGGGTTTACGCGGGCCGCCTGGTCCTTCTGATCAGAAACAAACTTTGTAAAATGACAGTTTCAGTCCCTGTTGGTGTTTAAGCTCATTTCCGAACGTTTAAGGCCCGTTAAGCCAACGTTAAGGCCCTAAAATGATGCCTAAACATTTTGGACATGAAACATGCTCAAAAATATTTCGGATGTTGGTTCGTTTGGTCGTACGATCGCGATGTTCGCTTAATTACGACGGAATGCACATAAGCGCGAAAAACGATCCAAATGACGCGACGAATGGATTTTTCTCAAGCCAAACACTAAAATAAAATATTTTAGTGCTTACATAAATTTTTGGATGTCCGGATGTATTCAGAACGTAAGTTATGCGCGAAAGTGCAAACTTATGCACTTTTTGACGCTTTTAGTCCCTGAATGACCCAAAAGTTTATTTTAGCACACCGAACCCCTCAAAGCCTATTTCTAAGCTATGTAAAGGATATTTATGGTATGTTTAACTTATGGTCATGTTCCGGAATGTCTGTTCCAGTACGAATCGTCATACTTTCGTAGTTGGTCGAATTTAGTCCCTGTAGGCGAATTAACTTGTTTTTTTTTTTGCCATACCAAAGCCTTTAAAACTTATTTCTAAGTTATGTAAAGGTTATTTAAGGTATGTTAAGTATATGTTGATGTCCCGGAGTATTTGTCGCATTAAACTGATTACGTTTACGCACCAGTTTGCGTATAACTCTCCAGAAAGCGATATAGAGTTTGAAATTGAATAAAAGTCAAAACATGAAAATTGTCAAACATAAACAAACAAACATTGGGATCAAATAACATTGTTTTATTGATAATTGAACTGTTTACAATGATTACAAGCACAGATGTTACACTTCTATTTTCTCTTCAAGCGAAACCTCATGTGATGTTATATTCTGTTTTGACTTTGTAGGATTCCATGATGCAATAATGATGTCACTTGTGTGATGTCATCATCAAGAATGATGACATCATGCTTGTTTAGATCCGCAACGAAACCGAGACTCGATATAAGATGAAGACGACAGATGTATGCACCAACAGACTCCCCCTTAGATGTTGACGAGTCTTAAGTGTCGAGTCTTTACAATCTTCAGTCTTTATCAGTCTGAACGCCCTCTGAAATATCTCACAGTGTAAGCATCCTTAAACTTTATCTCCTTCTCCTCTTCAGCATCAATAGACTCCCCACGAACAATCTTCTACTCGGATGTCTTCAGACTCCCCCTTTCGATATGCTGGGATCGCAGTCTGGCATGTTGAAATCACACATTCCTCAGGTATCGAAACCTGGCTCTCTTTCAACTATCCAAGATCAACTAGCTTTTATCCTGCACATTCTCTACCCAAAAATAAATTTTCTGATGATAACTTGTAAAACAATCTCACCATCTAATGAATTACTTGCAGGAGTTATACAATTAAAGAATGATTTTTCAATGTAAATCATTGATGAACCACTTGAAAATATATCATTTTTATTTTCAAAACAACACACTCTCCCAAACCATCTGTTCATCATGTTTAGCACTCGGAATTTTGAAAATTAGCTCTCCAATACCAGTTGTCGAAAATCTTTTTGGATTTTTCAAAATTTATGCTAAAACACACTAAAAATCTTTTTGGAATTTTTTAATAGAATGAAATGCAGTAAAGAAATATTTACAGACAATATTTTTGTGAGTTTGCTTAAGAGGATCATATCAGTTTATTAGACAAATCACCAACACCGTTAAGCTTTAATCATTTTAAGCTCTAAACGATTCACTTAGATTGCCAGTATACTGGTCCATTTAAATTCTCACACAAAGTTCAACTGTTTCGAGATACGAGATTAATGTCTTAAGCACTTAAACTCAATCGCGTGTCCCACCTCAGAATATACTCCCGTATCCAGATCCCAATATTCAGTCTTACAGGTGAGTATACCACAGATGATATCTGTAAGGGGAATAAGTAATGAAGAATCATGAGAGCTCAGGTCAGAACTACCGTTCAGCAGAGAGATCATGACTCAACTTTTGGGTGTGTCCCCTTTAGAGGATCCTTTTTACAACAGCAATGATTATCAATTTTATTGTCTTTATCGTTCTTGCTGAGGGCGGCGCTATTTTTCAAGCAAGCGGAAAGTATTATTCGGGGACTAGGTCAGAACTTCCATTCAGCAGAAGTCCCAGAATAATACCCCAGATATCACTGAGCATAAAGACCTAGTATCTCAGAAAGAGGGACCTTTCAAACAAGATTTCGGGGGTTACCCATATATCCGAGAGATGTTTCCCCACGATATAAGCAAGTTTGAATTTTAGGTTTATATCTCGTCACAATCTACTAAATGTGCAAAAATCTACTGGCACATCATCAGTGAGACCGTTTATCACTTTTTAATTTTCCATTTCTTT
This sequence comes from Helianthus tuberosus, assembly GCA_030545235.1. Classification (NCBI taxonomy): domain Eukaryota; kingdom Viridiplantae; phylum Streptophyta; class Magnoliopsida; order Asterales; family Asteraceae; genus Helianthus; species Helianthus tuberosus. The sequence continues at coordinate 72,443,365 of CM060430.1, forward strand.
AGCATGTTGTGATAGTCCACTGATGTACTATCATTTCCTCTTTTTCACAACAAAACTCATTTTTCATTTTATCATGTTTTTGTCTTTTTCAAATTTTCAAATGTTTTTGAATTTTCTAAAATTTCTTACTCCCCCTAAAATGCAAACACATTTTAGGAAATTTGAAAATAAACTTTGATACTCTACCTGTACAATTTGTTTTCTAAAAAAATTGACAACCGATATCAAATCGCTTCAATTCGCCATCCACTTGGCATAAACAATCAGAACTCCCCCTTACAACAAACTATTTTCCCATTGATTTCAAAACACTTAAGTTTGTTTTAATCAAATGGTTTTTCCGGAAAATAAATTTTGTTGATTGATTTTACCATTTATAGGTAAAAATGGTAACAAATCAGAACTCCCCCTAACAAATCAGAACTCCCCCGGAAAAAATTGACAACCGATATCAAATCGCTTCAATTCGCCATCCACTTGGCATAAACAATCAGAACTCCCCCTTACAACAAACTATTTTCCCATTGATTTCAAAACACTTAAGTTTGTTTTAATCAAATGGTTTTTCCGGAAAATAAATTTTGTTGATTGATTTTACCATTTATAGGTTAGGGGTTCATCATCTTGCTTCTCAATCAATCACTTGAATGTATGGCCGAATCAAGTTCAAACTAATAACCTTGATTAACCACTTGTAGGAAAATGCAAGTACAAGTTAATGTCCTTGATTTTACCACTTGTAAGTGTAAATCTTCTTCAACCACTTGTAGGTTTTCTTACCAATCATACCATTTGTAGAAAACTAACAATTTAAATGATATCACCTGTACTTTACCATCTTTACCACTTGTAAAATTACCAATCAAGAAAGATAGATGACGATTCCTGCTCCACCCTTACCAACCTGGGAGCTCCGGCAAGTCAGGTTTTTTCATTTAAACAGATTCACCCAAGCCTGACTGTTCTTGGGTGATTTTGAATTCTTGTTCAACAATGGTGGAAAATTTGCATCATCCATTGTTAGACCAGAATTCTCAACTTTTACCTCAACAAATGGCTCCTCTGGTTTTAACAAACCAGAATCATTGTCTGAATGTAGCTTGTCTGACTTTAATGAGCCAGATTCATTGCCAACACGTGGCTCCTTTGTTTTCGAAAAACAAATTCATTGCCAGAAGATGGCTCTTTTGTTTTCTTAGAAACAAATTCATTGCCAGAAGATGGCTCTTTTGTTTTCTTAGAAACAAATTCATCGCCAACCTTCACTGGTACCCAATTCTTACTAGATCTAGGTTTTCCAAACTTATTAGCCTGTGAAATGAATAAACTTTCACGGTCTCTTTTATATTCAAAAACCTTGATCAAGATTTTGTCTGAAAAATTAACTTTCTTTGATCGGTTATCATTTTGCTTAGTTAATTTTTCTTTCTTTAACTTCCTTTTCTCTTTCCCGTTTGTCCTCAGATTTGTATCTGATGAATTCGTTTTGCTTGCCTTTGCAGTTGAGGAAAGCAATTCATCAGAACTTTTTCTCGGATTACCAGTTTTATCCGAGGACAAAATCCTTTCGAGAAACCCTCTCGCTTTCTTCCTCTTCTTCCTCAGTCTGTCTTTTTGCCCCTGAGAAAGCTTCACTTTCTTTTCTTGAATTTTAGGTTCTTGAACCTTCTGTTCTTTGGGCTTGACATTGACTGGTTTCTTCACCTGCTTCTGAGATTCAGCCCTCGATCTTCTCATTGATCTCATTGAGCAATCTCTAGCAATATGGCCAATGATGTTGCAGTTAAAGCATCTCCTTGACTCAAACCTCCAACTCTGGCAGTTAACAGCAATGTGTCCTTGATAGCCGCATCTGTAACACACTCTATTATCGTACCAATCACCATTTTCAGCCCAAACATTCAGATCAAAGCATTGTTTGGCTTGGTGATAATCCTTGCTCCTCTTGTTTGCTGGAGCACTCATTACCAACAATTTTTGAATTTTCATTTTTTACTTTTTGTAATTTTTGATTGCGATTGGATGATTGATCTGATGAACTTTTATTTTCTTTTTGAACATTTTTCAAAATTTTCTCTTTGTGTTTTTGTTCCATTTTCTTCTTCAAAGGTTTTTGCTTAGAGCATTCTCCCTTTTCAGTTGATTGTGGAACAGTTTCTTGAAACTTTTCTTTTAACTTCAAAAACAAATTCTTTTTTTCAATTTTTTCGTTTTCATCATCAGATTTTTCATCGCAATCTTCAACTATGACTTTATCATAGTTTGTGACATCGTCACTTGTTGGAACTGAATTAATAGGTTTTGGACAGGGAATAGTTGAAGTATTCACAAACACCTTCAACTTTTCTTCCCATTCCTTGATTTTCTTTTGAGCACACTCTGCTTCCTTTTCAAGTCGAATAATCTTTCCAATATGAGAATTGATTGCAATTTGTTTTTCAAGATTGTTTTTACCAAACAAATCTCTCTCATCTTCTAAAATTTTTATTTGACTTTGAAAATCTTTCTCAATTTTTACTTTTTCATTTTCTAAATGTTGTATTTGATTTTTCAAAAAAAATTCTGATTTTTTAAGATTTTTGTTTTCTAATGACAAACTCTCAACCTCCTTCAAGAGTTTGTCATTTTCAGATGTCAACTTCTCACAATTTTTCAGCAAAACAAGAATCTGTTTATCATCAGCTTTTGTCTCAACCTTTAAAGCAGAAATATTTTCAACCTGTTTCTTTTCCTCGTGAACACTTTCATCCTTACTCTCTTTTTCTGATGAATGATCAAAGATAGGTGCATCTTCTTCAACCTTTTTCTTTAATACTGGTTCAGGATTCACAGATACAGGTTTTTCAGATTCTACTTTCTCAATCTTGACAGCTGGAACTTGTTCAACCTACCTTTTCACACTAGGTTTGATTTGCTTTTCTGTTGTTGCTGCTTTTACTTCTTTCTAAGCTCTGATCTCTTCTTTAACAATAACTGCTTTTTGATTCTTTCTTTTTGCATCTTGTTTTTCTTTCAATTTTTCAATTTTATCGGCATAAAATAACTTTCCACTACGTTGATCAGATGGAAGTTGTTGTTTAAGATTTTCAAGTTCCCGGATTTCCTCTTCATAATTGTCACTCTCTTCATCAGACGAGTGATCAAAAACCGGAACTTTTTCCAAAACTTCTTTTGCTGAGACTGTTTCTTCTTCTTTCTTTATCGGAATATACTGATGAGATTCATGATGCACATATGCCAACACTTCTTCAAAATCCATGTTTTCGGTAAACAATTTCACAAATTCAGCTTTCCAAACGAACTGGGATCACATGCAATCACATGGACTGACACAAGCAACCTTGAATATTTTCAAATAAAGCTAGCCGACAACTCTTTAAATGATATTACAACACACGATTGGACCAAAAACCCACTAAGTTGACAACTTCAAGTGTGATCACATGGGCCGATATAAAGTGCGTGTGTATTGGGCCGCCACTCTTTAAGTCACATGCAATTATTTCAATTACCTACACCTTAACTATTCACATGCAAATCTTGGGCCAAACGAGATGTAATACTGACACTTTGACTTGGGCCAAAAACCGATTTACTCTAATTGGACCTCAATATCTTGATCAAATCAACATTTAAATGTCAGACAACTATTATGATTCAATTCAACTTTTCATGAATTCTATTGGACCGTTCACTCTTAAACAACACAATCACATGCACAACTGAATTTCTTGATCCGAGTAAATTTTGATATTCTCAATTAAAAATTACCGACAACTTTAAGCATCAATTCAGCTTGATTGAATTGATAATAAAGCCTCACATGCAACACATTTCAACTTCTGATCCGACAAGATTTCACATACAATAACCAGCTTTTAAATGAAATGATAATATCAATGCACTATCAAGCACTTTCAAGCGGTGTGTCAGTTTCAAGCGGACTCAACACGTATTTCAAGCGAAAGGTCTATGACATCAGCATCTACGAACAAGTTTCAAGCGAAACACCAATTTGAACCAGATTTAAGTCAATTTTAAAGCTGAAACTTTCCAGGATTTGTTAATACATGATTACGCACAAGATGTGTGAATTTGAGCCGATTTTAACCGTGAAAATTTTTTAATTTTGAAAAAGAATGGTGTAGAATTCAGAAAAAGTGATGAAAACAGGCTGTTTTGACAAGATCTCTTCCTCCTGAGCTCTGATACCACTTGGAGGATCGAATCGTGACCCAAACGAGTCATTCAGAAGAGATTTTATCAGTTTCAGATGCGAAAAATAAGAAACTGACTTTGAAACAGCTTGCTTATCACTTTAAACATCTTGTGTATTGATTTAACGATGTATACAATCACAAGGAATACCGGCAGCACCTCGGTATCACTCTGAGAAATCTGTTACAAATGAATAGACAACAACTCTATTTATACTAATCCTGGGTTCGCTTGAAGCCTGACATACATGTTCAAGCAAAACCTACAATTACACTTCAAGCGAAACATACAAAATTGTTTCAAGCGAAACTTCTATTTTGTCTTCAAGCGAAACCTCATGTGATGTTATATTCTGTTTTGACTTTGTAGGATTCCATGATGCAATAATGATGTCACTTGTGTGATGTCATCATCAAGAATGATGACATCATGCTGGTTTAGATCCGCAACGAAACCGAGACTCGATATAAGATGAAGACGACGGATGTATGCACCAACATTCCTCTTGCAATGCTTGCAATATGGTGCAGATGTAGAACCTACATTTTTCCCATGGTTGGAATTTCCATAACGGAATTCCTGGGTAAGCCTCTGAGCTAAGTTCTTTTTTTGATCTTCTTCTCGTGTACGTACTAACTCATCAGTCAAGGTGTTTGCTAGTTCTACAGCTTCTTCTATGGTTTGGGGTCTAGCTGCCTTGACTACATGCCTAATTTCCTCAATTAATCGCCAGATGTAACGGGATATTAATACTGGTTCAGGTGATGCAAGGGTTGGCACTATTCTAGCATATTCAAAGAATAATGTAGTGTATCCCTTACTATCCACTCCATTCATCCTAAGGTTCAGAAACCTATTTGCTATCTGTTCCTTTTCATTGGGAGGGCAGAATTTCATTTCTACCATATTTTTAAATTCCTCCCATTCCATATTGTAAACCCTGTCACTTCCTCTAGACTAGAGGATACTGTTCCACCATTCTAAGGCTGAGTTCTTAAACAAATTAGAAGCAAACATTATCTTATCCTCTGCCGCACATTTGCTTATTTTTAAGACAGCCTCAGTCTTTTCTATCCAGCGTAGAGTTGCAATGGGTCCTTCATTGCCCGAGAATTCTATTGGTTTGCAGGACCAGAATTCTTTGTAAGAACAACCATAAGGCATGGTTCTTCTTCTTTTGGGAATGGGCGCTTGAAGTACAGGTCCATTGTTCACGCTGTGTTCTGGTTCAGTTGGTCGCTTACTGCTATGTTTACTTTTATTATCCGCTGCCTTAACCGTTTGGATAATAAATGGCATTGCATCTATGATTCCTTGTGCCACTATGTGTTGGATGGCACTATTATCCACTTGGTTTCCATTGTTATTGTTGTTCGGATTCTCATTATTCAGATTATCATTATTCGGGTGGTTATCCTTCTGGTTTTCCTGGTTCACTTCAATGTTGTAGGATCGTTTTCAGGCCCGAACGAGTCGATCAGAAGAGTTTTTCTCAATACGAAAGGCGGAAACAGACGTATTGAGTTCAATTCAGCAAGATATACTCATTAACTGTCGATATTATTGATTTGATGACAATTTACAGCGAGTCGACACTTCGGCAGCAGTTCGGTACTGAAACCGGAATCGTTACAAATGAAATTAAGACACCACTATTTATAGGAGAGTTAATTCCGTTTGAACTGGCTCAAACGAAATCACTTTCATGCCGAATTAGTTTCAAATGGAATTAACATGATAATTTCGTTTGAAACTGTCATGACAATTTCAAGTGGAATTACAATATCTAATTCCGTTTGAACTTGCCTCTCATCCTATTTTTGACATTTTTCTCGTATAACGTGCCCTGATCTATCTAAATACAAACAAGACTCGATACAAGACGAAGTCGACAGACGGATGCACCTACAGACTCCCCCTCGGATGTTGACGAAGTCTTCGACGTGTCGAGTCTTCGCATCTTCAGTCTTTATCAGTCTTCTCGTGCTCTCTGAAGTATCTAACAATGTAAAGCATCCTCAATTCTCTCTCCTTTCTCTATCAGCACCAACAGATAACCTCTTGATTCCATAAGTTCATCAGCATCAGCAATCTCAGGATCAGAACCTAGCTCTTTGTCATTCAGACTCCCCCTTTCGATAAGCTGGGATCGCAATCTGGCTTTCATAGGTTCAAGATCATGTCCTGGCTCACATTCTGCTCTGGATCGAAACCTGGCTTTTTATCTGTTTATCCCAAGATTTGTTGCTGGCTCTACTTTTCCTGCACAAATCTCTACCCAAAAATAAATTTCACAAATTTAAAATTTGACAAATTTAATCTTTGCTTACCGCTTGTAAAATCAATTCTCAAAATGATTTAACATTTAAAACGTCTCTGATGACCACTTGTGGATAAGATATTAAAAGAATGATTTTACAATATTAATCCCTGATGAACCACTTAAAGAAATATCATTTTTTTAAAAAAACTTTTATCATTTCAAACACAATCTCCCAAACCTTTTGTTCATCATGTTTAGCACTCGGAATTTTGAAAATTAGCTCTCCAACACCAGTTGTCGAAAATCTTTTTGTATTTTCAAAAATTTATGCTAAAACACACTAAAAATCTTTTTGAATTTTGAATTTAAAATGAAATGCTGAGAAGAAATATTTACAGACAATATTTTTGTGAGTTTGTGTAAGAGGATCATATCAGTTTTTGAGACAAATCACCAACACCGTTAAGCTTTAAACATTTTAAGTTCTAAACGATTCACTTAGATTGTCAGTATACTGATCCACTTAAATTTTCACACAAAGTTCAACTGTTCCGAGATACGAGATTAATGTCTTAAGCACTTAAACTTATTCGCGTGTCCCACCTCAGAATATACTCCCGTATCCAGATCCCAATATTCAGTCTTACAGGTGGGTATACCTAGATGATATCTGTAAGGGGTTAAATACGAGGGCCATGAGAGCTCAGGTCAGAACTTCCGTTCAGCAGAAAGATGACGGCTCGACTTTTGGTGGGTTCCCTTTAGAGAATCTTTTCTTCAACAGCACATGATTAGCATTTTGCAATGTTTCATCATTTTTTATGCTGAGGGTGGGCTATATTCCAAGCAAGCGTAAAGTATTCTCCGGGGACTAGGCCATTGCTTCCGCAAAATCAGAAGTCCGGGGATAATACCCCAGATATCACTAAGCATAAAGACCTAGTATCTCAGAAAGAGGGACCTTTCAAACAAGATTTTGGGGGTTACCCATATATCCGAGAGATGTTCCCCACGATATAAGCAAGTTTGAAATTTAGGTTTATATCTCGTCACAATCTACTAAATGTGCAAAAACCTACTGACACATCATCAGTGAGACCGTTTATCACGTTTTTGACTTTCCAATTCTTTAGCATGCTGTGATAGTCCACTGATGTACTATCATTTCCTCTTTTTCAACAAAACTCGTTTTGAATTTTATCATGTTTTTGGCCATTTAGATTTTATCATGTTTTTGTATTTTTCAAATTTTCGAAATTTACTAAAATTTTTACTCCCCCTAAAATCAAAATATGCTTCAATTTTGATTTTCTAGGAAAATTTGAAAGCAAATTGTACATATCAAATGATAACTGATATCAAATCACTTCAATTCGCCATCCACTTGGCATAAACAATCAGAACTCCCCCTCACAACAAACTATTTTCCCGTTGTGATTTCAAAAAACTTAAGTTTGTTTTAATCAAATGGTTTTTCCGGAAAATAAGTTTAGTTGATTTTACCACTTGTAGGAAAGGGTTCATCACATTGTTCTTCTTTAACCACTTGAAAATTTTAACAATTTTAGATTTTATCAACAAATATCACTTGTAGAAAATCAAGTACAACTTAATGTCCCTGATTTACCACTTATAAGTCGAAATATCACCAACGTGAATTTCTCAAGAAAGATGCCGATACCTGCTCCACTCTTACCAACCTGGGAGCTCCGGCAAGTCCAGATTTTTACTGATCATAATAGGTTCCATCCCAGTCATAAACCTGGGACGACCCATTCTTACCTAGTTTCTTTGTTTTCTTCTCGTAAAATTCCTTTACCCCTTTGACCTTCCCGTCAACCATTTTTCCAAAAATGTGTTTCACTTTGGAATTAAATGCCTTTTCAACATCAAATTCTTTCTTTTCAGAGAAAAAATGATTTGAAATTTTAACTTTACCAACTTTTTGTTTAAAATTTTCAGCCCTCAATGGTGGAAAATTGACATCATCCATTGGAGGAACTGAATTCTCACCTTTAACCCCAATTTGTGGCTCATCTGACTTTGTGGAATCAGATTCATCGCCAGACAATAGCTCCTCTAATTTTGACGAATCAGAATCATTGCTAGAACTATCATTAGATTTCTTAACAACCCACTTTTGGTTGTCAAGATTTGCACTTCTCTTGTAAAACCTGTTCGAACAATCACCAATTTCAAATTTTGAATTTTTGAAAAGCTTAGTTCTCTCAATTGGTGGTTCAAACACATCCTCATTATCTTTCAGTTTAGAAACTCCCTGTTTAGTTTGATTTGTCTGTGAACATTTCATGGCAATATGACCACTTTTTCCACATTTGAAACAGGTTCGAGTTTCCTTCTTCTGATCAACAGTCTGCATCTCTTCTTGCTTCTTCGCAAGGAAATCTCTGTTCGACTGTTTTCTGAATAATTTTTCTTTTTCTTCTTCAGAAGATGTACCTTAAAAAAATATCATTTTTGATTTAAAATCTCGAACATATTTTTCATTTTGATGATTTTCTGGTGGAATAAAACCAAGACCTTTCTTTTTGAAATTACCGTTATGGTTTGGTTTCTTTCGATAACCAGAACCAGAACTGTAACCCTTTTTCTTGTTTTCTCTTTGTTGAACTCTTGAGGTGTACTTTTTAGGTTTATCATTAAGATTTACATCTTTTATTTCAGAAATATTAATTTCTGTTAGTTTGAAAACCTCTTTGATTAGTTCGGTTTTGACACCTCTTATTGGAAATTCCTCATCAGAATATAATTTGTCAGAATCATTCAAAGTATAAGCCACTTTAAATGTTTCATCATTCAATTTAGATTTTGATAACAGGAATTCTTTATTGTAAACTCTTTTGCCCTGTTTGACGGTTTGACTTGGAGTGCTGGACTCAGACTTTGACTCTGACATAGACTCCGACTTTAACTCCTCAGTTTCATCGTTATCTAACACATGATCCACGACTTTCTTCATCAATTGAGATTGTTGATCAGTGTCAGACGATGTAAACGTAACATCAATATTTTCTGGCAGGTTAACTGAAGACTCAGACTCCCACTGTAAATTTGTTGCCTTTTCGACTCTTTCTGAATTTGGATTTCTCGGAGAATATCCATTTTCAAGCGGGGGTGGACACTTGTTGTAACTGACACCTTGTTTCTTACCAGATGTCTTTACTTTAGTATCCTTCTTCTTTTCTTTCTTCTTTTCAAGAGTTTTTTCTTCAGAAACCTTCTGTTCTTCAGTTACTTCATCATCCTCAAATGCCTTCATTCCTTCAACAGTTGGATAAATCCTGTCAATGACATAAGAAGTACATGAGTAACTTTTTAACAATCGATTAACTCTTTCTGTTTCAATTCTTTGAGTTTCCAGTTTTAGTTCCAAAACAACACACTTCTCAATATAGTTGTTCACAACTTTCTGCTTTGTCATGAAAGCTCCCTGAAGTGTCTTCATAGTTGTTGACTGTTCATCACTTGATTGATTATATTGATTCATTGCTTTGTTCAGAACATCATATGATTCTTTCAGCCTGTTCATGTTGTTAATCAATTCACTGTTTTTCTTCTTTATAATCTCACAATTTTCACAAATCACCGGAACATTTTTAGCTTCAGCTTCTGCATCAACTTTGAAAACTGGAATTTCTTTTACTTTCCTTTTGATCACTGGAGCTTCTTCATCATCACTGCTGACTGGTGTTTTGACCTTTTTCTTTTTCTTTTTAGCTTTTTCATCTTCACTATCACTTTCTGCCATCATTTTCAAATGCTTTTCCATCCTTCTTGCATAATAATCATTATCATCATCACTATCTTCTTCGACTAGAGCAACAAACGCTTTGTGATTTGAAGTTTTATTTGGATCATAATCATCCCAATTGAAATTTGCCCAGCTAAAACCTTCTGGCAACTTTTCATCATCTTGATTGATTAGGCATGCTTTATTGTCGGCTGAAATATATTTGTCCCAGCTGAAATTTTCTTGATTCACCAAACATGCTCTCTTAGATGATTCTTCAATCTCCTTCCTGCCATGAGCAGTTTGCATCTGTTGTTGATGTGGCTGTTGAGCAACTTGATGATAAATCGATTTCCGATAGTAACCATTGTTGTTGAATAGATTTTGAGCTCCACTTGCTTCGTGATTAGTGCACTCCCTCTTGAAGTGTCCTTTTTCCCAGCAACGAAAACAAGTAACTTTAGATTTATCAAAACCTAAATTAGAAACACATGAATCACAGAAATCATCTCTTCCCGTAATTTGCTTAAACTTTTCTGCTCTCCTCAACACACTCGCCAAACACCACTTTATATCCATCAATTCCATCTCCTCAGCATCGATCTGATCGTAATCCTCTTTTGTCAACATTGGATTCCCGATCCTTCCTACTACTAAACTTCCATAGGACTCCAACACAGTCCCCAACAAAGACATGTGACTTTTCGCAACTTCTTCAGAATAATCCTGATCATTTTCAAGATTCAATACAATGTTGCATTGTAGCTTCTTGCCATTCTTGGTTGCTGAAATGTTCGGATCAAAAGATGGATATGATGAAAAACTTGTTGTGTTGTTTGATCCTTTAGATGATCCTCCAGATGAACTCTTTGCATTGAATGCAGTCTCAACCTTTGGTGACATGTTGGTAGTTTTGTCATTCAACCCTGCTTTATAATAAAGCCCAATGTCTTGTTCACCATCAAAATCTTTCATTCTTAAGACATTTCTATGTTCCATCTCCTGAGCCTCAATCTTTTCAATAAACTTGCTCAGTGTTAGACTGCTAAACCCTTTCTTGTTCCTTAACATCATGAGATATGTGCCCCAAGTCTCGTGTGGCAATGCATCAACTAGCTTTTCAATCAATTCCTCATTATCTTTATTGATGCTCAATCTCTTCATGTTCATTAACAAATTGCAATATCTTTCAATAATTTGCTTTGTGCTTTCATTTTTCAAACCACGAAACAGATCAAACTCTTTCTTCAAAAGCGACTTTTTGTTTTTAACCATCTCTTGACTTCCAACAAACTTTGATTTTAAAGCTTTCCAAATCGAATAAGCACTTCCATTATGTTGCAATAAAACCAAGATATCTTCTTTCACAGCTTGTTGTAGTAGACTTAACATCATTTTTTTCATTTTTGTATTTCTTTTTATCATCAGCACTCATATCTTTAATTGCAATCTCCTCTTCGTCATCATTCGTCGGTGTAACATATTTTGTCTCAACACATTCCTAAGCATCCAAATAATTTGCTTGAACCCAGTTTTCAAACCGTCCTTCCCAACCTTTATACTGCTCAATGTTCATGAGCTTAGGCGGTTTTTGCATCGTCCCCGTTTCATTATCCAACATCGTCTGTTGAGTAACAGTAATCGGGGTAGCAAAGGCGTTATAAAATTCCTCTTCCATGTTTTGGTTTTTTCAAAGTTCACAAAACAGTCCTGTTCAAACGAAATTACTTCTTCAAATGGAATTCCTTTCAAGCGGAAATACCCAGTTCAAACGGAATACCTAATTTCATTTGAACTAACACCCTTTCAAACGGAATTACTAATCTTGTATGAAATTTCAAACGGAATCAACACTTTGAAGCGGAATAGTGATTTCAAACGGAATCACTCAAACGGAATTACCTACTTCAAATGAAATCAACCAATTTTTCAAACGGAATACCGTTTTCAAGCGGAATTAACCGTCTAATCCCGTATGAAATGCTGCTGACATCATCAACTCGAGCTGTTTTTGAAACGGAATTACCAACTTTACCAATTTTAGATCGATTTTAAATCTGAAACTCTCAAGGCTTTGTTAATGCACTATTGCGCACATATTGTGAGAAAATTAGCCGATTTTAACAGTGAAAAATTGTTAATTTTGTAAAAGAAGGTGTAGAAATCAGAAATTGCAGCTGAATTGGTATGAACTCTTCCTCCTGAGCTCTGATACCACTTGTAGGATCATTTTCAGACCCGAACGAGTCGATCAGAAGAGTTTTTACTCAATACGAAAGGCGGAAACAGACGTATTGAGTTCAATTCAGCAAGATATACTCATTAACTGTCGATATTATTGATTTGATGACAATTTACAGCGAGTCGACACTTCGGCAGCAGTTCGGTACTGAAACCGGAATCGTTACAAATGAAATCAAGACACCACTATTTATAGGAGAGTTAATTCTGTTTGAACTGGCTCAAACGAAATCACTTTCATGCGGAATTAGTTTCAAACGGAATTAACATGATAATTTCGTTTGAAACTGTCATGACAATTTCAAGCGGAATTACAATATCTAATTCCGTTTGAACTTGCCTCTCATCCTATTTTTGACAATTTTCTCGTATAACGTGCCCTGATCTATCTAAATACAAACAAGACTCGATACAAGACGAAGTCGACAGACGGATGCACCAACAAATGTCCATCTGAATTTTAAACATTTATCACGTATTAATATCACAAAATAATATTTAATATAGCCAATCACATGACACGCATTTTGGTCAAAAGCGTTGATCATTGCGACTTACTCTTTTTATATAATATGCATCTAGTACAAGCTAGGACTAAAATTAAAATTACAATACAACTGAAATTAAAATTACATTACTAGTAGTAGGCATCCGTAGTTTTTTTTCATACACACATATATTATTATATTATATTATTATTATTATCATCACCATCTCTACCATCACATTCACGGATATGGATTCATCCAGAAATCCATATTGCGCTCGTCGTATTTCCAGACGAGTCGTTCTCCCACCTGTCTCATCCTTTCACTACTTTCTAAGATCTCCTCATCAAATGTCCTGAGTTCTTGTACATTTTCTGCACTCATTGGAGGTGCAGGTTCTAGGACTGGGTTTGGAATCTGGGGTGCGGGTTCCTGGTATGGGGGTGTGGGTGCTTGGTATGGGTAAGGATTCTCTAAAATCTCCCTAATGAATACATCGTGATCGTAATAGGGATCTAGAGGGTCCAAACCTGGGTATGCTCCTAGATTCGGCATGGGCATGTCTTCTTGTATCGGGTAACGTTACACATAGTCCCTATTGTCGTCCCACTACGGGTCATAATCTGGGTCTAAGGGATTAGGTGCTGGTACCCTAGGTATCTCCTCCGGGTTAAAATCATGCATTTCAACTTGATTTTCAGGGTTTTCTATCTCCGTAGGCTGGTTAGGAAATGGTGGTTGTGGTTGGGGTGCTATCAGTTGCTCCAGGTTAGGGTCGGCTGCTGTGGTTGCTAAAATGTGGAAGTTGGCTAAACTCCTATTAAGCATGTCTTGGGTGTGGGTGTCGGTTTCTCTTTTAGCTGCTGCTTGTCACACCCTGACTTTTGCGGAAGCGTGGTTATTGGTGTGACTTCTTAATACCATAGCATTCAATCATAACAATGCTATATGATAAAACCATAAGATATTCATCCATATAAATTAAGTTTGAAAATACCATAACATACTTGTTCGAAACATCGACACCAAATTTAAGTTACAAACCATAACATGTTTTAAGGAGTTCACTATGACTCGACAAAAGACCATGAGCTTAGGACCATGTATCTCGTCCAGGAGTAAGATACATCTCCTAAACTCTAAAGACTTGGATGACATCTTTTATTTAAACACAGCTTGAAACACATACATACAACTGCCAGATCCATTTAGTTCCCTGAAATACATGTAGTTTAAAAATATCAACAAAAGTTGAGCGATTTCATGTGTATGTGTATGAATAAACCTTTAAAGTATGTCTGTATGTATGTATGTCCCTGGTATGTAGCAATAAGGAAAACAGATCACCAATGGTTTGCAAGGCCATTGATATGTGTGAAATGGTGTAGGAAAACTCAAACCTAGCAAATTTGTACCGGGCCTCCGGCTGGAAGACATAGTTACCCTATGGGCCACCCTGGTCCCCATGGGTGTGGGCTCGCTACACCCAAATAGATCTATCACTCATGTCCCTCGGTCCTATGACAAGGATTAATGGCCTTAAGTGTTATACCCACCTTTCACATGATCTAGCAGTAACCCTCCTTAGCTAACCATACTGACGTGTGCGTATATATACATAATTTTGCAATGAATTTACACACGATTGGGTTTTAAATTTATAAAAGTGATTATTACTTTTACATCAAAACACACACGAAAGAGGCAAGTGTACCCCGTCATATATGTAATAAAGTATCGGTAAGAACCAAGTATCGATCCAAGGAAATGGGCGGAGAAATAATACTAGACCTTTGTCACTAAACTATCGGTAAAAACATAGGTTTTGTTGATTTTAACTAAACTAAAGTAAGCATAACCAAATACATAATAAAAACATAATAGATAGTAGATAAAAAGCCTTGCTAAATACACAACCACAGCATGTCAACTAAGTCAGTTTTGGCACTAGAAGCATTCGGTCAATATTCCAATTTAAGACAATTAGTATCCCTTTCGGGAATCCTAACATGACAATCATTCGGAAAGTTAAAACGATAAACACACTTTAACCACCTAAAATTGTTCTTTAACGTGCAATTGATAAATGTCTATGAAAATCTCTTAAAAATAAGTTAGTCAGCCGTTAGGATTATTCTAACCTCACTTAAACAAGGAAAGCGACACCGATAAACACAATGCAACCACCGAGACAAGCATAAACTAAATTAATTCACAACCGAGTTCATTTTACAAATCTTGCACAATAATTCACCAAGAAAGTAATTTTGGCCTAAACTACTAACTAAGCTAATAAATCATGGCAAGAATTTATAACGACACCATCTAACCCGTTAAGGTCCTTACGTGACGGCAAGCTCTCTTGATTAACAATAATTACATTTTATTAAATCACTAACCATTTCTAGTATCATGATGCATACATTTAAACCAAGTTAAACTAGTTAACCAAATTCAAAGTTTACTAATACAAGATTAATTAAGCTTCATTTTTTCAACTATCTTAACTAACCAAGCATCAATCATCCAACATAATTACTTATAATCAAGAATTCAATATCAATAACAAGGTTGCAAACTAATCATCAAAGATAATCATAGAAAATACTTCAAGTGTCATTACAAACAAAGTTTAACACACTAATGGCAATAATCTAGCAAGGGATTGTTTGTGTTTTTGCCCAAAGGCTACAATAATACATAAACAATAATCTAAGTACTTGAAAGATTAACAAAAACATGGAAAGATTAGAAAATCAAACCATAAACAAGTACTAGACTAAGGATCCGGGTAGTAATCGAGCTAAACGGGACAATGTGGCTTGATTCCGGGTGAAAGCTAATGCCTCCGGAGCCTGAAAATCGCCTAAGAAGCTCTCCAAAAATCCAGAATATAGAACAGAAGGTTTCTGTTCTGTTTTTATACTTTTCTTTGTCGCATGGTCGTTCTCCATTTGGCACGACCGTGCACTTTAAGTAATTATTGGGGATGGGTCACCATACTGCATACGTCATCAGATCGTTGACTAGATTCGAAATGGCACGACCGTTCTTCGTGTGGAACGGTCGTTCAGTTCCGGGTCACTTGTTGCACGCCGAGTCGCACCGGTCGTTCATTTCCGGGACTCTGTTGGTTCATCGGATATGCACGGTCGTTCCACAGATGGAACATCCGTTCTTCACCGAGCCGTTGTTTTCCTAGAACGCCCAGTCGCACCTCTCGTTCATTTCCGGGTTGATCAGCTTTGTCGGAGATGCACGACCGTGCATCAGGTGGAACGGTCGTTCCACAGGCCCAGTTCAGAATCCTTAACAGAATGTCCGCAGCTTCGTCGTTTTGTCCGGAAAGTCCTCGTTTTTGCTATCATCTTGTCTGGTATGCTGTTTTAGGCCTGTAAACATAAATGTAGATAAATAAGTATCCGAATGACGGTTTTACGGCCAAAAACGCATAAAATAGGGGTAAAACGGGGAACTAAAATATGTGTAAATTAACGAATATCACATACCATGTATAAAACGTTTGTAATAATTGTAACATGTATTTCACCCCCGAAGTATAAAACTGAAAACAGTTAAAAGAAAAGGGGGACATGAACTCACAGTATTGCGTCTTCAGTACTGGTAACTCAATCTCCTCAGCAAACACGACTACCTACAGTGTACTAACGTCTATTAGACGAACCGGCCGTGCCTTGTCTTAGAGTTTAACGTTTTTTAGTTATGTTTCTTTTGTTCCCAATATTGTTCCAAGTTATAATTACTTGTAATAATACTTCTCAAGTATTTATTTTCGTATTTCCTTCCCAAGGATGGGGGTATCTCATACATGTGTATTTATATATGTAGCTCCAAAACAATATATTTTCAAGTCTTATCTTAGGAAAATATATATAATAACTTATTTTGTCCCATAAATTAATGTATTGTCCAGAAAATATATATTTTTCCCAAAAATCATATATCTTCTAAATATTCCAAGAAAATATATTTTAACTCCCAAAAATAATATTTTCTCTTTTGTGAAAGTATGATATAACTTGTAATTATAATAAAAATCATACTTTCACTCCTTTCGTATCCAAAATAATATTTATAACGGTATTATTTTGGATTGTAAATTTCATGGTATTTTGTTAAGTTATATTATTTTACCCTAAAATAATATAACTATTTCACAACGTATACAAATATTCACACAAGTGTCTTATATATATATATATATATATATATATATATATATATTCTAAATATATATTCACCCATTTTGTTTATAAAAACCAACCTCCAATACTTGTATTTTTGTAACAAGGTCTATGGCAAAGTTTATATTGAAAACCATAGTTAAAACACACTTGTTAATATTTGTTTAGAAAATATTTTCTAAGTGTTTATATTTTTAGAAAATTTTGCCATAGTTTCCCCTAAAAATGGAGATGTCCATGCTATTAAAGCATATCATTTTCTTTTCAAAAATCATCACAAACAATCAACAATCAATCTACACTTACCAAGTGCTAAAACAAAGCTATCTACATAATGATCATGAACTTGAGTTTTCATAAAAACTTGTAGTAACTTGGTAAAGTGTTTAGTGGGTTTAGTTACCCTTTAAAGTGTGTCTACTTCTTTAAAAAATCCCATTCTTGGAAGATTTAGGTGTTTACAACTTGTAAATACATTTTACAAAAATGTTTCTTTATGAAATCTTCTTGTTTCTCTAGTGTTTCTACACTTGTTTTATCACCAAAAATAGTGTATGTTTAAGTATGAACCAAGGTCTTCTAAAAATCATATTTTGAACTTGGTTCTTTTAGAAAAACCATTCATAAATCTTAGATCTATAAGTTTATCAACTCACTTGATTATCATTTTTCAAGAAATCATTTTATTTTCAAGTTCATGCTTACACATGAGGATGATCATCTCTTTTCATCACATAATCATCCTCTCACTTGCTAGATCATGTGTTTAATCACAATCTAGCAAGCTCCTTATGATGATCAACATCATAATCTCAAGAAAATAACAATCCAACATCATACATACACTAAACAACATAGTTTCATCCATATTTCATCATATGTTAAGCTTATGTTCAAGATTCAAGATTATGTTCTTTAGTGTTCTTGTGATTTACAACATACTACCTCTTTTAACCAACTATATTAGAAGTAACAAAGGGTTATGAGAGTCTTACTGTGACACCTGTGTCACTTCAACCATCAAACAAATACCAAACCAATGAAATATTGTATTTCATACTTGGGATTTGTATAAAAATGTGTATCGTTTGCACATATCAATTCTTGTTCGATTTCGGGCTTTAAATCACTTTCTGGAAGGTTATACGAAAAACTGGTGCACGCCCGCAATCAGTTTAACGCAACGTACACTCCGGAACTGTGACATGAGACAAAAATACCATAAATATCCTTTACATAACTTAGAAATAAGTTTCGAAGGATTCGGTATGGCAAAAACATGTTTATTTGGACTAAAGAGCTAATTACGACAAAACAGCGAAACTAACGCTGGCGACCGCTAGGATAATATTTTAAATCCCAAAAATATTCTGTTATGATTAAAATTTTATTTTTAATCAGGTTGGTGTTGAAAAATAAATTAAAACGCCTAAAAACGTTAATTTTCAAGTTTAAGCGCGTACCGTGTGTTTCTGCGCGACACAGTGCTTCTACTGCAAAACGCAGACGACGCAGCCAAATCTCGGCAACTGTAATTTATTTCAGCAATATTTTGGCAGGTTTATTTTTATAGAATAATAAAAATAATTGAGAACGCCATAAATTGGGATTTAAACGCTAGATAAAATACCCGACATCCAATTAAACATCCGTTTTAGCCTACTTATGGCATATTTATATAAAAATTTACACCTTGGCCCCTCCCCCATCTAATTGTCGGTTGTAATTCATGTGGCCCCACCAAATATTTTGGAAGATCATGAAAATATTTCATTAGACTTGTGTTGACAAGTGTTCTTGCTTGCTAGCCCCATATCCCCTTAAATCTTCCTTATAATCTTCACAAGATCACTCCATCCTTCAAAGACCACTCAACATCTTTCTCTCTCCTCTCTCCATAACCGTCCCATCTCTCTCTCTCTCTCTCCTCCATCTTCATCTTCTTCAAACCTTCAAACTCTATTCTTCATGTTCATGTCCCTTTTCTAGCAACCCTCAAGTTAGTATGAAGATCTAAGGTGATTCCAATGTGTTTTCAAGTGATTCAAGCTTCCTATCATCAAAACCTCATCCAACAACCTACTTGAATCTTGAAGGTATAACATTTATGTTTAAATCATACTTTTGATTCTTGGTTGTTCTTGATGATTGAAGTTTCTCTTGAATCTTGGGATTTTCACTAAACTTTAAATCTAAAATGAAAAAGGGTCTTGTTACAAAATAAAAATGGAGATGTATATATATATGTGTGTGTGACCGTACATATATATATATGTGTGTATAAGTCTTGAAGTTGGATATCTTGTTAAGTACTTGTTTATGTTGTTACATGTTCTAAAATGGTGGTAAAAATGCAAGTATTTGGTGATTTATGTATGATATGTTAAATATAAATTAAATCAGCAAATAGATCTGAATATATCTTATACTTGATGCATCTAAACCCATATAAAATGATGATGTTATGATAAGTATGCTTTAGGCACTTGTACATGTGAATATATGTTGATTTAGAGCTCAAAAAGTGATAAAAATGGTTGTATGACAAAACTGAATTTGAACAGATTATAAGCACTAAAAATGAGCTTATTTTATGTATTATAATGACACAAAACTTTGACATAGGTTTGATAGCTTTGCATGTTGTACATATAGCTTAAAAAGTGGTAAATTAAGTGAAATTTGCATGATTTATGTGCTTTATTTAAGACCTGCACTATCATGAGTATAACCATTATTTTATTCAGTAAATAACATGCGTTGTGTTAAAATTTCAAGTCGTTTCGATTTGGGATGGTTCGGGTAATGTTTGATGCAAAACTATGCGGTAAAACAGTCAAAAATCGCCTTTTCGGAGGATTTTTATTAAACTGTTTTAGATCAGTAACCAAACTGATATATTTGGTATAAAAATAAGTATTTTAACTAATATTAAGTTTACTTGGTGTTTGGTTAGTCATACATGACTTCCGACGCCCAAAAATGTCACCGAATCGCTAAAATAAGTGTTTTTCGACATACACTAGAAAGGGTTGTTCATGGGTCATTTTATGTGTTACAATGTGCTATACAATATGTGTATAATAATGTGTTAGTGTCAACAAGGTTATGTGTATTACGCTCAAGTACATATATGCAAATACACCAAAATAATCAAAAATAATAACTTTTCGAGAAATCTCAAGGTTATGTGTAAATTACAAGTATCGGAGAAACTCGTGTATTTTTGTGAGTTTTGATTATTAAATCATTCTTATCTAATTTAGGACAAATAAACAATTTGGGGGATTGCGTTAACTTATAAAAACGCACCCAAAGGTGAGTACATAGTCCCCTCTTTTACTGTTTTCAATGTTTGGGGTGAAGCATGTATACCTATTTGTTATGTTCATGATTTCAAAGTATAATTGATTATACGTAGTAGTACTTATCTTTTGACAAACTGAATGATTATTTATGGTTTAAACACTGATTTTCAAAGATTATAAAATTAATTGTTGAATTGTACTTATTTTGTTCACCGGACCGGTTGGTAGTATGATATAGCGCTATAGGATTAGACACCCCATTCCTGTTGTCATTGAATGTCTGAAACCAATTTGTTTCTCCATCCAAATTGGGATAGCCTTTGTGGTATTCCTATAGTCTCAAAGGTGTAGTTTGATGCACTAGGTCTGAATGAATTCTTAAATCACACTTTTATTGTATATTTTGATATACTCCCAAAAGTATAGTTTGATATACTCTCATGTGTGGTATTGTACAAAACCAACATATATATTTTGTTAACAAACCAAAACATATTTTGATATGTTATTTATCAAATCCAAAGCATATTTTGATATGTTATTAACTACCAAAACATATTTTAAATATGTTATTTATTCAACCAAAACATAGTTTAATATGTTATTCATAAATCCAAAGTATACTTTTGATATACTATCAAAAACGATTATTTTGACAACCAAAGTATATTTAATATACTATCTGTTTAATGATTTTGGAACCGAAATATGTTTTGATTTATTGCCTATTCGACTTTCTTAAAACCAAAGTATATTCTTATATATACTATAAACCTTTTTATCAAAATATTGTTGTTCAAACAATATACTTTATACAAACTCATTTCACTTACTTATTTAATTTCCTATGTGTTATTATTTTATACCATCTGATTTCTTATAAATGATTTATAAAAGAAAACCTTTTTCAAGGATCATGACTACTCTTATTAAAACATTTTCTTTAAACTCATAAGTCATGAATCCCAATTACAATTAAAACTTATGTATCCCACAGGTATTTTTATGCTGACGTACCTATTTTTACACATGTTTCAGGTGCTGCTTGTGATGACTGATGATATATGCTACACTTAGGATGGACTCGTGCCTTAGCGACTTTAAAACTTGAAAGATAATAGTCATACTTATTTGATTGTATTAAAACAATGAGTTCATTTATTAAATAAAACGAAATTATTTATTCCATGGTTGTGAAACAATAATTCTGTTACAACACTCCCCCGACGTTTCCGCCACGTTTTGTTGTTTTACGTGGTCGGGGTGTGACAGAAGAGTTGGTATCAGAGTTAATGGTTATAGGGAATTAGGTTATTAGTAATGTTTTGACCTAGACTATAACCTTTCTAGGACCCCAACACAAGTTGTCTTGTGTTTAGATTTTAAAACATGCACTTCACCTATCCTTGGGTGATTACCAAAAACAAAACACAATGGAAGGCACAAAGCCAAAATGAATCATCAATCTCTTAAACCTTCCAAGTTTTCAAAATCTCGTCAAAGTTTTGGGTTCTAAATAGTGTGAACACTTGTAAACTGGAAGAGTGAATGCCTGTACCCTGGGTTTTCTGTCTAAGGCTAGAGTGTTCGTACAAATCCACATAATCGGACCAGTCACTCTTACCTGGGAACTCTTGGGGTGAGTGTTCACTTATAGGCGAGCATGTCTTCGCGAAGCATAATTTTTGACCCATTTACTTTGATTAAGTCACTATGCGTCATTTGTTGCTTTGTGATACGGACGAATGACCACCATCTTTGCTTTTGTCGATTTTTGTTTCATCTCATTCTTTTCATCTAACCTTCTCACTCGTTTCCTCTCATGTTTCCTCTTTTTAGAATGCCTCCTCGATGCGAAAATCCGATACCAAATGCCGAACTGGCAGAAATCATCGCACAGCAAATGGCTGCTGCGTTCCCAAATCTTCTTGCTCAATGGAACCAAGCCAACAACAACAACAACAATGCTCCTTGTAACTTCAAGAGTTTCAACTCAGCTAAACCGCTCAAGTTTAGTGGTTCTGAGGGAGCAACTGGGCTTCTTCAATGGTTCGAGAGCATTGAGAATACTTTCCGGCACGTTCAGTGTCCTGATAATCGCAAAGTCGAGTTTGCATCAAGCGTGTTTCAGAAGAGGGCGCTTACATGGTGGAACGGGGTTATGAGAGACCGTGTTGCAGAAGTTGCTCTAGCACAAACATGGGCTGAACTTAGAACTCTTATGATGAGGGAGTTTTGTCCTCGTCATGAACTGCGAGCTTTGGAAAGGGAGTTTGATGACTTGAAACAGGATAGTGGCGAGCACCGGGCGTATACTGATAGGTATGAGGAGCTGAGCTTGTTATGCCCAACTATGGTTACTCCTGTGGATAAGGCGATCGAGAAATATATTGATGGTCTTCCTGACCTAATTCAGGATATTGTTACTGGCAGTAACCCTACTACTGTCAGACAAGCCATTGAACTGTCTGCCACCCTAACTGAATCCCATATCAGGAAGGGTAAGCTTTTTCGAAAAGGCGACCCAAGACCATCTGACAAGGCTGCTCAAGCTGAGCCAAAGGAAAAACAGGCTGAGGTATCCAAGAAGAAGAAGCGCAAAGCCTCTCAAAACTACGCCATAACTGCTCAAGACAAACAAGTTGCACCAAACCAGCCAGCACAACCTCGCAAAAGGCAAAACTATGTTGGTACCGCACCTTTGTGCAATAAATGCAACCGTCATCATATGGAGCAAGAGCAATGCCACAAATGTACCCACTGTGGGCGGTTGGGACATTTGATCAATGTTTGTCGTTATGCCAATCAAGCTGCTGCAAACCCTGCTGCTGTTCAAGCACGGTTCCCACCGGGGTCATGTTATAACTGTGGTGACCTCACTCACTACAGAAACAATTGCCCAAAACTTGTTAACATACCTCCAGCGCGTGGACGAGTGTTTAACATCAATGAGGCAAACGTGAACAATGATGCAGCAGTGAACAATTAGTGTTTTGTTATTTCCTTTGGTTGTTATCTTTTGACATTTAAAGACAAGTCAGTTGTTATATAAATAAAAATTCGTCGTTTTTATTTTTGCAAAACTGATACGATTGTGTGAATGTTTGATACAACCCTATGATGCCAACACAAGGACAAACTACTCGTGTGGTTCTGTCATTTTTATGATCACTTGTGATCTCCCCAAGAATCTTAAATACTCATTTCTTTTAAGAAACAAAGCTAATTTCCTCTTAAAGATCTTTCTATCTCCATAGTTAGATTCTTGTGTTTAAGGTGCCAAATGAAATCCACGGATTGGATTCCTGGTGTGCTTTAAATACCTGTATCCAAAGATAACAAATTAAAAATCAAGTTAATTAATTTTGTGACTATGTGTTTTGTGCTTATGTGTTCTCTTATATGTTTTGTGTTTACATGTGATCCATCCAAATCCTCACAGAATCCTCCATATCTCATATGAGAGATTCATAATAGGATATCCAAAGGTACTATCTTAAATCCTTAATGGACTTCAACATTGTAGTTAAGTCCCTTGGGTTATAAAGTACTATTCTATAATTGGACCTCTTGGATGGTCTGGTTAAACAGATTGATTTTGAAAATCGGATTAGGAATATCATGAGATGATATAATTGAAAAGATCCCTTTAAAGTGGTCTATTTAAAGAGATTTTACAACGGTCTAGTTAAGAAGATCATGTGTTGATCTAGTTAAAAAGCTCGTTCGATGATCTAGTTAAAAAGACCCTTTGGTGGTCTAGTCAAGTCGCTTCATGTTTATTCAATTGATTTTTCCCCCTACGCATCGCATTATGAAATGAACTGTGCGGACTATGCAAGGAATTACGTAATTATGGAGGCCTACATAATTAGGGAATTCAGTGCACAGAAACCACAGGAAATTTTGTCATGTGTTAAGACCTATAGTGACAAGAGTAAATGATACGGGAGAAGTCTTGGACCTTGACCAATGTCATTTATTCTTACACTCCCCAATTCTGATCTCAAGCACACACCAAGTTTCCTATGATGAATCTTCATGAGAAACGTTCTTTCGTCCGTAGTCCTAAACTCCATGTTTTGCTGCTACAAAGACTTCACTTTGAGGGTTGACAATTTCGCTACGAATCCTAACATGGCCCAGATTTTTACTTAAGGGTTCAATGGATTATTTGAAAGCAAAACCGTCACAGCTATCTTCACAAGTATACTCTAGAATTAAATTTCGGGACGAAATTGTTGGGTCAAATTGGAGAATGATGTTATCAATTATGACGGCTTTAGTTTAGTGATTTTATTGTTTATATTATGTGGCATTTGTATTTGTAATAGTCGGATATTTTAGCGTCTTTAGTAGGTTTTCCAAGCAAGAGGCGGCTTGCTTGGAGGACAAGGCTCAAGGACTATAAATAGGGAACTATACCTCATTTGTGAGGTGTGCATTTGTGAGCCACCACCCCGGGGGAGCTCACCCGGGGTGGATGATTATCTTGTAATCTTTTATCCATCAATGAAAAATATCTTTCTTTCAATCTTATCTTTGTCTATCTTTTCTATTGTTTATCTTGGTTCTTGGCTCAAAATCACCCGTCTCATTATTTTTACCGAATCGAAACTGAAATCGGATCGTTACGGGACTATCATTTGGTATCAGAGCCTCGGTGGCTCGTTTCAGTTTTTGGTTCGGTCGGATTTACACCGGAAAACCCGTCGGAGACGTAAAAGAGTGCAGATCTACATGTTTTCAGTTGTTTCAGATCTGGCGTATTTGTTCATCATCGTTTTTGTTCCCGATTGTTGTTTATTCACGAAACACAACAAAGAATATATGTGTTTTGTAGAAAAAGAAACAAAGGAGAGAACGAGAGTGACGATGGATCTGTGTTCTTGTTATCCTCGTTGTCACACTTTTTTTTTATTTTTTTCGGTTGTCCGGTCAATGGTGGTTCCCTGCGAGTTAGGGTTGTAATGATGGTGGATGAAGATACTCGTGATGTTGTGAATCGGGTTTGGTTTCCGTCAAAAGTGACTCGCCGGTGAACTGCGGTGGTTTGATGGTAGCACTTGGTGGTTGAAGGATACAAAGGGGCTGGTAAGATGGTGACCGGTTTTGTTGTTCCGATGGTAATGGCGGAAGAGGGTGGTTCGCCGGAGAATCGGGTGGCTACAAGTAGTGGGTGACGGATAGTGGTAGAAGAAAGAAGTGGCGGATGGTGATGCGGTTGCGGCTAGGTTACGATGAGGTCAGTAGGGTTGCTGATTATGTGCATGATTGGGCCATAATTAGGATTGTCTTGTTCAACGTATTGTTTGGGCTCTAGAATCCAAAATTCAAGGTATGTTTTACTTGAAATGTTGTAAGGGCCCACCAGATTTGCAGGTCACGTGAAGAATGAAAATTTCCATGTTTTTGCTTGATTTTATTTCCAAGATTATTGGATTATTATTTTTGAGAGTTTGGGCCCACCTTAGTGCTTGGATAAAATGTGAGTGACAGCTATTTGTGTTGCAACATTTTATTTTGGGCTCAAAAATGGGTAAGGGTTTTTAGAGTTTTAGTGGATTTTTGTGGGTAGCGTATGAGCTCAGGTTGGAAAGTGAAATTGAAATAATTTCTAAGGTTTGATCTTTTTGGTGTTTGATTTAAGAATGGGCCCCAAATGTGTTTACGGGAATGCTCGGTTGTTTGGGAGTGTCACATGGACTACAAATCTTGATATGTTGGTTGGGATATTATTTATTTAGATGGACCGTGAAAGCTTTATGGGGCTTTGAGTGTTGATCTGTTTTGGGCCGGGAGTACGAGATTATCTTTATGGGCCAGGATTTATTATAAATTTGTTTTGGGCCACGAACAAGACTGGGTCGGTGACTTGATGATATATTTTTGGGCCGTCATTTTTATGGTATTTGGCGACTTTCGCGGTGGATCAGGAGGTCAATGCAATCTGACAAGGAAGCTAATTATTTAATTTTTATCATTGAAGTTTGAACCCTATCACATGCCTATTACATTTTTGTCTTTAATAAGATACGGGGCTTTGATTGACAAAATATAGGAGGGTCTACATTTGCGGGGGAAAACTACAATGAAGATTTTGTATATTTAGCCAATTTGTGAAGATTTGAAGATGACGTCAGATTTATTTTTGAAGATCATTTGAAGAATTGATAGCATCATTCTCGGGGGAATATTGTTGGGTCAAATTGGAGAATGATGTTATCAATTATGACGGCTTTAGTTTAGTGATTTTATTGTTTATATTATGTGGCATTTTTATTTGTAATAGTCGGATATTTTAGCGTCTTTAGTAGGTTTTCCAAGCAAGAGGCGGCTTGCTTGGAGGACAAGGCTCAAGGACTATAAATAGGGAACTATACCTCATTTGTGAGGTGTGCATTTGTGAGCCACCACCCCGGGGGAGCTCACCCGGGGTGGATGATTATCTTGTAATCTTTTATCCATCAATGAAAAATATCTTTCTTTCAATCTTATCTTTGTCTATCTTTTCTATTGTTTATCTTGGTTCTTGGCTCAAAATCACCCGTCTCATTATTTTTACCGAATCGAAACTGAAATCGGATCGTTACGGGACTATCAGAAATTTCCTAAAGTAGGGGAGACTGTGACACCTGTGTCACTTCAACCATCAAACAAATACCAAACCAATGAAATATTCTATTTCATACTTGGGATTTGTATAAAAATGTGTATCGTTTGCACATATCAATTCTTGTTCGATTTCGGGCTTTAAATCACTTTCTGGAAGGTTATACGCAAAACTGGTGCACGACCGCAATCAGTTTAACGCGACGTACACTCCGAAACTGTGACGTGAGACAAACATACCATAAATATCCTTTACATAACTTAGAAATAAGTTTCGAAGGATTCGGTATGGCAAAAACATGTTTATTTGGACTAAAGAGCTAATTACGAAAAAACTGCGAAACTAACGCTGGTGACCGCCCGGATAATATTTTAAATCCCAAAAATATTCTGTTATGATTAAAATTTTATTTTTAATCAGGTTCGTGTTGAAAAATAAATTAAGACGCCTAAAAAGGTTAATTTTCAAGTTTAAGCGAGTACCGTGTGTTTCTGCGCGACACAGTGCTTCTACTGCAAAACGCAGACAACGCAGCCAAATCTCGGCAACTGTAATTTATTTCAACAATATTTTGGCAGGTTTATTTTTATAGAATAATAAAAATAATTTAGAACCCCATAAATCGGGATTTAAACGCTAGATAAAATACCCGGCATCCAATTAAACACCCGTTTTAGCCTACTTATAGCATATTTATATAAAAATTTACACCTTGGCCCCTCCCCCATCTAATTTTTGGTTGTAATTCATGTGGCCCCACCAAATATTTTGGAAGATCATGAAAATATTTCATTAGACTTGTGTTGACAAGTGTTCATGCATGCTAGCCCCATATCCCCTTAAATCTTCCTTATAATCTTCACAAGATCACTCCATCCTTCAAAGACCACTCAACATCTCTCTCTCTCCTCTCTCCATAACCGTCCCATCTCTCTCTCTCCTCCATCTTCATCTTCTTCAAACCTTCAAACTCTATTCTTCATGTTCATGTCCCTTTTCTAGCAACCTTCAAGTTAGTATGAAGATCTAAGGTGATTCCAAGGTGTTTTCAAGTGATTCAAGCTTCCTATCATCAAAACCTCATCCAACAACCTACTTGAATCTTGAAGGTATAACATTTATGTTTAAATCATACTTTTGATTCTTGGTTGTTCTTGATGATTGAAGTTTCTCTTGAATCTTGGGATTTTCACTAAACTTGAAATCTAAAATGAAAAAGGGTCTTGTTACAAAATAAAAATGGAGATGTATATATATATGTGTGTGACCGTACATATATATATGTGTGTATGAGTCTTGAAGTTGGATATCTTGTTAAGTACTTGTTTATGTTGTTACATGTTCTAAAATGGTGGTAAAAATGCAAGTATTTGGTGATTTATGTATGATATGTTCAATATAAATTAAATCAGCAAATAGATCTGAATATATCTTATATTTGATGCATCTAAACCCATATAAAATGATGATGTTATGATAAGTATGCTTTAGGTACTTGTACATGTGAATATATGTTGATTTAGAGCTCAAAAAGTGATAAAAATGGTTGTATGACAAAACTGAATTTGAACAGATTACAAGCACTAAAAATGAGCTTATTTGATGTATTATAATGACACAAAACTTTGACATAGGTTTGATAGCTTTGCATGTTGTACATATAGCTTAAAAAGTGGTAAATTAAGTGAAATTTGCATGATTTATGTGCTTTATTTAAGACCTGAACTATCATGAGTATAACCATTATTTTATTCAGTAAATAACATGGGTTGTGTTAAAATTTCAAGTCGTTTCGATTTGGGATAGTTCGGGTAATGTTTGATGCAAAACTATGCGGTAAAACAGTCAAAAATCGCCTTTTCGGAGGATTTTTATTAAACCGTTTTAGATCAGTAACCAAACTGATATATTTGGTATAAAAATAAGTATTTTAACTAATATTAAGTTTACTTGTTGTTTGGTTAGTCATACATGACTTCCGACGCCCAAAAATGTCACCGAATCGCTAAAATAAGTGTTTTTCGACATACACTAGAAAGGGTTGTTCATGGGTCATTTTATGTGTTACAATGTCCTATACAATATGTTTATAATAATGTGTTAGTGTCAACAAGGTTATGTGTATTACGCTCAAGTACATATATGCAAATACACCAAAATAATCAAAAATAATAACTTTTCGAGAAATCTCAAGGTTATGTGAAAATTCCAAGTATCGGAGAAACTCATGTATTTTTGTGAGTTTTGATTATTAAATCATTCTTATCTAATTTAGGACAAATAAACAATTTGGGGGATTGCGTTAACTTATAAAAACGCACCCAAAGGTGAGTACATAGTCCCCTCTTTTACTGTTTTCAATGTTTGGGGTGAAGCATGTGTACCTATTTGTTATGTTCATGATTTCAAAGTATAATTGATTATACGTAGTAGTACTTATCTTTTGACAAACTGGATGATTATTTATGGTTTAAACACTGATTTTCAAAGATTATAAAATTAATTGTTGAATTGTACTTATTTTGTTCACCGGACCGGTTGGTAGTATGATATAGCGCTATAGGATTAGACACCCCATTCCTGTTGTCATGGAATGTCTGAAACCAATTTGTTTCTCCATCCAAATAGGGATTGCCTTTGTGGTATTCCTATAGTCTCAAAGGTGTTGTTTGATGCACTAGGTCTGAATGAATTCTTAAATCACACTTTTATTGTATATTTTGATATACTCCCAAAAGTATAGTTTGATATACTCTCATGTGTGGTATTGTACAAAACCAACATATATATTTTGTTAACAAACCAAAACATATTTTGATATGTTATTTATCAAATCCAAAGCATATTTTGATATGTTATTAACTACCAAAACATATTTTAAGTATGTTATTTATTCAACCAAAACATAGTTTAATATGTTATTCATAAATCCAAAGTATACTTTTGATATACTATCAAAAACGATTATTTTGACAACCAGAGTATATTTAATATACTATCTGTTTAACGATTTTGGAACCGAAATATGTTTTGATTTATTGCCTATTCGACTTTCTTAAAACCAAAGTATATTCTTATATATACTATAAACCTTTTTATCAAAATATTGTTGTTCAAACAATATACTTTATACAAACTCATTTCACTTACTTATTTAATTTCCTATGTGTTATTATTTTATACCATCTGATTTCTTATAAATGATTTATAAAAGAAAACCTTTTTCAAGGATCATGACTACTCTTATTAAAACATTTTCTTTAAACTCATAAGTCATGAATCCCAATTACAATTAAAACCTATGTATCTCACAGGCATTTTTATGCTGACGTACCTATTTTTACACATGTTTCAGGTGCTGCTTGTGATGACTGATGATATATGCTACACTTAGGATGGACTCGTGCCTTAGCGACTTTAAAACTTGAAAGATAATAGTCGTACTTATTTGATTGTATTAAAACAATGAGTTCATTTATTAAATAAAACGAAATTATTTATTCCATGGTTGTGAAACTATAATTCTGTTACAACACTCCCCGACGTTTCCGCCATGTTTTGTTGTTTTACGTGGTCGGGGTGTGACACTTACAACTAGCACAAGGCTAGGGAAGAACACAAGAAGATGGTGATGACAAAAGTGATGGATAAAAGCAATTGATGGAGGTCCTTCAAGATCCACAAGCACCAAGCTTCCTTAATCACCTTCTAGCACCCTTGAATGAACTTGGAATGGGTTGGATTGAATTGAAAGTGATGGTGGTGGTGGTGCTAGTTCTCGGCCGAGAATGGGAGAGGGAGAAGAAGATGGAGGTGAGTTGTGAAGTGTGGTTATTAGTGAGATCTCTAGACTTCTTATAAACATGCAAACCGTTTATCCATTGTGTCTTGTGTTTCAAGAGTACACTACACAATCTTTTAGTGAATCAAGGAAAGATCATGGAAAGATTAGGGAAATCTTAGGGGGTGGGGTCACCTTGTGACCGATTACATACATGGGGGGGTCTAAGTGTAAGTTGTAATGATAAATAGGTAATTAGTTGAAAACTAAGTGTATTAGTTTAGGTGTTATGCATAAGGTATGTTATATAGTGTGTTGAGGTGTTCGGGGACCATAACTAGCCAAGAAATAATAAAACAATGCTTCTAGTAAAACTTTGGTGTTTCGGGTAGTGTCCGGTTAGATACCGGTTCGTTAAAGTGTCAAACTTATTCGTTTAGTGATCTTTAAGTGCCCTTTTGTGACACTTTTAATTCCCGGCACTTAGGAAAGCATTCAGGACCTTTTTGCCATATTTTTGCATGTTACTAGGTTGTTAAATTGCTGAAATTTGCTTAAATATGCAGAATTCTGCACTTTATGTGGTTTTTAGGCACTTTCCGGCACTTAAACTATCACCTAGTGACGCAGTTTTATGGTCCTTACTTCCCTACACACCATACTAGTGTAGTACCTTGTCTCTGGCCCATATTGGGTCTTAAAACACTGTCTGTCTATGTACTGAACCTCGTCAGCATATTTTCTGAGTTATCCGCTAACTATGCTAACTGTGTTTTGTGCATCATTTATGTCACTAAAGGTTTGTATGTAAAAATGATGTGACAATATGAAATGTGATGCACATGTATGTATGATACAGAAATTAGAAAGCAGTTTAAGTCATTAATTGTAATTTAGCACAGTCATTAAGCACTAATCAGGATTAATTAATTGTACGGATACCTGTATTTTTTACGGTTGTCACACTGCTAGCACTCGCTGTTCTTGCAACTTTTTCATACGTTTCCTACGCTCATGCGCTCCCCTACTGAACCATCCTCTCTTTTTCTGAGGGAATGGCTCTTCAGACTGAGCCTTAAACACGAATATTCCTTCTTCATTATCAGCAGAGTACCCTGAGAGGGCAGGCTGAGAAGAGGCGCCTTCGCTTCTAGGCGAACCAGAAAACTGACGATACGCGTCGGATGGTCCTTGGTCGCTCATACTGTAAACTAACAAATAGTCAAATAACACATAACAATAAAATACAATTTTGCACGTATTTCCGTAATTTATTTCCTAACATTTTAGATAAGTTTTGGTGTCAGCAGAACACTTCTGTGGCTGAATCAGTGGCTTGGCTCTGATACCACCTTCTGTCCAACCCCCGCCCCCTATCTGTCCCGGGAACGAGCGGCCACGAACTCAGTGTCGGTGGTATCGGTGTTTATTAATCTGGCAGCGGAAATTACATCAGCATCGTAGTTAGGAAATATTTTATCAGAGTGAAACACCACATTTTATATATATAAACACATTGGGATATAACCCAAGTTTTCATTACAAACTTATTTATAGGGATAAATCCCATTTTATTGAAATAAAACGCCTTCTTTATTTAGGTAACTTTTATAGCCAGTTTTCCAATCTTTCAGTGCTGTCCAGCTGGCTTCTAGTTGGCTTTCACATTGTGTTACCTGAAACGCGTTTAAAAACATTTTGTCAGTGGGAAATACTGGTGAGTGAATCCCAGTTTAATCAAGAAAAGTTTTATTAATTTAAACAGTATTGAGAGCGATTACAATGTTTACATCTACCCAATTACTCATTCAGTACTGTCAATCCTGACTGGTGGGTCATATTACACATTGGCTAACTCTTTGTCCAATGGTAACGTGTCTCACATTTTGTATACAAAACCCCAACATACCGGCAGAAATTGTAGAATTACAAAGACTCAATCACTGCCAAATTGCATTGTAAAATATTTAAGGTTTTGTAAAAACTGTTTACAAAAAGGAGATTACTCACATTGCTGTTTTAGGTTTTCTGTAAGAGTTTCCTGGTGATTATCTATAAATTACACAAATGCACACGTGTTAGTATAATAACCCATTTTAACATTAGTAATACCCTCCCCGAGACGGCATTCCAACGACTACGTCGGGCAGAACCACGACAGCCGTTACGAAACCCTAGATCAATCGGGCAGAGTATCTAATACGTATCCAGGGGTTATGATACTTACAACGGAGCAGAACTTCGTTATTTAGGGGGGTATTATGCCCGAGAATAGCTTCTACTATGTGGAAATCCATTAAGAAAGAAAAGAAATAAGCGATCGGAACTGAAAGCCGATGGCCTCCTTATACAGGGCCACATTTCGAGTTTCTCGCGGCCCGCGTAAGAGTAAGCTAAGGCTTACGCGGCCCGTGTAATAGGGTGGTAGGGCCTAGGGTTGATTGGTCATCGGTATAGCCTCGACGGGTGTTGGGCCACGTGGCGGCCTGGGGTTGCGCC
The DNA here is from genome assembly GCA_030545235.1 of Helianthus tuberosus. Lineage (NCBI taxonomy): Eukaryota > Viridiplantae > Streptophyta > Magnoliopsida > Asterales > Asteraceae > Helianthus > Helianthus tuberosus. Next base: position 72,476,732 of record CM060430.1, read on the forward strand.
AGCCGTCACCCGGTCGCGGCCCGCGTAGGCTGTAGCCAAAGGCTACGCGCCCCGCGACAGCCTAAATTTTCTTGTTTTTAATTAATTTTTATAATATTAAAGGTATTCGGGCCCTGTTTTCACGTATGGGGGTATTTTAGGACATGTTGGGATATTTTAAAATATATTAGGGTGTCGAAATATTTTGGAGGGTTGTTATAGTATGATCAAAGCTAATCTTTCCTTGATTGTGCTACAAAGTTTTACATTCATTTCCGCTGCAATTATTCTCTGTTTTAACTTCTTTCATTACCATCTTAATTAAAACAACATAATCAAGTCAAACTCAGATCCTAACACACTGTTTCATTGATTCTCTTCCCATTCTTACAAAGAATACCAATGCACGTGAACGATAGATTTGCGTCTTCCTTCGATAAGTTGGCCGACTGAACAACCTTGCCAAACTTACTACCAATGACGTTAAACACCGGCGTCAATGACAAGTTCAACGGCACCCCATAAATTTTAACCCAAGCCACTCGTTCATACGGAAGCCATTGGCCTTTCCAAATCTCAATCTTGTGAAACCACTTCTCCCATACCTCCTTCTCCAACACGAAATTGTTTGCTTCGTCTTGACTTTCGAACTTTAGAAGCACGAAGAAACCACCCACATATTTGATCTCTATAGTCTTGAAGCCAGCCGCATCAAGATTTTTCCTCAAAGAAATCAAATGCGAAAACTCTTTAACCTTTGCTTTAACAGCCAAGTCGAACCATAATGAAAAAGCACACACATTAGGAGCAACATCAATGATCGGGTGAACCTTCAGTGTCTCCTTGTTTAGAAACTTAGGGGCTGTTTGGTAGCCTCTGAATGGTCATTAAGAGGCTACCTCTTAATGGAACCATTAAGAATTTTACCAATGAGAAGGTAGAAGAATGTGACATGTGATGATTTATCATTCAGAGGTACCTCTTAACCATTCAGACTTATGGTTACCTCTTATTCATTCAGAGGTTTTAAACCATTAAGAGGTAGCATCTGAATGGTCATTAAGAGGCTACCAAACAGCCCCTTATCCCTGAACTGCGTATCATTAGGCCGATATACATCCTCAGATCCAGAAGCATCAACCTTCTCTTCCGTCCTCACTTTCGTCATCTCCGGTTGTTTTCTTTATCCCACATAATTCCCATCGACAAACTTTGCCACACTAATAAACAGATTATTGTCCCCCATCTTCACATTCTTCATATTGCTCTCGAGTTCTTGTATATTATGAACGTCCAAAAAGTTGACAAACGCAAATCTTTGACCAAACTTGTCCAGTTTTCGAGCCACATAAACCTTATCAATCTTCCCATACTCCCCTAAAAATCTTTTCAAATCCTCCACAGAGCATTTATCTGGAATATTGACACAAAGAACTTGGTGACGATCCCTTTCCTCTTTTGATTGTTGTCAGCGTTCCGATCCCCTCTTTTCCTTATCGGAATCTGTTGCCAAGTTTCTGTCGACGTGATTAGTAAGACGTTAAAAGGGTGATCATTGCCGATCAATGAGACGATTGTAAGGGTTATTACTGCCTTAACAATGATTAATTAAAATGGTGATCACTACCAGCATTAATGAGATGTGAAGAGGTAATGGCCATCTCTAAAGTCTCACTAATGGGTAGTAATTACCTCGGCCTTCTATTCAAGAAAGTATCTAAAAATGAAATTTCTCAAAAAGACATAAACCCAATTTTTCAAACAAATCAATGATTATTTAGAACACATTTTTATACGTTTTAAACGGTATTTGGGTATATTAAATAAAACAAATGTTTTGATTTTACTAAAGAGCTTTGATTTAACAAATGGTGTGAGAATGAAAATACAATTATGTCACATCTCTATGATCTATTATTAACCAATTATTCGAAACTAATAATTTGATACATTTCAAAAGCAAAATTATTAAATGATAGAAACGACTATTATACTTAAGCTTGTATAATACGTTAATTATTTTCAAATCAAATATAGTGTGTAAAATTGGAGTCATAATTATTGAATAATTTGTTTTAGCATTGACTATCCTTTTTTTCAAGGACAAACAAACCTAACATAGTAACATAGTCTTACCACTATCCATATGTTCATAAAAATGAATTCTGTTCCATCAGGAAATAAGTAATTGATTTGTCAAGTGGATATATTTAGATGAATTTAGTACTTTGAAGAATTAATTAATTATGATATTATCATAAACGACATAATTATTTAATTGTTAATTTCCATTTGGTAACATCAAATGTATTGTAAAATATGTTGTTGAAATCATGAATCTAAGTCTTAATTGACATGGAAGCAGACTCGTAAATAGTTTGTGGGAGGAATCGTGTTGAATTCATAATTCATTAATCTTAAAGAAATTAGCCCTAACCTATACACAATTAAAATGGATTAAAGTTTGTCGACTATCCGTAAAGAACTTGCAATAAAGTGAAATGTTGACAAGTTGTAATGAGTTGTAATAGATAGATTAAATGAACTGGTAAGAAATTCTTCTAAGTCTCCTAAGACCGCTGTAGAGTCTCTGATCAGGTCAAACTTGAAGCAACAATTACAAAGTACAAGTTGTTTAATTTCGCCAAACCGTGTCGGGTCACGTTTAGAAGTTAATCATACATTTTGGTCCAGTCACGTGTGCGTATGGAGCCATTGTGGCTAACATGTTGACTTGATTAAGGTGATAGGTGTGGAGCCGTGTTTGGTTGGGTTCCGACCTCCTAGACCCATGTGTCCCATCTCCCATTTTCATATTTAAAAGATAAAGATTCTTTTTTCAGAAAAGAATTCTTTTCATTATAAGTATTTTTTTATACAAAAAGGAGAATTGGATTAAAAAGTCAGTAACTTTGTTTTAATGGCTAAAAAGTTTTAGTAAATGACTCCTAAAGGCGAACAAAGTTACTTTTTTTTAAACTAAGATCTTTGGCTACAGATGTATAAGATAAAAGTGTCATTAGTCATACCGTCTAATATGGATTCTTATTGACAATGATTCATACTTTAAATTATTTCAATAATCTTTACAACCAGGAAACATTAATCATTAAAACTATCAAAATGAACATCGAATAAATGATTTGAAACCATAAACACTAATTTTTTAACCATATAAACCAAGTAAATTACTGTTTGAGTACCTATGTTTTAGTGGTTTTAACCACTTAATCCAAAATCAAAAAGTTTTAACCACTCAAATCCAAAATCAAAAAGTTTTAATGCTCTGAGTCTCTAACCGCTTATTTTATAATGTTTTGAATCCAATTTTTTAACACTTAAGTAAATGCTCACACTTAAGTGTTATGGGCTAACACTAAGAGACACCTCAGCCCCAAAGGGCGTTAAATACCACCCCAGGGGGTGTTATCAGGGCGTGATCAAGCCTATCGTTACCAGCTTCATATGGTACTAACTCATTTATTGAATTTTATTTCCGCTTAAACTCGTGCCGTGTACAAGTACTCGCATGCCAAAAAAATGTTGTTTCATGGTCTGATTACATAATAATTTAACCTAAAAGCAAATTAACCAAGGACCGCCATGATGTCTGATGCGAGTAGAACAATGTAATCCGACCCATCGCTTCCTTTGAAATCATTCCCAGCAAATTTCGAGTAAAGGACAGTGTTACCTTCAGACACTGTTAGCCCTTTTCTACTTCCATCCTCATCTAATGGACCAGGCCCAACTGCAATCACCTGCACTCCCATTTTATGAATGATTAATATATATAATTACCATGCTAAATAAAGTTATTTAGCAGGCTTCTATATATTTATGAATATGTTTCCGATGACTTTCAACCAGGGGAAGCACCTGTATCGGGTTAAATCGTTAAACCCAAACATACCCATTATAATTATCAGTAAAATCATTTAGATCAACCTGCTTGGACCTTGTAATATAAATCATACCCCAAATAGACCAGTTTATATTATAGAATCAATGTCTGAACTGGGTCGCTTAACACTCACCGTGCCAGTGGAGGGTTTTTCCTTGCTTCCCTGTGTGAGCAACAAACCACCAGCTGTAGTTTCCTCAGCCTCCGTAACCTATTCACCAAGTTTCAAACATGTTAAGTTAATACTTTTTACCAAGTCAAAGTTACAGCCTAAAGTAGAATAACAGAAGAACAAAAGTCAAAAAGAAGCTTGCAAACCTTGATTAGAATTCTATCATTAAGAGGCTTCAAATCCTTCACATCATCCGTCTCAAGAATACCAACAATGTCATCCTCTTTCAATAAGAGATGGTTTGAACCATTGAACTCAACCTCTGTTCCAGCATATTTGGAATAAACAATTTGTGTGCCAGTCTGAAAAGATGGTAACTTTTCAGCATATCTAATCGAATAACCCTATACTAGAGGCACCAAAATGGGCATGTCGAGTAACAAATAAACACCAACTTGAGATAAAACAGGTTGGGTTGACCCACGAACATTTTATTAACTATATCTATAGATAGATAATGTGTTCAATATAATTCCAGTCCTACCGTATACACATGTACAGAGCATTAGAGCTTCAAGATGAATAAGCATTACCTTCACACTTACATCCACCTTGTGCTGCCCAATGGTCCTGCCTTCTCCGACAGCAACAACCTCACCCCCTTGAGGTTTTGACTGTGCTGTTGATGGCAACAATATACCACCTGAAGTCTTCTCCTCCGCAGCACTAATCTTCACCAACACTCTATCACCCAATGGCTTCAATGTAGTGTACTACAAAACCAAGAAAATAGATCTGGCATCAGCCAGATGCAATATACATAATACCTAGATCATAGAATATTCAATGATGCCAACTTAGCAGGCTCGAAAGTGGAAGAACCAACCTACATTCAACTTTACTGTTTTATAATAAAGAAAACTGAAATGAAACTATGACAGGTAGAAAACATACACATCCAATACAATGAAAGAAATCACATATAACTATCTAACTAACAAGACTATTTAAAAACTCACAGTTAACAAGATTCTACCATGATAAACATTCAAATGTGAGAATTTCTGCCTTCTGAAACTTGACAGCAAATTTACAAAACAAAAAAACCACGCTCCTAAAAACAAGAAAATAAGATCTTGAAACAAAACAAACAAAGAAAGTCCCAACCGATTAACCGAAGACAACAAAGATTGGCGATTGAACAATTCCCTATCTCTACCTTAACGAGTCAACCACCGAGCTTACACTACACGAAAATGTCAACTAATCTAATCTAATGTAGCATGTTATGATGATAAATAGCATTATAATCAAAGCAAAGGAGAAATCAAGGTTACATTAACGCTTTAACCACCGGGCGAGCTCATACAACACGAAAATGTCAACCTAATCTAATTCAATATGATAAGATAATTAATAACATTATAACCAAAACAAAATAGAAAGCCATATTACATCTATCATAACAACTTACTTCTGTTAAAAAACCAATACACTAAACCGATTCAAAACGCCTAAAACCAAACACCATAACAAAACCTGACCTCACTAAAACTTATACAAATTAGTGAATTACAAAAATGTCTATAAATTAACAAAGTGTGATGTAGCAGACTAAACCTTTGGAGCCACAGTAGTAGCAGCTTTAACAACGAGTCCACGAGTTGACCGGAGAGTCAAACCACCACTCGCTCTAAACGACAGAGACGAAACCTTCATTGTTACCGGCCGGAGACCTTCAAACGGCGGCAGAAAACCACGTGACGATGCGGCGGTGGTCATCTGAGCAGCTGCCATTGTCTATATTCAAACAACAAAAGCAAAATTAGTATCTGAGTGATTGAAAAGTGGATTGTATAAATGTGTTTACCGAATGGAGATGAAGATAAGTGTGTGTTGGTAGGTATGAAATGGAGATGAAGAAGATAACAAAACCCTAGAGAGATGGAGGTTTATTATCGGAATAGATAAGAAGAGGCTTCCAGAAGTTTTTTTGTGTATTCTGAATACGACGCCGTTTGTCACGAATGCAAGTTGTAATAATCGGATTATTATCTATAATCTACCTTCTCTGTTAAAGGAGCTTAGATGATGACTTCATTTTGCCTACGTGTCATCATATTAGCTATGCCATATAGACTCCGCTGATGTCATAAATCCGAATTTTTTTTAATCTGAATGTATAGACAAATCAGTTTTTTAAATTAAAAAGTTATGTTTTTTTAGGAGGCAAATTTGAAAATGCATGGGGAGTTGTTTCGCCATTTAATGCACATCATATCAAGGTCTCTCTTTCTTCTCAATTCAAACATATAGCAACATTTCTCTCTTTCTTCATCAACATTTCTCTATTTCTCTCTTTCTTCATCACAGGCGATTTCTATTGAAAATCTAGGGTTTTTGTTAGAAAGCTTCCTCGCCAAGAATGTCAGCGGAGAAGAAATCCGTCGGTGAATCACCGTCTTTGTCACTCAGTTTCATAGACGATTTGAATCCATCGAAAGATATGTGGACTATCAAGTGTCGAATCATCCGGAAATGGGTTCAGTCCTTTCGGATGGACCTCGTCTTGATCGATGAGAAGGTATTAGTATTTGTTTAGTGATGATTCTCTTATTTTACTGTTTTAGGGTTTATACAGAGATGGTTCTCTAATCCGCCTGATTTTGGGTTTGTTTTTTCTTTCTGAGACTTGGTTGTGTAATAGATGTTTGTGTTTTGTGTTCTTTGTACTTTAGGTTTGTGTTTTTTCTGATACTCTTACATGTTTTAGGGTTAGATATAAAGGACTGAACATGAATATTGTTTAGTTGGTTATTGATCATTCATAGATGTTTGTTCTGTGAAGCATAAAGTTTGTTTGTTTTAGCGTTAGATGACTTTAGGGTTAGTTATAAAGAAACAAAGATGAAAAGTTTTTGAAAGTTTTAGTCTTGGTGACATGAAACAAACTGGAAGATTGTTTCGTTTTTGAAAGTTTTTTGTGTTTTGTGTAATTTACTTTTGTGTATATTCTCTGTTTTGTTTTAGTGTTTGATGACATGAAACAAAGTGGAATATTATTTGGTCTTTGTTTGTTTTAGTGTTATTAAATTTGATGGTATGCTATCTTACTAATTGTGTCTATTTTGTGTTTTGTTTTAGTGTTAGATGACATGAAACTGAGTCGAATATTTTTTGGTTTTTGTTTGTTTTAGTCTTATTAAATTTGATGCTATGGTATCTTACTAATTGTTTTGTGTTATTTAGGCTTATCTATATTTTCTATTGAGTGTGTTTTATAATTTTTGGAGTTACCGTTTGGTTATTTATTTCTAAACTATGATATTTCACTGCAATGGTCAGGGTCGTAAAATTCAAGCAGGTATTAAAGCTCCATTGATACCTGTGTTTATCTCTCAACTTCATGAGGATGAGGTTGTTATTCTATCCAGATTTTGTGTTGGAGAAAACACTGATGCCTACAAAGTTGTTAATCATGGTTACAAGATTAACTTTTACCGTTGTACGGTAGTTACACGTGCCAATGGTTGGGAAGGGGTTGATTATGGATTTAACTTCATGGCACATTCAGAAATTCTTAAAGGAGAGGGAAAGAATCTGCTCACTGTTGGTATGACTGTTTCTGATAGCCTGATATATATTTTGCTTACATTTTTTAATCTGATTACTGTTGCTATGTTTACCATTTTAGATGTTGCTGAAACTGTTGTGTGGTGTGGAGATATGGAAATCTTTCCGAATGAAAGAAAAAGGATGAACTTTGATCTTCAAGATGTGCAGTAATTTTTTCTATCCCACTTATATGATTTTTCTTATTTATGTTGTTTTATATATGTTTATGGGTCTTTAATGATTATGGTGTTATTAGGTCTTACTAGAAAATGTTATTAAATTGTTGTTTTATTCTTGTCTTTAATTAATGTGGTCTGGACATTCATTGCATTTAATACAAAGACAGATTAAATCATTGTCATTATTTATTGCGACTGATTATTGTTCTTTTAATAGATAGTATAGATTTTAGTGGAACTTTTAATGTTTTTTTTTAATTTGTTTGTTGTAGGGGAGAAGTAGTTCGTTGTACTTTGTGGAATGGATATGCACAACAATTTAATGATTTCTTGGCGCAAAACAATCCGATTGAGAATGTCATGGCTGTCATTCAGCATGCGAAGATTAAGCTGTGGCAGGGTAATTTACATTTGACTGATTCACTTACTTTAGTGTTTCCAATGTGTTATTTGTTACATTTTTTAATAACATTTTTTTATTTATGTGGTCACTTGTAATGAATTTGTTGGATATGTATATTGTTACATGCAGGACAATATACCGTTCAGAATGATAAGTTTGGAACTCGACTGTTTCTCAACGAAGAAATTGATGAGGTTAATGAACTTCGTAGGAGGTACTATCACTGAATTATATTTCTTATTTTTCATATTTTTCTTAATACGAGTTTGAGTATTAACACGGATGTTGTTTTTATAGGCTTTTAGTGAAACAATTTGAAGGTGGTGCTTCTTCTTCTCAAACCATTCTTTCATCTCAGAGTGTATTTCCAGTCCGTCAAGAATTTCTAATTGAGACTCCTAAGAAACATGTTGATGAAATAATTGAGATTGAAAGCGTATGAATATTTCTATATACATACAAAGTCATTTAATTTCCTTTACTGTTTTCTATGTTTTATAATATTAGTATGTTAATAAAGCTTTGTCTTTCATATTATAGGTAATGTCATGTGTGGTAGTTGCAACGATCAAAATTGTTCAAGAAAACTATGGGTGGTTTTATCCGGCATGTCGAAACTGTAACAAGAAGGTGTTGACTAAAACTGAATACTTACAATATGCTAAAATCATTTCTGATGAGGTCATGAATCTGTCACCTACTTCATTGGTTTGTCCGAAATGCGATAAAGAATGTACATCGATAACCATTAAGTAAGTTAATGTTGCTTTTTAGGTTTATTGCTTCCTTTAATATAGAAGATAGATGTAATTTAACTACTATTTATTACAGGTTCAAGGTACATTTGAGAGTTCAAGATGAAACTGGTAGTGTGTCTTTCGTAATGTTTGATAAAGATGTAACGAAGCTCATTGGTTCAACTGCGAGTGATATAAGGGAACGCCAAATGAAGGCCAATGATACTGAAAGTTTTCCACATGAAATATCTCGGTTGGTTGAAAAGAAGTTGGCTTTTAAAATTGAAGTTTCTGATTACAACCTTAACCATGAATATCATGTTTACACTATCCAAAAACTATGTGATGATCCGGACATACTTGCTAAGTTGGTTGCTGGTAATGGTAATGCTCTTGAGGTTGCTTATGGGTAATACTTTTTGGATATCTTTTATTGATGTGTTTTTGGTTTCCAGTTTTTGTAGTTTAAATAACTTAGGTGAATTTTTTTGGTAATATTTTGATAATAGGTGTTTAGTCAAGAAGGTTCAGAAATCAAAGCTGTTCAATTATCTGAGTCCTCACAGATGGATGGTGTTGTTATTTCAAAGGTGAATATGGATTCTATGGTTTTGTTTTTTCTTGTCAGGAGATTATATTACCTTATTTGATACCTTAGTAGTTGTTTTGTGATTTAATTCAAGGATGTTGTATCCGTTACCGCCGACTCTTCCATTGTCGAAGCCGAGAAGGATTCGGGCACCAGTCCGAATGGTAAATGTTCGTTGCAGGATGTGGAAGGTCAAAATATTGAGGAACTGTCTTCTAGCAGCAAAAATAATCGGAAGAGGTCATCTAGGGTTAAAACCTAGCTCCTTTCACATCTTTATCTTTTGATGTTTAAGCGAATCTAACTTTTTGGTATGTACTTAAGTATGTGTTTTTTGAAGTTGGGTTGTTGTTGGTAAGTGTTAACTACTGAAACAGTTTGTATGTATGTGTTAGATGTTGGTAACTTATGAACTTGGATTGTGTGGTAAACCATGATGTGGTTTACTTTTTTGTATTATAAACTATGTTTTTATGCTGCTAACTATAATCTTTGCTTATAATGTGTGTTTTGATTTGTGCAATATAGTTTATGAGATGTTTAGTATGCTTGGTCGTAGTATAAATTCTACTTTTTAATGGTACGTTTCAATGTATGTTTAGTTTATAACCACATTATAAAGAAATTGTTAATATCCACTAATTATGTCAAACAAGTTATTAAATTAAAGTTCCAGATGTCAATTTTCTTTATGACAAATTGATAATGTAATATAGATAACTCATAAATATTAACCAACCCTTTTGTAAACTAATGTAGGAACCAATAGATTGATAAGACGAACACAAGGATGGTTAGAAAATATGTAGCATTTAAATCCATAGAAGTTTCTCCATGCACATAAATTAATTGAAAGTGTGACTCCGTTAAAATGAATCATCAAACTTCAAATCCAAATATAAATCGGGTCTATCGCGTGTATGGTAAGTTCATTGTAAGAACAAATAGATTCGTAAAACCAAGACAAGCATGATTAACAAAATATGTATTAATTAAATCCATATAAATTACGTTAAGTTTCAATTTAAATTACTTAGATATGGAGCATCCAAAAAACAGTTTGTAAAGAAACAAAGAAATAAAATAAATACAACTAAAGGTCCTTTAATTGGGCTGCAGTTTGCAACTAAATGGTATAAACCTTTCAATAATTTATGGTCCATAAGTTGTGAACCATAAAACCAACCCATAAGGCCCAAAACTTTAATCAGTTTTCTTAAATCCTAATCTCATTACCTTCTGTAACACCCGTTCTTATAATTCAAGGTTTAACGTATATTTTACGAAAACAATCATGTAATTAAGATTACATATACATCGAAAGTACGGGTTTATCAAAACTTTTCATAAATCAAAAGTTATTTGACATAACGTGATCAGATTCGTCATTTAAAATTTATGACGAGGAAAAGTGCGGAAGCATGTATCTTTATTGTGTTCGGTTCTTCGTTGAGCTTGATCGTCTTCCGGCATCCACAAAGTACCTACATTTCATAAAAACATGAAATGCTTTAGTTATACGGAAATTAAAACGTATCTAAACGAGTCCGGGAAACAAAACTGATCAAAAATACATTTTTGTACAGGGTCCACCGTAAATTACGGTGGACACTGTAATTTACGGTAGCCCTGTTATAACATGTCCCCACCGTAAGGCAGTGGAGAACTGCCGTAAAGAATTCAGCCTCCACCGTAACTTACGGTACCCACCGTAAGTTACGGTGGCCCCTGCATCAGCTTCTTCCATTTTGCCGTTTTTGACACGAAAACTTTCGTATCTTTCAACCCGGTTGTCCGTTTGACCTACCGTTTCTTCCTACGTGATTGTAATTTTATTCTCCATCATATGGAGTTAAAATCCGACATCCGGCTTAATAAATTTTGAGACCTTTATGGCTTCGGCTTTTACCTTTTTACAAAATTTTGACCCGTTTGCACATTTATCAAACAAACAAGTTTGTTTGACCCTTATTTCTCATAACCTAATAAATTCAATGATGTTTAACATAATAGGTTCCAATTACATGTTCATATACATTCTTAAACTTATTTTCACACATATGCTTATTTTGACCCGTTAAGGGTATTTAAGCATATTTTAAGCACCAATCACTTTCATTCATTTCTAAATAGATATGTCCACATTTCTTATCAAATGACCTCCCACCACGACTATATTTGTGGTGGATTCAATGTGGTGATTTATATATTACAATTTTTACCCCTCAAATTATTATTTTAAGGCAAAGACTCTTTATAGAGTTATTTGACCAATATTTTACATCTTTCGCTTCTACACTTATTCTAAGTATTTATTTAATCATGAAACTCGTTTCCAAACAACCTTTAAGGGTTGTTTGTTCAATTTAACCTACAAGGGCATTTTGGTCAATTTTGGTCCTTCTTTTACGACAAAGGACTTCAGATACTTGTTTGACCAAAAAATTCGATCTTTTAACTATAACCTTGCTTAGAGGCCATTATGTTTCTAAAACACTACAATTATAACTTGAATTATTCGATTTATATTTAAGATAACCAAATATCCAATTTGACCTTGTTTAACTCTTAGAAAACCTCAAGCTCTACATGATGAATTGAATCATTATACATACCTGGCTCGGATCAATATATTGACCTGTTTCAATACCTTGACTTAGTAGCCGCTAAGCAATAGCGATGTGGGTATCCATTTGATATTTATTCCTATAAACATATAACTCGACAAACCATTAGTCGATGTTGTCAAAGGGTGATAATTTCACCTTTTGACCCGTTTATTTACCTAGTGATCTTCGTCACTTCCACTAAATGTCAATTTCATGTATTATGCTAATTTAAAGTCTACTAACGAAAATACGAAATCAAGCATAATGTAACGGAACCATAGTTACGTACCTTTTAAGCATCCTTTCCAAACGCGTATTTCCACCGGCTTGTCCATTTGACGATCCGGATTCCTCGCCTAAAGAGTTCAATTCACAATCCGTTTAGAACCCTTTTTATAACTCTTAACGCATAATTTCTTAACATATTCAAATCTGCGTTTTACCAACCTTTACATTTTAACCTTCATTTTGGCGTTTTATCAAACACCTAGCGGGTCAGATTTCTACATAATCTAAACCAAGTTCATGACTTGAGTTTATCACCACCTGCATCTAACCTTTCCATTTTGTCGTTATTTGACACGAAAACTTTCGTATCTTTCAATCCGCTTATCCGTTTGACCTACCGTTTCTTCCTACGTGATTGTAATTTGATTTCCCACCTTATGAGGTTAAAATCTAACATCCGGTTTAACAAAAATTCAGACTTATAAGTCTTCGGCTTATTGCCCTTTTTACCAAATTTCGACCCATTCCATTTTTATCAAACAAACATGTTTATTTGCTCTCTATAAACTCATGAAATTCATAATTTCCACATCCCCTATCATATTAATCTCAAATCACGGGTTTCTTACATAATAGAAACCCGTTTAAGTTCAAATTCATATTTTGACCCGTTTAGAGCGAATTATGTACATTTAAGCATCAAACTCTCTCTTCTCTTTCTACACTTCGTATTCTTGATTCTAAATAGCCTTTTATATTCTACCACAACTATTTTTGTGGTGGAGTTAACATAATGAACCACATTCCTAATTTTTACCCTTAGGATAGTCATTTTACGTGATTTACCCGTTCTGAGGCATTTGACCTCCAAAGTTGATGCCTACAACTCTTACATGTGTCTATGAGTTACATAATGATAAAACTAGTATCTAAACGACCTCTAAGGGTCGTTTGCCCGATTTACCTATCAAGGGCATTTTCGTCAACTTAATTCCTCCTTTTACAACATAGGTCCTTTTGCTAAGGTATTTGACCAACATTGCATTTTTAACCATGAATTTATATATATATATATATACGTACCTGGCTCGAGTCAACATATAGACCCGTTTTATACCTCGCGTTAATTAACCAATATACTATGGCGTTGCAATTATCCAATTTGCTATTCACTCCTGTTAACATACGACTTGACAACCTCATTAGTCAATATTGTCAAATGGTACTATCATCACCATTTAACCCGTTTGGACTATAAGACCAAACATTTACTTAATTTAGGATAAAAGCATGATTTTAAATTTCCAAATTCACCCATTTGCCCCATTTACCATAAACCATGGTTTTTATCATTTATACTTGTTCCGACTTGTGTCAATCGTGTCGGAACCCTTATTTCGGATATTACATTATTCGCATTCATAGTTTATAAAACAAACACGCGTTCTACAAAAAGGGTGTAAGTTTTACTTACCTCGTATCCAAGCTACACTTTTCTTTTTCTTCTTAATTCGTTTGACCCGCTTTCTCCCCAAGCTTCACCTAGCTTGTTAAGCGCCAACTATCATTCATCATTCACAAGGTTGTTAGATTAGTCATTCTAAATCATAACTTTCACACCTTATGAATCTTTGACTACTTTTCTTATTGAACTAAATCATAAATCATGAGTTTAATTCTTGTATCAAGACCCACTTCAAATCAAGTATGAACTCTTAACAATTCCCCATTTTATTCAAGTAGTTCATTCATACAAGTTAGTATGGTGTTTATAAACACCAATACCACATCAATTTCATTAAATCATCCAAAAACCCATTTTTCAAGTCATGTATGATCAACACTCAAACTTGGAAATTGTTCAAGTATCTTGCATCAACTATCAACTATGATGATTTCTAGCATAAACATATCATCATCTTCACTACAAAATCAAAACCCACTTAGCACATAAGAGGGTAATTATCAAATTCCTAGTTTTAGTACGAATTCTTCAAGTTTTCAACTAGGGTTTGTTTCTAAGCATGAATTTCAACCTAGTTTCACCCAAACATCAATCATTCAAGCTTGAATTTCGATTTTCACAAGTTCATCAAAAATCTCAACTTCATAAACATCAAAAATTTGACATACCATACGATCCCCACGACTAGGTGATCGTTTCTATGTATTCATGCATCGATTTTGACCTTGAATCAGGCTTCAATTTGATGATTTGTTGAGTTCTAGGGTTTGAGCTCTTGGGAGCACCCTCCTGGTCGATCTCCAGACACGCACACACACACCTTAGGTGTGTGTTATCTTATTTTTTTTGTTTATAAAACCCTTTTTCAAGTTATCCAACTTCGGTCCCTCACGTTTTGGTTTGTTATTAAGTAGGCTACAACCCACTTATTTCTACGGAATATGAGTCATGACTAAAATTTTTTTTTTGTTATTTTTTTTGTTTATAAAACCCTTTTAGTCATGACTCATATTCCATAGAAATAAGTGGGTTGTAGCCTACTTAATAACAAACCAAAACGTGAGGGACCGAAGTTGGATAACTTGAAAAAGGGTTTTATAAACAAAAAAAAAATAACATAACACACACCTAAGGTGTGTGTGTGCGTGTCTGGAGATCGACCAGGAGGGTGCTCCCAAGAGCTCAAGCCCTAGAACTCAACAAATCATCAAATTGAAGCCTGATTCAAGGTCAAAATCGATGCATGAATACATAGAAACGATCACCTAGTCGTGGGGATCGTAAGGTATGTCAAATTTTTGATGTTTATGAAGTTGAGATTTTTGATGAACTTGTGAAAATCGAAATTCAAGCTTGAATGATTGATGTTTGGGTGAAACTAGGTTGAAATTCATGCTTAGAAACAAACCCTAGTTGAAAACTTGAAGAATTGGTACTAAAACTAGGAATTTGATAATTACCCTCTTATGTGCTATGTGGGTTTTGATTTTGTAGTGAAGATGATGATATGTTTATGCTAGAAATCATCATAGTTGATAGTTGATGCAAGATACTTGAACAATTTCCAAGTTTGAGTGTTGATCATACATGACTTGAAAAATGGGTCTTTGGATGATTTAATGAAATTGATGTGGTATTGGTGTTTATAAACACCATACTAACTTGTATGAATGAACTACTTGAACAAAACGGGGAATTGTTAAGAGTTCATACTTGATTTGAAGTGGGTCTTGATACAAGAATTAAACTCATGATTTATGATTTAGTTCAATAAGAAAAGTAGTCAAAGATTCATAAGGTGTGAAAGTTATGATTTAGAATGACTAATCTAACAACCTTGTGAATGATGAATGATAGTTGGCGCTTAACAAGCTAGGTGAAGCTTGGGGAGAAAGCGGGTCAAACGAATCAAGAAGGAAAAGAAAAGTGTAGCTTGGATACGAGGTAAGTAAAACTTACACCCTTTTTGTAGAACGCGTGTTTGTTTTATAAACTATGAATGCGAATAATGTAATATCCGAAATAAGGGTTCCGACACGATTGACACAAGTCGGAACAAGTATAAATGATAAAAACCATGGTTTATGGTAAATGGGGCAAATGGGTGAATTTGGAAATTTAAAATCATGCTTTTATCCTAAATTAAGTAAATGTTTGGTCTTATAGTTCAAACGGGTCAAATGGTGATGATAATACCATTTGACAATATTGACTAATGAGGTTGTCAAGTCGTATGTTAACAGGAGTGAATAGCAAATTGGATAATTGCAACGCCATAATATATTGGTTAATTAACGCGAGGTATAAAACGGGTCTATATGTTGACTCGAGCCAGGTACGTAACCTTGCTTAGAGGCCATTATGTTTCTAAAACACTACAATTATAACTTGAATTATTCGGTTTATCTTTAAGATAACCAAATATCCAATTTGACCTTGTTTAACTCTTAGAAAACCTCAAGCTCTACATGATGAATTGAATCATTATACATACCTGGCTCGGATCAATATATTGACCCGTTTCAATACCTTGACTTAGTAGCCGCTAAGCAATAGCGATGTGGGGCCGGAAGACGATCAAGCTCAACGAAGAACCGAACACAATAAAGATACATGCTTCCGCACTTTGCCTCGTCATAAATTTTAAATGACGAATCTGATCACGTTATGTCAAATAACTTTTGATTTATGAAAAGTTTTGATAAACCCGTATTTTCGATGTATATGTAATCTTAATTACATGATTGTTTTCGTAAAATATACGTTAAACCTTGAATTATAAGAACGGGTGTTACACCTTCGCTATGAATATCCTCTTATTAACTCGGTCTGTATCAAAGTGAAGATAAAAAATTAGCGCCAGAATCTCAATGCATATTTGAAGACCCTCTCACTTTGGAAGCAATCGATCAACATTTAATTGTAGGTTTTTCTATTCCATTTGTTTAAATCTTCTCTGCAAGTTTGTCTTCGTTGATTGTTTTTTTTAGTTAGGTTTTTAATGGGGATGTTCAATCATCACTATCTGTTAAAAAAAATTGATTTTTTGGACAGTGGTTACAATAATTACTTGTAGCTAGCCCTAAATCAACTATATTTTTCCAATCCTTATGTACAGTTATGGAGAATAATAAGAATTTTATAGCAAGAGATAGAAAGTGTTTTCCACAATGTAGTACCCAAATGTCCAAAGAGTCAAGGAGGATAAGAAAGTCTATTCTGAATAAGCGTAGAAACAGTGGTGTGTTTCACTCTCTACAGACATCTCCTATTATTCATACACTTCCGGCTAATGTTCCTATTACAACAAACGATAATGGAGGTCTGTTTTTGATGATTGTTTTTCATAATACGTATATAAATGTAATGTTATATTAACTGAAATCTATTTGTTTATCTATAACAACCAGTATCATCAAAAGGTCTCTATGAACCCTCAAGTCTACATTACACGCCATCCCCCATAAATCATAGTCAAACTGTAATGTCATTCGAATCCTCTTCTACAAATATGGGTAAACAACTCTACTGCTACTTTTCAAATTATTTTACATACTGATTGTAAAAAATGTGAAAATTGTAACTATTTATAGCTGGAATTAACCAAATCTCGTCATGTACAGCATGTCACACGCCCGCCAAGTTAGATCGAACATGTGTTAGTACGATTCCTCTGACTTCATCCAGTTTTGGTAAGTTTATAAATCGTATTTTTTTAAGGTATGATATCATATTTGACCTTGTCACTTTGTTTCAATTTTTAGGACAATCTGAAAATGCTAATTATGGTGTGCATGACTCTAGAAAGAAGAAACAAAGATTCAAAATGATGGATATAAGTAAATTTGATTTATTTATTGAAGCTGATGAAAGGAGGACATCTTCAATGGTCACACCACTTGCATCATCCAATCATCATATTGAGAGCAGCCCTTTAATGAATATTACAAACTTTATGCTCTATAGAGTTTTGTTATTACTGTTAATCATTCATTGAATGTTGGTCGAAGTTTTATAACATTTGTAAATTTTTTTCTTGCAAGTGGATTGTGTTACAGTAAGTTCCCGTCGAAGTCATATTCCAACTCCTCCGAATATTGATATTAGAACTTCTCGACGTTTGCCAAAGTGTTCCGTAGTAGGCACTAATGGTATGTGGTTTATTTTTAGCAATCTGACTAAATATACGTTTCCGATTCACTATATTTGAGTAATGTATTGCATATCTTCCTACCTGTTGAAACTGAGGTTAATGGTCATTTCTAAAATGAAATGGCAGGAAAAGAAAACTCCTACCCTGGTGAAAGGTCTAACTTTGATGATTCCAATTCCTCTGATTGTTTACCATCTTCTATCGTAAAAAACATTTCCGGAATTGCAAGAGGTACATACCCTCCTTTAACATATCAAAGTATTTTTTCCAGATAACACTGACATCTCCTAATATTTCTCTTATATAATCATCTTTTTTATGTACCTATATAATTTTGTAGAATACGTTGATCATGGAGATGCTATTTTTGTATGTTCTTACTGTCATGCAATGCTTTGGAAAGATGAAATACTTAGGGGTAATTTGGATTCTAAGAAATCTGCTTTTTCTCTTTGTTGTTCGAACGGAGACGTTGAATTGCCTCCCTCACCTGATCCTCCTCCATTGCTTGAAAGATTTTACAGAAGAAGCTCCCCTGAAAGCCGCAATTTCATGAATAATATTCGAGCATATAACATGATGTTTTCCTTCACATCTCTTGGTGGCAAGGTTTCTAAAAGTTTTCAAAAAAGCAAAGGTCCTTATGTTTTTGGATTACAAGGACAAAATTACCATCGCATTGGTAGTCTGCTACCAAATGAGGGTGAAGAGCCCAAATCTTCACAGATTTATATTTATGATTCCCAAAACGGGGATTTTAACCGTCAAAAGTGTCACACCCCGACCGCGTAAAACAACAAATCGCGGCGGAAACATCGGGGCGTGTCGTAACATAATAAATTGTCTCATAACCATGGCATACAAAGTTTTATTTATTTATTAAACAAGAGTGTTACATTGTCTTAAACAGGAATTAAGGAGTTCAGAACATAATTAAACATAGTCTATCTTCTTTTAAAGTCTCTAAGGCACAGGTCCGCCCTAGTATCGAGATCAACATCTTACGGAAAAGCTCCTGAAAACACATGTGAAAATAGGTACGTCAGCATAAAAATGCCTGTGAGATACATAGGTTTGTAAAAATAGGATTCATGACTTATGTTTAAGAAAAATGTTTAGTCATGAACCTTGTAATTTGCTTTGTCTTGTAAATCATTTGAAAACAATAAGATCAGATGATATGTATAAGTAAATGTCAGGTTAAATAAATGACCACGTAAAAATGTGTTTGTATAAGATAAGTTGTTTGTAAATCAATGTCTTGTGAAAAGTATGTTATTTATATAAAATGTTCTATGTCTCAATATTGAAATGATTCAAATAACGTTACGACATGTAATACCACACAAACACTTATATATAGGAAGTACCAGCGGCGTATCCACCATGCTTGTATCATATTACACATGCATCGTTACTTAATCACTTAATCAAACCAAACCAAACAATGTAAGAAGTCTATGTTTAAACCAATTGTCAAATGTATTGAATAATATGTCAAAATGTTTATGTCAAGATGTAAATCATGTCAAAATGTCTATGTCAAATGTCCATGTCAAATGTCTATGTCAAATATCCATGTCAAATGTCTATGTCAAATGTCATGTATGGCAAGTGAAATGTCTCAACTAAACCATATGCACAAAAACAAAGTATTGAAGTAAAACTTGGTTTAAATCAAAGCTATGTTTTGTGTAAATGCATGCAACTATTTAATATGAACATCTATGCGGTATTGTAAAAATGCATACATCCAAGCCTTGTGACTGTGGTGATAAACCCTTTAAACAAATTAAAGGTCTATCTGTCTTATATCATCGAATTCGGTCATTCCTTTCTGTCCCCTTTCCCTGGGATGTCCGGAACGGGAGTTGTCAATTCCTATGGTACCACTACCTACTAACGAACGGCGTAGCTAATGTTAATGAATGTATTGTCCCATGTAAACAAACCAAATGTCATACCAAAATGTAAACATGTGAAAACAATGCACTAAGTATGTAATCAAATGAACATACATAGCGTGAAATGTCATGTAAAATGATGTACTAAGTAATGCACAAAATGGGCACACCTAGCATGAAATGTCATGTAAAACAATGTACTAAGTAATGCACAAAATTGGGCACACCTAGCATGAAATGTCATAAAATCATGTACTATAATGTACTAACGAACATAGCAGGTATATGATGTGAAAACAGGAAAGCATGAAAGTAACAAGTAGGCACATGTGTTCCACCCCAAAACAGTTTGGAAAACAGTAAAAGAGGGGTCTATGTACTCACTTGAGATTGCTCAGTTGTATAAAGATAACCACCAAGTAATGCTATAGATCTCGGAATCAAACGGCACCTAATATAGGCAACTATGTTAATAAACCGGACCTATCTCGGAAGATTGGGTAGCATTAGGGTTTGTAAACCAAATGAGTGTAGGAACTCACGTGATATGGTTTAACAAAGCCTACATGCTAAATGAAACTTAACCTAAGTCTTATTGACCCATTATGATCCGTTTAGGTAGCTTACGCTACTTTAACGCATCGTGCGCGTGAAACGCGTTCGGACCGCCTAACTAGTCCTATGACAAGTATTATATGCCTAAACATGTTACATAATCAGTTACGTGACAAAATTTTAGGTTACATATGCTAAATTACCAATTATGTATGAAAAGGGTATTCTGGTAATTTACCTAAGGCATATAAACTACCTATCATACAACTATTTAAACGTCGTGACCATAAGGTATAACCTCGGAAGGTTATTCCCTACACTATGGTCACCTAATGTATTTGGTCGGATCCTAATGATCGACCAAACTGGGTCGGGTTCGAGGTATAAGCGATTTATCAGATCGCTTACCCTACGACCCTAGACAACGTGGTAATCAGTAGGCATAGTCCCAAGGGACTATGACCATCGTGATTACAATCACGTTGCGAAGTTCTAACGAACTTCGCATTGACCATTACTGGTCAACGCTGAAAGTCAAACAAAGTTTGACTTTCTGACTCGAAAAGCAGTAAAATAAGGAAAAGAACGAAAGAATACTTACGAAGGGTCCCCGAATGCTAAACTTGATTCAAAAATCTCAGGTATGAAACAAATGTTTCAACTTAGAGTTTCTCAAATCAAATTTCTTGTGATTTTAGCAATGGGGGTGTTGGGGTATTTATAGTTTTCGGTGAACCGTTGAGATCGTTTCATGGAAACCGTGATTCGATCACATCCGTACACTTGTTGAAAGGTTATGGAAGCAAAATATGATCCTTATCTAGTGACTAAGCAACTTAGAACATGTGGTGGAGGATTAATCAGCTGCAAACAGCTGTTAAAAACATTTAATCTGGTCTGATAGTGGGAAGCGGCCCGCTTCAGGATCAGCCAAAGACAATGCGGGCCGCCTGGCCCTTCTGATCTGCACATATGTTTGAAAAATGACAGTTTCAGTCCCTGCACGTGTTTAAGGCCATTTCCGACACTTCTAAGGCCCGTAAAGCCAACTTTAAGGCCCTAAAATGTTGCCTAAACATTGTGGACATGAAACATGCTCAAAAATATGCCGGGTGTTGGTTCGTTTGGTCGTACGAACGCGATGTTCGCTTAATTACGACGGAATGCGCACAAGCGCGAAAAACGAACCAAATGACGCAACGAATGGATTTTTCTTATGGCGAACACTAAAATATAATATAGTCATGCTCACATAAATTTTTGGATGTCCGGATGTATTCAGAACGTAAGTTATGCGCGAAAATGCAAACTTGTGCACTTTTTGACACTTTTAGTCCCTGAATGACCCAAAAGTTTATTTTAGCACACCGAACCCCTCAAAGCCTATTTCTAAGCTATGTAAAGGATATTTAAGGTGTGTTTAACTTATGGTCATGTTCCGGAATGTTCGTTACAGTTCAAATTGACATACTTTCACAGTTTGTCATATTTAGTCCCTGTAAGCGAATTAACTTGTTTTTGCCATACCAAAGCCTTCAAAACTTATTTCTAAGTTATGTAAAGGTTATTTAAGGTATGTTGAGTATATGTTGATGTTCCGGAGTATTTGTCGCATTAAACTGAGTACGTTTTCGCACCAGTTTGCGTATAACTCTCCAGAAATTGATATAGAGTTTGGAATTGGATAAAAGTCAAAACATGAAAAATGTAAAACATAACAAAACAAACATTGTGATCAAATAACATTGTTTTATTGATAACAGAACTGTTCATAGTGATTACAAGCACAGTTGTTACAGTCTCCCCTACTTGTGGAAATTTCGTCCCGAAATTTATTTAGAGGAAACTTGTGGAAAAAGATGTGGATATTTCGCCTTCATTTGATCTTCGCGTTCCCAAGTAAAATCAGGTCCACGTTTAGCTTCCCAGCGAACTTTGACCAAAGGAATGCGCTTGCGTTTAAGCCACTTGACTTCACGTTCCATGATTTCCACTGGTTTCTCAACAAATTTCAGTGTTTTGCCAACACGAATTTCGTCAAGCGGTATGGAGAAGTTCTCATCAGCTGTACACTTCTTGAGATTGGACACGTGAAAAGTTGGATGAACATTTCCAAGTTCAGGAGGTAACTCAAGTCTGTAGGCTACCTTTCCGATTCTTTCGACGATCTTGAATGGTCCAACGTATCTAGGTGCAAGTTTTCCTTTCTTTCCGAATCTGATCACACCTTTCCAAGGTGAGACCTTAAGTAATACTCGATCACCGACTTGAAATTCCAAGGCTTTGCGTTTTGGGTCCGTGTAAATCTTCTGACGGCTTCTAGCTGCCTGAAGGTTATCACGAACTTTCTTGACCTTGTCAGTTGTCTCTAAAATAAGGGCAGGTCCAGTAAGTTGAGCCTCGCCAATCTCATTCCAGCAGACTAGTGAACGACATTTTCGACCATAGAGAGCCTCGAAAGGAGCCATTTTGATGCTAGTGTGATAACTGTTGTTGTAGGAGAATTCAATCAATTTAAGATGTGAATCCCAACTACCACCAAAATCGATCACACAAGCTCTAAGCATATCCTCCAGAGTCTGGATTGTTCTCTCAGATTGACCATCCGTTTGCGGATGATAAGCTGTGCTCAGATTAAGTTGGGTCCCCATAGCAGATTGCATGGTTCTCCAAAAATGAGAAGTGAAACGAGCATCTCTGTCAGAAATAATGTTCAAGGGAACACCATGTCGAGCTACAATTTCATCCACATAGATTTGAGCAAGTCTGTCAGCAGGAAAATCCTCACGGATTGGCAAGAAATGTGCTGACTTTGTAAGACGATCAACGACTACCCAGATGGCATCATGACCTTTCTTTGTGCGCGGGAGTTTGGTAATAAGATCCATAGTAATGTTTTCCCATTTCCAAACTGGGATCTCTGGTTGCTCCAATAAACCAGATGGACGCTGATGTTCAGCCTTAACCTTAAGACAAGTAAGGCATTTTGATACGTATAAGGCAATGTCTTTCTTCATACCAGGCCACCAATAGTGAATACGAAGATCCTTATACATCTTATCTGAGCCCGGATGAATAGAATAACGAGACTTATGGGCTTCATCCATAAGCAAGGCACGAAGATCATCCTGGCTTGGGACCCATAAATGGTCCATGAAGTAATATGATCCGTTGTCCTTTAGTTCCAGAGCAGGTGTTATGTGATAGGGAAATTCCTTATCCATTAGACCTTGTGAAACACAAGATTGTTGAGCTTGAGAAATACGTGCTTGGATATCAGATCGAGCTTGAATAACAGATTGAACACGTACACAATGAAGCTTAGTACGTTCCTTACGACTCAATGCATCAGCTACGACATTCGCCTTACCAGGATGGTAGCGAATTTCGCAGTCATAGTCGTTTAAAAGCTCAACCCAACGTCGCTGTCTCATGTTGAGTTCTTTCTGGTTGAAGATATGCTGAAGACTTTTGTGGTCAGTGAAAACCACACATTTTGTACCGTACAAATAGTGTCTCCAGATCTTGAGAGCGAAAACAACTGCACCCAACTCAAGATCATGAGTGGTGTAGTTCTTCTCATGTATCTTCAACTGCCTTGATGCATAAGCTATGACTTTGTTCCTTTGCATAAGAACACAACCAAGACCCAATTTCGATGCATCACAATACACGACAAAATCATCATCACCCTCAGGCAATGATAGAACAGGCGCATCGCAAAGCTTCTGCTTCAGGTGTTGAAAAGCTTCCTCTTGTTTGAATCTCCAGCAAAAGGGCATTTTCTTCTGAGTTAGAGCAGTTAGAGGAACTGCAATCTTCGAGAAGTTTTCTATGAAGCGGCGATAATAACCCGCTAGACCAAGAAAAGAACGAACTTCAGTAGGAGTAGTAGGTGTATCCCAATCCTTGATCGCACTGATCTTGGAGGGATCTACATGAATACCTCGTTCGTTGATAACATGCCCCAAAAATTGAACTTCTTTAAGCCAAAATTCGCACTTGGAGAATTTTGCGAAAAGTTGCTCTTTCTTTAGGAGTTCCAGAGTAAGACGAAGATGTTGCTCGTGGTCAGCTTGCGTCTTAGAGTATATCAAGATGTCATCAATAAAAACAATGACGAACTGATCCAAATAAGGTTTGCAGACCCTATTCATTAAGTCCATGAAAACAGCAGGAGCATTAGTCAAACCGAATGGCATGACTGTGAACTCATAATGCCCATAACGAGTACGGAACGCTGTCTTCGGAATATCTTCTTCTTGCACCCGAAGTTGATGATATCCAGATCGCAGATCAATCTTCGAAAAATAAGAAGCACCCTGTAGCTGATCAAAGAGGTCATCGATGCGAGGTAGGGGATATCGATTCTTGATGGTAAGCTTGTTAAGCTCACGATAATTGATACACATTCTAAAGGATCCATCCTTCTTCTTTACAAAAAGAACGGGAGCACCCCAAGGTGAAAAACTAGGACGTATAAAACCTTTGTCAGAGAGCTCCTGAAGCTGTTTGGACAACTCTTGCATCTCAGACGGTGCAAGACGATATGGAGCTCTGGCAACGGGATTTGCACCAGGTACGAGATCAATGCGGAACTCGACTTGGCGTGCTGGAGGTAGACCAGGTAAGTCTTCAGGGAATACTTCAGAATAATCCCGAACGACAGGAATATCTGAAATAGCCTTACCCTTGCCTTTATCTTCTGTAACATGTGCTAAGAAAGCCACATAGTTCTTCTGCAGATACTTCCGAGCTATAAAACAAGACATGAGTCTGAGACCACCGATAGGCTTCTCACCTTGAACCTGCAGGATCTCGCCTGTCGAAAGCGGCACACGAACAATCTTCTTAGAACAAACTATCTCTGCATGATGCTTGGATAACCAATCCATTCCCACAATAACGTCGAAGCTTCCAAGTTGCATAGGCGCGAGGTCAATAGGAAAAAGATGGTCATTAAGATTCAACTGACAGTTGCGAAGAACAGAATCAAGAATAATGGGTTCACCACTAGCAACCTCTACTGTCAAAGATTTGCCTAGTTTCGTTCTAGACACGCGAAGCATTTGCTCAAAAGACAAAGACACGAAACTCTTATCGGCACCGGAATCGAAAAGAACAGATGCAGGCTGATTATTAATAAAGAACGTACCGTTCACCACATTATCGTCAGCCTGTGCCTCTTGGGCATTCATGTTAAAGACTCGGCCTCGAGCCGGAGCCGGATTCTGGTTCTGGTTCTGGTTGGCTAGCCTTGGGCACCGGTTTCTATAGTGGGTCAGATCCCCACAATTGTAACAAGCACCTGGTGGGTATTGTGGTCTTGCAGCTTGACCCTGTTGCTGAGCAACTTGTTGAACCGGGTTCTGAACCGCGGGATTCTGAGCAGACCGACAAACATTGGCAAGATGGCCTGACTTCCCACAGTTAGTACAGAAACGGCATGGAAGTTGCGGCTGGTGGTGACTGTTGCATCTATTGCACAAAGGTGCAATCCCTGAATAGGGTTTCTTCGCTGGAGGCTGTGCGGGTTGGTTGGGAGCTGCCTGGTTAGCTTGGGCAGTGATAGCAAAATTTTGGGAAGCCTTACGCTTCTTTGCCCTCTTCGAAGAACCAGAGTTCTTTCCATTCAAGTTTTGACCTTTCTTGCTATCTTCCTTGTCAGCCGACTGCTTCTTACCCTTGTCACCCTTCCGGTGTAACTTGTTCTTCCGGACCTGCGACTCAGTCAATGTCGCAGATAACTCGATCGCCTGACGAAGTGTAGCAGGGTTACTACCAGTAAGAATGTCTTGTACCGAGTCAGGTAGACCATCGATGTATCTCTCGATAGCCTTGTCGAGTGGGGTGACCATTGTTGGGCAAAGCAGACTCAATTCTTCAAACCGATCAGTATAAGCCCTATGCTCACCACTATCTTGCTTCAGCTCATCAAACTCCTTCTCCAACGCTCGTTGCTCATGACGAGGACAGAATTCCCTCATCATAAGGGCTCTAAGTTCAGCCCATGTCTGTGCGAGAGCAACTTCTGCACCTTGGTCCCTCATAACCCCGTTCCACCATGTCAAAGCCCTCTTCTGAAATACGCTCGAAGCAAACTCTACTTTGCGATTTTTGAGACACTGCACGTGGCGAAAAGTATTCTCTATGCTCTCAAACCACTGAAGAAGCCCAGTCGCTCCCTCAGAACCACTAAACTTGAGTGGTTTAGCCTGGTTAAAATCCTTGTATTTGCACGGACCATTGTTGTTGTTGTTGGCTTGTTGCCATTGAGCAAAGAGATTTGGAAATTGAGCAGCCATCTGCTGCGCAATGATTTCTGCCAGCTCGGCAGTTGCTATCTGGTTCTCGCGTCGAGGAGGCATTCTAAAAGAGGAAAACATGAAAAGAAACGAGTGAGATGATTGGATGAAAAGAATGAGATGAAACAAAATCAACAAAAGCAAGGATGGTGATCATTCGTCCGCATTACCAAGCAAACAAACGAATCACAGTGACTAATCAAAGTAAATGGGTCAAAAAAATAATGTATAATGAAGACATGCTCGCCTATAAGTGAACACTCATCCCAAGAATTCCCAGGTAAGCACAACTGGTCTCGCGTCTGATGAGATGTATACGAAGTGCTTGCCTAGACAGAAAACCCAGAATACAGGCATTCACCCTTCCAGTTTGCACATGTTCACATTATTTAAAACCCAAAACGTTTGACGGGATTTTGAAAATTTGAAGGCACAAGGCCAAAAACCAATACTGAAAAGGGTTCAAAACCATATAACAGAGGGTTCAAAACCTTACAATTGAGGGTTCAAAACCTTGTAAAAATTTATTCAAAAACAGATGATTGTTTTTCAAAAATCGTTTCGGAAAAATTTTGGTTCCTTGTTTTGTTAATCACCTAAGGATAGGTGATGTACATGTTTTAAGATCTAAACACAAGATAACTTGTGTTAGGTTCCTAGAAAAGTTATAGTCTAGGTCAAAGCATTACAAATAACCTAATTCCCTATAACCATTGGCTCTGATACCAACTCTTCTGTCACACCCCGACCACGTAAAACAACAAATCGCGGCGGAAACATCGGGGCGTGTCGTAACAGAATAAATTGTCTCATAACCATGGCATACAAAGTTTTATTTATTTATTAAACAAGAGTGTTACATTGTCTTAAACAGGAATTAAGGAGTTCAGAACATAATTAAACATAGTCTATCTTCTTTTAAAGTCTCTAAGGCACAGGTCCGCCCTAGTATCGAGATCAACATCTTACGGAAAAGCTCCTGAAAACACATGTGAAAATAGGTACGTCAGCATAAAAATGCCTGTGAGATACATAGGTTTGTAAAAATAGGATTCATGACTTATGTTTAAGAAAAATGTTTAGTCATGAACCTTGTAATTTGCTTTGTCTTGTAAATCATTTGAAAACAATAAGATCAGATGATATGTATAAGTAAATGTCAGGTTAAATAAATGACCACGTAAAAATGTGTTTGTATAAGATAAGTTGTTTGTAAATCAATGTCTTGTGAAAAGTATGTTATTTATATAAAATGTTCTATGTCTCAATATTGAAATGATTCAAATAACGTTACGACATGTAATACCACACAAACACTTATATATAGGAAGTACCAGCGGCGTATCCACCATGCTTGTATCATATTACACATGCATCGTTACTTAATCACTTAATCAAACCAAACCAAACAATGTAAGAAGTCTATGTTTAAACCAATTGTCAAATGTATTGAATAATATGTCAAAATGTTTATGTCAAGATGTAAATCATGTCAAAATGTCTATGTCAAATGTCCATGTCAAATGTCTATGTCAAATATCCATGTCAAATGTCTATGTCAAATGTCATGTATGGCAAGTGAAATGTCTCAACTAAACCATATGCACAAAAACAAAGTATTGAAGTAAAACTTGGTTTAAATCAAAGCTATGTTTTGTGTAAATGCATGCAACTATTTAATATGAACATCTATGCGGTATTGTAAAAATGCATACATCCAAGCCTTGTGACTGTGGTGATAAACCCTTTAAACAAATTAAAGGTCTATCTGTCTTATATCATCGAATTCGGTCATTCCTTTCTGTCCCCTTTCCCTGGGATGTCCGGAACGGGAGTTGTCAATTCCTATGGTACCACTACCTACTAACGAACGGCGTAGCTAATGTTAATGAATGTATTGTCCCATGTAAACAAACCAAATGTCATACCAAAATGTAAACATGTGAAAACAATGCACTAAGTATGTAATCAAATGAACATACATAGCGTGAAATGTCATGTAAAATGATGTACTAAGTAATGCACAAAATGGGCACACCTAGCATGAAATGTCATGTAAAACAATGTACTAAGTAATGCACAAAATTGGGCACACCTAGCATGAAATGTCATAAAATCATGTACTATAATGTACTAACGAACATAGCAGGTATATGATGTGAAAACAGGAAAGCATGAAAGTAACAAGTAGGCACATGTGTTCCACCCCAAAACAGTTTGGAAAACAGTAAAAGAGGGGTCTATGTACTCACTTGAGATTGCTCAGTTGTATAAAGATAACCACCAAGTAATGCTATAGATCTCGGAATCAAACGGCACCTAATATAGGCAACTATGTTAATAAACCGGACCTATCTCGGAAGATTGGGTAGCATTAGGGTTTGTAAACCAAATGAGTGTAGGAACTCACGTGATATGGTTTAACAAAGCCTACATGCTAAATGAAACTTAACCTAAGTCTTATTGACCCATTATGATCCGTTTAGGTAGCTTACGCTACTTTAACGCATCGTGCGCGTGAAACGCGTTCGGACCGCCTAACTAGTCCTATGACAAGTATTATATGCCTAAACATGTTACATAATCAGTTACGTGACAAAATTTTAGGTTACATATGCTAAATTACCAATTATGTATGAAAAGGGTATTCTGGTAATTTACCTAAGGCATATAAACTACCTATCATACAACTATTTAAACGTCGTGACCATAAGGTATAACCTCGGAAGGTTATTCCCTACACTATGGTCACCTAATGTATTTGGTCGGATCCTAATGATCGACCAAACTGGGTCGGGTTCGAGGTATAAGCGATTTATCAGATCGCTTACCCTACGACCCTAGACAACGTGGTAATCAGTAGGCATAGTCCCAAGGGACTATGACCATCGTGATTACAATCACGTTGCGAAGTTCTAACGAACTTCGCATTGACCATTACTGGTCAACGCTGAAAGTCAAACAAAGTTTGACTTTCTGACTCGAAAAGCAGTAAAATAAGGAAAAGAACGAAAGAATACTTACGAAGGGTCCCCGAATGCTAAACTTGATTCAAAAATCTCAGGTATGAAACAAATGTTTCAACTTAGAGTTTCTCAAATCAAATTTCTTGTGATTTTAGCAATGGGGGTGTTGGGGTATTTATAGTTTTCGGTGAACCGTTGAGATCGTTTCATGGAAACCGTGATTCGATCACATCCGTACACTTGTTGAAAGGTTATGGAAGCAAAATATGATCCTTATCTAGTGACTAAGCAACTTAGAACATGTGGTGGAGGATTAATCAGCTGCAAACAGCTGTTAAAAACATTTAATCTGGTCTGATAGTGGGAAGCGGCCCGCTTCAGGATCAGCCAAAGACAATGCGGGCCGCCTGGCCCTTCTGATCTGCACATATGTTTGAAAAATGACAGTTTCAGTCCCTGCACGTGTTTAAGGCCATTTCCGACACTTCTAAGGCCCGTAAAGCCAACTTTAAGGCCCTAAAATGTTGCCTAAACATTGTGGACATGAAACATGCTCAAAAATATGCCGGGTGTTGGTTCGTTTGGTCGTACGAACGCGATGTTCGCTTAATTACGACGGAATGCGCACAAGCGCGAAAAACGAACCAAATGACGCAACGAATGGATTTTTCTTATGGCGAACACTAAAATATAATATAGTCATGCTCACATAAATTTTTGGATGTCCGGATGTATTCAGAACGTAAGTTATGCGCGAAAATGCAAACTTGTGCACTTTTTGACACTTTTAGTCCCTGAATGACCCAAAAGTTTATTTTAGCACACCGAACCCCTCAAAGCCTATTTCTAAGCTATGTAAAGGATATTTAAGGTGTGTTTAACTTATGGTCATGTTCCGGAATGTTCGTTACAGTTCAAATTGACATACTTTCGCAGTTTGTCATATTTAGTCCCTGTAAGCGAATTAACTTGTTTTTGCCATACCAAAGCCTTCAAAACTTATTTCTAAGTTATGTAAAGGTTATTTAAGGTATGTTGAGTATATGTTGATGTTCCGGAGTATTTGTCGCATTAAACTGAGTACGTTTTCGCACCAGTTTGCATATAACTCTCCAGAAATTGATATAGAGTTTGGAATTGGATAAAAGTCAAAACATGAAAAATGTAAAACATAACAAAACAAACATTGTGATCAAATAACATTGTTTTATTGATAACAGAACTGTTCATAGTGATTACAAGCACAGTTGTTACAAAAAGGCTGTAAGGTAAATTAACCATTCACTAAATCTGTTTTACTTATATCTCCTATATATACTAAAATAATTTTCTACACAGTGTCGAGGAAGGTTCCAAAACAACTACTAAACAAGTCCTTGATCTTGCCATCATATCCAGTGTTAAAAAAATGTTGGATTCTTGTAATCCACTTGTGAAGTCATTTAGAATGGTACGAGATTGTTTTAAAGAAAACGACTGGCAAAATGTAAGACTCAAGCTCATTGGAACAAGGGATAAGGATGGTAGAACTTTTAACTTGCCTACTGCTGAAGAAATTGTTGCATTAATAATTGGTGATTTTGATGGAGCCTTTGATAAAAAGGGATATCATAGTTCAAACAAAATCAGGCGGTCTTCAGAGAATTGGTGAGCTTCATCCCTCTTATCTTGCATTGGAATATCCACTTATTTTCCCGTATGCAGAAGATGGATTTAGACTTGGTATTAAACATCGAGGTGTTTTAGTTGATTGTGATATACTTAGAACCAGCACCACAATGAGAGAATTTTTTAGTTACAGAATACAAGACAGACCCAAACAATTTTCATTGTTACTCAATGCTCAAAAGCTATTCCAACAGTTTGTGGTTGATGCTTATACAATGATAGAATCTGCACGGTTAGCTTACATAAAGACACAACAACCCAAACTTAGAAGTCAAACCTTTAAGAAATTAAATCAAAGTGTTGAAAGTGGAGAAAGCGATGCGTCTAATTGTGGAAAACGAATTTTGTTGCCTTCATCATTTACCGGCAGATCGAGATATATGATGCAAAAGTACCTAGATGTTATGGCAATCTGCAAAGCTGTAGGATATTCGGATCTCTTCATAACAGTCACCTGTACTCCCAATTGGCCTGAGATTTATAGATGTTTAAAAGACAAACCGCTGAATCCTCAAGACAGACCGGATATTATCGCACGGGTATTCAAAATTAAAATCAATCATCTAATTCAAGATTTCAAGAAACATAAATTCTTTGGTGAGATACAAGCAAGTAAGTGATTGTAAAATGTTTTAATTAATTTGTTAAACATAAATTCTTTACTAACAGTTTTTTTCACGTAATATTTCAGTTATTTATACAATCGAATTTCAGAAACGTGGTCTACCTCATGCTCATATATGTTTGTTCTTAAGTGCCGAGAACAAGTTTCCAACTACTAAAGAAATTGATTTGGTTATTAGTGCTGAAATACCTGACAAAGAGACGGATGCTGAACTGTATGAACTTGTCAAACAGTTTATGATGCACGGTCCGTGTGGTACAGACAACCCTCATTGTCCATGCATGGTTAATTTAAAATGTTCAAAGAAGTTTCCGAAAAAGTATGTAGATGAGACTTGTGTTGATTCTGAAGGATATCCTATCTACCGTCGTCGTCAAACATGTAACACTGTAGAAAAAATGGTGTGTTGCTTGACAATAGGTTTGTAGTTCCATACAATGCTATGTTACTCAAAAAGTATCAGTGTCACATAAATGTTGAGTGGTGTAACCAAACAGGATCCATCAAATATTTGTTCAAATACATTAATAAGGGTCCGGATAGAGTGACAACTTCTGTTTACCAAAGTACGACAACTGCTGACGTGAACAAGGAAAATTAGGAAATGACCAATAATCAAAATCGCTCAAACAAAAAAGAAGTAGATGAAGTTAAAGCATATCTTGATTGTAGATATGTTTCAGCATGTGAAGCTGCTTGGAGAATCTTCAAGTTTGACATACACTATCGAGTTCCATCTGTTGAAATATTGCCTTTTCATTGCGAAGATGGTCAGGCTATTGTTTATGACGATAATTCAAACTTGTGTGACGTGGTCAGTAACCCAACTGAGAAAATGACTATGTTTACAGAATGGATGAAATGTAACCAAACGGATGCATTCGCTAGAACATTGAAGTATATAGAGTTTCCAAGACACTTTGTATGGATACGCAAAGAACGAAGGTGGATTCGTAGAAAAAGACCTTTTGGTGCAGTTGGTAGGATACATTATGTACCTCCATCACTTGGTGATTGTTATTTCTTGAGAATTTTATTGAATCACGTTATAGGACCAATGAGTTTTGATGATATAAAAACAGTTGATGGAAAAATTTATCATACCTTTAAAGATGCATGCCTCGCTCGCGGTCTGTTGGATGATGATAATGAGTATATAATTGCCATGAAGGAAGCAAGCACATAGTCCACTTCTGATTTCTTGCGTACATTTTTTGTAATGTTGTTGATGTCAAATTCCATTTCTAGGCCTGGTCATTTCTGGACACAAACAAAATATCTATTGTGTGAAGATATATTATATCAGCAACGAAGGGTTACTGGTATTCCTGGTAATTTTAAAACTTTAAATAAAGCTCAAAGATTCCATTCCGATTGTAATGAAATATTTTTATATGCTAATTACCAAACGTCTGTTTTATTT
This sequence comes from Helianthus tuberosus, assembly GCA_030545235.1. NCBI lineage: Eukaryota > Viridiplantae > Streptophyta > Magnoliopsida > Asterales > Asteraceae > Helianthus > Helianthus tuberosus. Next base: position 72,510,151 of record CM060430.1, read on the forward strand.
TTTAGATTTGGTTCTTCCAGAGGAAAAGATTGAAAACATTTGCTTATCACATATCGAAAAATTGTTACTTGCTTATGGAAGTACGTTAAGCTGCTTTTCTGACATGCCAAATGTTCCTGGGAACTACATTTCAGCATTGAACAATCAAATGATAATGAAAGAACTTTCCTATGATCGGGGTAGCTTAAAAAAGGAACTTGCATCTTTCTTAAAATCTTTAACTGATGATCAGCAAAAAGTGTATCAAACCGTCATGAATGCAGTTGCTAAAGGAAGTGGAGGTGTTTTCTTTCTATATGGTTACGGTGGAACTGGTAAAACATTTCTCTGGAAAACATTTGCAGCTGCGTTACGCTCCAAAGGTGAAATTGTTTTGAATGTTGCATCCAGTGGTATTGCATCACTTCTATTAGATGGCGGTAGAACGACTCATTCCAGATTTGTAATTCCGATAAACGTTAACGAGGATTCTATATGTTCTATAGAACCGCACAGTGAGCTAGGAGGCTTAATAAAAGAAACTAAGATGATAATCTGGGATGAAGCGCCAATGACACATAAGCATTGTTTTGAAGCTTTGGATAGAACAATGAGAGATATAGTCCATTCCAGTAATCCGTCCTTGCAGTCCAAGCCTTTTGGCGGAAAGATAGTCCTTTTTGGCGGTGATTTTAGACAAATCATTCCGGTCATTCCAAAAGGTACTAGAAGCATGATTGTAAATTCTTCATTGAATTTTTCTTATATATGGCAGGATTGTCAGGTACTCAAACTAACTGAAAACATGAGGTTAAAAGTCGGTACAAAAGCAAGTAATTTTCAAGAGACCAAGGAATTTGCTGAATGGATTTTACGCCTTGGTGATGGTCTACTTGGTGATCCAAATGATGGAGAGGTGGAGATTGAAACTCCAGATGATCTACTTATACTAGATGAAGTCAATCCTATATCTTCATTGCTCTCATTCACATATCCGGATATGCAAAACTTTATGTGAGATTCAAATTACTTTCAACAAAGAGCCATTCTTGCTCCCACAAATGATGTTGTTGATTCAATAAACACAGAACTGTTAAATAGTATCGTTGGTGAAGAGAAGATATATCTAAGTTCGGATTCTTTATGTGATACTGAGCAACAAACCGACCTTGACATGGCATTGTTTCCTCCAGATGTGCTAAACAAAATGCATTTGTCAGGATTACCTAACCATAAATTGGTTCTTAAGGTTGGAGCTCCGGTAATGTTACTTAGAAACATTGATCAAACAAATGGTTTGTGTAATGGTACACGGCTTCAAGTAACAAAACTTGGAAAACTTGTAATTGAAGCAAAGATTATTACCGGAACTAATATAGGTCATTATACTTTGATTTCAAGATTGAAAATGACACCAAGCGATAAAAGATTACCGGTGAAAATTGCTCAAAGACAGTTCCCACTATCCCTATGCTTTGCAATGACCATCAACAAAAGCCAGGGACAATCACTTAAACGTGTAGGACTATATCTTCCACGTTCGGTTTTTAGTCACGGACAACTATATGTAGCTGTATCTCGAGTAAAGAGCAGGAGTGGTTTGAAGATTTTGATATGTGACAGAGGAAAACAAGTGTGTAAAACCACAACTAACGTGGTCTACAAAAAAGTTCTACAAAATCTATAGTGGTTGTAAAAATATCATTTTGTATAGAAGTCGTTTTCATGTATGAAGGAATATGTTATAATCTTTTGAATATCCTATCAACATGTTTCTTTTATCTAATAATAATGGTTGTTATTTTAGTATATTGTTTTAACAAAAAGTATCCATGTTTAAAATGTGATAGATTTAACAGTTATAAGACAATGAAAGGCAAATAAGAATAACATATATACAAAACATAAGGAATAACTAATGCAAGTAATACTTCCATTCGTTAGTCATTGGGAACATTACATGTTTTTAATACATTGAAATTTTAGTGTTTCATCAACCAAAAAAACTTATCTGTATGTACACCCTTCGTACCACAGGGTCAAAACTGCCGGTTTCAACTATTACAAAACACTTTTAAGTAAACCAACAACCACAAACAAAAAACATTGTTTCCATACATCATAACATTAACTCCACCAGCCGTACAACCATTCAGTCAAACAAGAAAATACATTTACCCATCACGAACTTAAGGGTAAATTCTTCACGAGGAACCATCTTTTTGTCCTTCACAAACTTCTTCATGTTTTTTTATGTAAAACCGACCATCCGGAGACTCTATTCCAACTTGAACATCCCAAACATTACCTTCAGCATCTACAATCTTTAAACACCTCTTCCTATCCAAGCCAATTTTTTTAGCAAGATCTTTCTTAATGCGCTGTAATAAACAACAAATTATGTTAAGAAAGATAATATTATAATATTGTTAATACATCCTAAAGTCCTGTTAGTACTTTTTGGTTACAGAAACTTACAAAATGATTGTCCACACGGAAAACTACTGGAATAGTTTCCTCATTCCTGGTTATAGGGAGCATATTAGCTTCTGTGCCGTTAGTAACCTCATCCACATCTTCAGCATCAGAAATACTAATAACGTCTTCTTCAATTTCTTCCTTAACAGCAACATATAATTCCGGCGGCAACACTAAATCAGCATTCTTTGAACAATTGAAAACGAACATATCAAAAGTATGAAGATCAATCATTTCAAACACAAGCATATGCTCATCAGTTATTGACAATTTCTTCTTAATCCGATCCCATCCAGTTGTTATGTAAAGTTGATTGTCAAAAACTTCCATTCGAACAAACACTTTAAGCTTCCCATGACCTCTAATAACAACTGGATAGTTTGGAATGGTATTGTCCATCTTGTGATGTACAAATAAACGATTGATATGCTTCAATGAAAAAAAATAGATATTAGTAATATATATACTAACAATAAATAAATAACAAACCCTAATCAATATAATGAATTCAGATTGTGAACTACATACCATAGCATCAGGTTTATCAAAATCACCATTGGGTCTGTAGTAAAAATAATCAGATGGAGCAAATTCAATATTGTCATAGAAATAAAATATTCGGAAACTTGATAATGATTCTTCATACTGAAATACCAGCCACGATCCAGATTGTAGTTTCAAAGTTTCAACCACAGAATACCACCCATTGTAAAAATAACAGAAGTTTGCTAACTCATATACCTTCACTTCAAAGACCTGCCCGTTCGTTGTCCGCACTTTCACAAAGCCCAATGGATAGTTAAACTCTGTTATCCATTGTTTATATTTTTTCGGGAGAACCTATGTATAAATAAATTAAAATTAGAAATTGTGTAATATGATATTATAAAGAAAACTAAATTTACCATAACCGAGAGCAGGGTACTAACCAAACATTTTCTTTGGTTGTCCTCTATGTAACATGCAAAGCCATACATCCTTATAACTTTGAAGTATCAAATAAAATACTATTAATATCATAAATAAATAAAAGAATAAAATATTAAAAGATTATTCTAAAAAATGATAACAATACAAAAGAAGACTTGAAAACACAAATGTATCATCTAAATTACAATAGTGCTGATAACTGTTGAATATGAATGTATCATCCATACATCCTTAAGAATACTAGCTCATTGATTGAATAATCAACCAAAACTCCTGTTGCTAATCAACCCAATCTACTGTTCCTAAATGACACTCAATCTACTGTTGAGTCCAATATACTGTTCCTAACCCACACTCAATCTACTGTTCAATCCAATCAACTGTTGACTAATCCCCTGTTGCTAAGCAATAATACAATCTATTGTTCCAACCCAAAATTATATATCCGCACTTTTTCAATGTCAAGAACACAAACTGAAACTATAATAAACAACATAATCTTACAAAATTTTTATACAAAATCTGAAGACTAAATATCATATACTTACAGATTTTGATTATTTCTCCATATTTGATTTCTGACATTTGTTGTTTTAAAAGGTCAACTAACAAAAATTTAGCCCATTACATAACAGGCACTCATATGTACATTATAAATCTTCAATCATACACCCATACAATCTATATTAAATCTGTACTATAATTCCCATGTAAGTCCATACAATTTTGAACGATTTTAGAATCCACAAGAAGCTGACATTTCAGCATTACAGTCAAAAAGCATTTGAGAATTACACTATTTTTTAGAAAACCAAATCAAAATTCTATTAAAATACATATTATTACTCGACCATGATCTGTTATTAGTCTAGACTTGCGGTAACTTGGTCCAGTACAGCAAATATCATCCCATACATAATCGTACAAAATCTTCATACAAAATCTAATAAACAGTCATTTTTAACATTGCCCTAATTGAGGTGAAATAAAATAATTTGACAAATACTAAAACTATTAACTTCAATCGATCATCAATGCCTACAACTATTAACTTCAATCGATCATCAATATGAAAATCAGAAGTATAAGACATAGAACAAACTCCCAAGAGCCGAACATATACAATCGTGGTATAATAAATTACCAGAAGAAAAGATTTTAGAAGAACAAACTTTTCGATTGATGCATATAGATGATTACCTGTGGATTGACTTGCCAAAGACCTTGAAGAAACATGTCTGTTCGTTCTCGCAAGTTAGTTCCGAAAGATGTAAATGTTCGATTGAATGTGTCTTTAGGGCTATATTTCAAAGACAGGTTCTAATGGGCTTCAACCCACAAACCCATTGACAGCTTCTAATTGGATTTAACCCACAAGCCCATTCTGAAATTTGATTATTTACAACCTAAAATGAATAGGCCTTTTATTGAATTATACAATAACAATGCACCTTTACTGAATTTTAGACTAACAATGTGTCAAAAAATTAATGTCGTATATAAGAAGTTATTAAACAACATAAAATTAGGTCATGATTTCATTTTAGCCAAAATATTATCAATTATTTACGTTATTTTCTATATCAAACATGTACACTAAAACAAACTATATTTAACATTGTTTTATAAACATATGTAACTAAACACAAAAATTTAAATAATATATTATAATATTTTTTTCAGCATTTGATTCCGACCGTTATTAAACAAACCCGTGTATTCGCACGGGTGTACACCTAGTTTCTATAAAAGGAGAAATCCCAATAACATAAGAAAAGCTGATGTGTCAGCAGGAGAGGCTGTCCAACAAGGCTTTTCTTATGTCATCAACAATAAGGTGGAAGCCATGGAGAGAGCATAGTGACATCATAAATTCAAACCACTGCTTTAAAATTTCAAAGGTCTGGCCCACATTCTTTCTTCAAAGATCTGCCCACATTCTTTCTTCAAAGGTTTGCCATTCATTCATAATTGAAACCACTAATGTTCATTCAAAATTCAAACCACTGATGATTCAAAATTATGGCTCCAGATTCAAAATTCAAAATTATGGCTCCAGATATATAAGTGTCACACCCCGACTTTCCACGTGTCACCGGTGGCCCGGTGGGGAGTATCGTGACGTGGTTGGCAACATAATAGTCAAACAACACAATTATATAAATGCACAGCGGAAGCAAAAGATAAATATTATTACATTCCGAATATAAAGTAATATCCAGTATTACAACGGAAAGTAAAGGATCCACAGGCGGATCTTTAAACATATCATTTGTTCAACAAACTTTAGACGCCTAGAACTTGCAAGATTCCTTATTAGCGCCCTGAGCTTCCAGCCAATTTCGTTCAGTACCTGTCACTTACCCTTTTTGGAAAATACGTCAGTTTTCACTTGTAAATACACTCAACTGACTCATTTGAAAAGAGTTTAAGAAAATTGATTTGGATGCACGTGGCACAAAAATATCTTTTATAATTTGATTAAATTGCACAGAGGCAAAATTAACCTTTTATACTCGGGAAAATTATTTGTATATAATCTTGTATACAGTTTTACTTATTTGTCGTCCGTTAGGGCCGGTTTGTAGGGCCGGACCAGATTAACTGACACGCCACAGGTATAATGCCCACAGGCTATCATCCTCTAAGTGGATTACCAGTTCCGGTATAATGCCCACAAGGATGATACCTCGGAGTGGATTACCAGTTTTTATATAATGCAGCTGTCAGGTGTATGCCTACACCCCGTGCTTAGGTCGTGGCCATTTCGTAAAATGATGCCAAGGATATCCGGGACATGGTCATTAACCCCCAAAGGCCATACACCAAATAATACATATTAAACGGGTTGTAAGTACATCAATCACAATACGATTTAAATAACTACACACCCGACCAAGCGGTACTTTTATAGTGCCGTATCCCAAGCCCGTATAGGGAAAATAAGTTAAGAGTATTTACCTGAGAAAGCTCCAGTCTTAAATAGCAAGAATCTAATAACTCATTCGTATTCACTTAAGTAAGCGTAGGTACCATTTACCGGAAGGCTCTAGTCTGGAATGATGGTATAAATAACCAATTAGGGTGCTTACGGGTCTTTAATTAAGCCTAAGCTTAGACCGGTTAGTCTTACTGAAAGATACGGTTCAAACGCATGATTAAGAGAAGACCGGATAGAATGTGATTTAGACCCGACAAGTTCGAAGACTTTTATAATATGGGTATTTCATACACACTCTGAATTTTGAGATAAAACCGATAAGGTTTGACCCGTTTCGGCTAATTTATGTAAACTTGCTACATAAACCGAACCGTACGCGTAATAAGCGTGACGGGTATTCATGAGAGCTATATACAGGTTTCCTAAGTTAATTTATGCCTCAAATATGTTGTGACATCAGTAAGATGTCTTTCATTATGCCCGAAACGTATTTAAACACAAACTAGGCCCCGTAGGGGTAGTTTGGTCATTTAAAAGGTTATAAAAGAGTTTAAGTATTTACCTGAGTTACAGGTCTGATACAATCAGCGAAAATACTTATTTTGATAAGTTATAACAGTAGGATAAAGTATATATGTGAATTTACCAATTATAACCAAACTATGCACCGTAGGGGCATTTTGGTAATTTCACATAAGCCGAGAAGCTCAAAACTGAAGTCTGAGTTTATCAACCTTTGCTTACTGTTAAAATATTATAATTTGCCTCATATATCAGTAGGTATCAACCCGGGTATGTCCAATATAATTTTAATACATACTTTGCGCTAAAAACGCTTAATAAGGCGATTAAAGGCCATTTCCGGGTTCGATACTTAAATCTGATATTTTTATATTTCCAGAAGGCTTAAAATACTTTATTTATCATATGTGATCAGTAGCAAAAGGTTTGGAGTCGTTTAGATATGTAAAACTCATTTTATGGCCCGTAAGGGCAAAACCGACAATTACCGGATTAAGCCTACGACTACTAGTTATGCTCAGCCTAAAATTAATTAAAAATCTTTAAAAATCCCAAAATAATATATTACATCAGTGGTTATTAATTTTGATACCAAAAAGTAGGCTTAACTAGGCTATACGCTAATTACGCCGTTTTATTAACATAAAGCATTCATTTTGCGATAATGAGCATAACTCTTAATCTACAATTCAAACTGATGTCAAACTTTGTATACAAGTATATATATCAGTAATTAAAGTTTCTACTCTTTTACATTTCCAAAAATCACGTTTTAAAGTAATAAGGGCATAAAGGTCAACATATGAGCAATTAACGGAAATATGCATATTAATTGGATAACTAATGAACCAAGGTGTACAATCACAGAGGGTTGTACTAACATGTAACCTAGTCCAATTAAAGCTCTGAGTCATCTCTAAAACATGCCTAAACGGGTCAGAACTGAAAGTCAAACTATGTGACTTTCGGTTCCGAACCGGGTATTTACAGGAAATTGTCGGGTTGAACATGTTTAGACATGTTCTTACACTTATTACCAAGTTATAACAGTGATCCAACAGGTTATATATGATCTATAATGTTAATTATGCACAAATGGCATTTTAAGCTTCCTGTTGACTTTTTAAGTACAAGTTTGACCCGACTTTTGACCTAGTTAGAGTGATAATCAGGGGGAACCCTTTTAAGGTTTTATTACCCATATAAATACCAACTTATAACTACTTTCACTTCGACTAATCACTGGACCATTAGTGATTAATCTTAAAGTCAACCGTTAATTACGACGGTTTGACTTTTAAGCTAAAACTAAGCTAAAACTTAATTAAGAAAGGATTAGAACACTTACTGAAGTCCTAAGCTTGATTAGGAAGGACTTGGGTCTGCTTTGAAGCTCCAGAAGGCTCCTCAATTGCAGAATGAATGGTATGATCAATTGTTGCAACTCATGGCCTTATATAGTGAATTCAATCACCATAAATCTTTGACACATGAGTCTACAACCCACCACAACTGATCAACACATGTTCCTAGTGCTTAGGGGGTGCCTAGGGGTCGTCCACAAGTGAGAAATACCGGCCAGATTGGTTAAAATCGCGCATAACAGGCTGCTGCCTGTTTTTCTGCTTCTGGTGGTCTGATGCGGCCCGCCTGAGGGTGGTGGTTATGCTGAAGCGGGCCGCCTGACCCCTCTGATCAGCCAAAAGCATTTTCAAGCTTCCACATCTTGTCCCTTGGCTCTTCGGAAGGTCAACTAGCATTATTTCTTGCAATTTGACCCCTTATTATTTATCTACAAGGGCTTTAGGACTTATACCCACTTTGTCAAGTCCCTGGACACTTCCGGTTAACCCGAAAAGTCTTAACTTTCAACGTTTACGCTTTAACCCCTCGCACACGAATTTGATCATAACTTTCTCATACGATAACGAAACTTTACGAAATTTATATCGTGCATTCTAGTGAGCATATTTAATAGTTACAAAGCTTCGGGTTTGTCAAAAGGTCACTCAGAGGTATATCTTTAAACATGTTGACACATTTAACCCCTGTAGTTTGTAATCTCTCACTTTTAGCTTCGTATGATCCATGATTTATTCGTTTGATGTTATAAACATCATGTAGGGTTATTATGAAGTATATTTATTCACTGTCGACATTTAGAACCCGTATAATCACATACTTTCCATGTTTGTCAACTTTAGTCCTTTTATAACATTCTTTCACACGTTCAAACTTTATGACACGTGTCAACACATTATAGGACGTGAATTTTCGAGGTGTTACAATAAGATACCATCTTCTTCAATTAATTACTCTCTCTAATCCATTTCTCTCTCAACTCTCTCTCTCTCTCTAAATGCAGGTTTCGATTTCCATTTGCTGCTGACAGGTTTCGATTTCCATCCTCTAATTTAATCGATCTTTAATTTCATCTCTTTAATTTCATCAGGTTTACACAAGGTAACTTCTTCCTCACGTGTCTCTTCTTCTATATTTAACCTTTTTCCTATCTTTAGTCAAGCCTATAAGGTGTTTGATGAAATGCTTCACTGGTTTCAAACCGTTGATGGCCATTGTGAGTCATTTGTTACTTTATGTTTGACTTCAAAACAAACAACGAAGCTCTGGTTTCAACCTAAAAACAAAATTTCAGAAAATTATTAAAAAAACAAAGAACTTCGTGTAGATAGATTTTTAGTTTTAATTTGATTCTTGGATACTTCCCAACATTAATTGACATGTGATCAGTTGGAATTACTTCAAATTCGTAAACTAAAACTTCTTTTTTTTTAATTTATTTTGGGTTAATATTTATCATGTTTATAAGGTAAATTTATTTGGTGCCATTTGTTAATGGATTCTCTCAAGTTTTGAAGGTGAGTAATAATTTGACAGTAAAAAGTTCATAATCAACAACCTTCCTTCGCGTTAAGGGATTCTCTCAAGATTTGCAAGTAAGTTGACCATTGACTAATTACATTCTTAAATAATTTCATATTTATTGTGATTTTTGAACACGATTTCACCTCATGTTTGGAAGGTATGTGCAGTGGGATGAGTTTCGCGTAAGTTGTGAAGCGGAGATGTGGTATGAGTCGGTTTGGAAGGTATCGGCCTTCGCGTAAGTTGTTAAAATCTATTGAAATTGATAGTTTATGTGAATTCCTTTCGAGTGAACTAATTTCAGTTCAATTACTATGTGCAGTGGGATGAGTTTCGCGTGAGTTGTCAAGCGGAGATGTGGTATGAGTCGGTTTGGAAGGTATCGGCCTTTGCGTAAGTTGTTAAAATCTATTGAAATTGATAGTTTATGTGAATTCCTTTCGAGTGAACTAATTTCAGTTCAACTACTATGTGCAGTGGGATGAGTTTCGCGTAAGTTGTCAAGCGGAGATGTGGTATGAGTCAGTTTGGAAGGTATCGGCCTTTGTGTAAGTTGTTAAAATCTATTGAAATTGATAGTTTATGTGTATTCATTTCGAGTGTACTAATTTCATTTCAATTACTATGTGCAGTGGGATGAGTTTCGCGTAAGTTGTGAAGCAGAGATGTGGTATGAGTCGGTTTGGAAGGTATCGACCTTCGCTTAAGTTGTTAAAATCTATTGATAGCTAACACATTTCTGGTAAACTATAATACAACCTAGGCACTGTAGCACCAAAAAGTTGTTTTTTTTAACTTCTCTTTAAATAACATTAATCAATTTAAATAACGTTCAGTTTGGCAAAATGGGTCTCAGGGGCAAAGTCAAACAATTGCTTTTGCGGATAAATTGACATGAAATCTCCTGTCTTTAATCAAATTTTGATAATTATATTGAAGTTTATATGAATTGCTAGAGTTGAGAATAAGCATATTATTAGATTAATGAAAACATTTCAAATAAAGCTTCATTTAATAATACTTAGTTTACTCTAGAAAGTCAAACCTATTAGATTCAAATTCCATGAACAGAAAGGAAGCTTTCAAAGCATAATGGAATATTTGTATAAACATGTGTTAGTTCTTAGATGCAATCTTATGTTCCCATTTGAATTAGAATATTTTAAGCCCATATTGAAATGAATGGTCAGTGTTGTTTTGTATGTGTTAACACATTTTAAGATATCAAATTTATTCGCTTTTGATAGTATCATTATGCAGGAAAGGAAGCGGCAAAGGTGGAGAAGCTCCGCCGTAAGCGGAGAAGCCGCGTCTGGCGTCGCCGGAGTGTCGATCGACGGTCCGGATCTGCTGGCGGCAACTACGGTGACGTTCAGATTGTCATTTAGATGAATATGTCGTTTTTTGGTTAGTTTTTTACGCAACTATAAATCCTTTATACCTTTTTATCCATTTGAATTTTGTGAATACTCTCAAAAAATTATTAAAACGACATTTACAGGATGGAAGGCTTTACCGAAAGTGTACATGTTTTCATGTCTTGAAGCGAGTCGTCTAAATGGCGTGTTTTGTCTGAGTGTTTTCAAGTGATTATGCATAAAAATGGAATCTTGGTGATTAGAAATGAAGTATTATATGCTTTTCATGTAGGAACTATGAAAGCAAATATGATTTTGTATTATTTTTTCAATATGATTTATTATTATTTTTTCATAACTAATGCTCATCAATTTAAAACCATTGTTGTTGATACATCTGTTGATACAGTGGTTGATACATCTGTTGACTTTGATGGATGAAAACAAATGTTTGAAACCACTGTTGGGTTAAACAGTGTTTTGTGGAGAAAACAGTGGTTGCATTTTTTGCAAACAGTGGTTTGACTTTGGTCAAACAGACTTTGGTCAAACAGACTTTTGAACCACTAAGAATCATAGTTTTGCAAACAGTGGTTTGACTTTGGTCAAACAGACTTCTTTTAAAAAACAGTGGTTTGACTTTGGTCAAGTGGTTGCATACTAATGCTATTTCCTTTCATCATGTTCTCTCAGTTACTTACCATCATTCGTTAATTTAATTACATCACATGCAACTTATATGAGTTTTAATTCTTATCTTGATTTCTTGGTGGAAAACAGTACATAGCCTTAAACTAAAAATTACACATGGGAATCACTACAAGCCTTAAAATAAAAAATTACAATATCACTACAAGCCTTGTATTTTATTTTTCATTTTTTGTACCAGGAACATCAAGAAGTCGAGATTAAGATGTTAAGAAAGAGTCTTATGTTCAAAGCAACACCGATGCCGAGTTCTTACCATGAAACTCCTCCGAAACCAGAGTTAAAGAAGGTAAGTTCTATCAACTCCCATTTTGTTTACCAGTTTGACAAGAAAAGTCGAATACATATAAGTGGTTTTTAACGTTTTATACTTTTTACAGGTTATAGATGCGATAAAGAGGATCTTGTATGCTGCCGAAGAGGATACATCAGTTTTGGAAGAAGCTCAAGCTATGCATCTTAAGGGTGTAAAACAGGAAGCGGGTTCGAGTCAATCTATAGAAGAAGATCGGTCAAATGTACTTATGATAGTAGTTTTGAAGAAATGTCAAGTTGGTTCAGGAAATGTCATTTTGAAGAAATGTCATTTTGATCATAGTTTTAATATGATTTAGGTCGCATTGAGTGTAATATGTCATATGTACTTATGATATATCACTTCTTTAGGAAATGTCATTTTGATCATAGTTTTAATGTGATTTAGGTCACATTGAGTGTAATCGTTGCGTGGATAATAAATGATTTTTTGTTTGAAATTATTCATCAATTTAGTTCTGTAAAGGTCTGTTTTATGTTTTGAAACCTCTGTTTGTTGTGAACAGATGTTATAAAATAAAACAATGGTTGATACATCTGTTGACTTTGGTCAACAGATGGATGAAAACAGATGTTTGAAACCATTATTGGGTTAAAACAATTGTTTTGTGGAGAAAAAGTGAAACCAGTGTTTTGGGTTTAAACAGATGTTAGAAACAGTGTTTTGGGTTAAAACAGATGTTAGAAAATAAAACAGTATTTGGAACCACTGTTGGGTTAAAACAGTGTTTTGAAACCACTAAAAGAGTGGTTTACTCTTTTAAACAAAGTTTTGTTAGTTTTTGTCAGGTTTGTTGTTTAATCGATATAGCTGAACAAAACGACATTGTTTCGTGCGAATCGTTGTTAGAAGAAGTGTTTCGTGCAAATCGTTGTTAGAACAAAACGACATCATTTTGTGGTTTAGTCTTTTAAATAGAGGTATATAGCTGTCCTCTTAACATCTGTTGAGTAACGCTTTTAACTTCTGTTGACTAACCCTTTTAACATGGGTTGACTAACATCTGATACTTAACATCTATCAATGTGGCAACCTCTGTTGGAGATAATAGATGACAGTTGTTAGGAAACCTCTGTTGTAAAGCAACAGAGGTTTTTAACAGTCGATAGACAGTTATCAACATAATGGAACTCCTATTGACTAAACATGTTAACCATTAGTTTATGTCAATTTTGTAAATCTGCATTAATTATTTTTTTACTTTCTATAAAATGTGTTATGCATGCTTGTCTAAGAAACGACTCGTGTTTGCACACGGGTCTTACCGCTAGTTATTATTTTAAAACAAGATATAACCAATGATAAAAATTTATAGCCGAGTTAGGGCCACTATATTATATTGTAAAAAGAGCAAATACAAATAAAATTAACGTATAAAACGTATTAACTAAAGGTTTTCCTGAAAAAATGCGGTGACATTTTTGTAATTATCAAAATTACTCTACAAATGATCTTGTAGAGTAATTTTGATCTTTGTAGAGTAATTTTCTAAAATGTTCCTGTAGAGTAACTTTGATCTTGTAGGGTAATTATCAAAATTCCTCTACAAGTGTATCAAAATTACTCTACAAGTGAATCAAAATTACTCTGCAAGTTTATCAAATAACATACAATTCAAAATTACTCTACAATGATTCTGTAGAGTAATTTTGTAAATGATAAAATTTTGATCTTGTAGAGTAATTTTGTAAAATGTTCTTGTAGAGTAATTTTGATATTATAGAGTAATTTTGTAATTTTTTAGCATTTGGTTATGGGGTTTAGTTTTATGGTTTAGTTTTTAGCATTTAGTTTGGGTTGGGGGTTAGGTTTTTTTAGGTTTTTGGAGGGGTGGGGTGGAGGGTGGGGTTAGGGTTTTTTTTTGGTGAGGTGTAGTTTTTTGATCAAAATTACTTTAAAAGGTACATTTTACAAAATTACTTTAAAAGGTACATTTTACAAAATTACTCTACTGGATCATTTGTAGAGTAATTTTGATAATTATCCTACGAGCAAATAATTACGAAAATGGCACCGCGTTTTTTTTTGTCTTTTTCATGTTATTCGTATGTTTAGTACGTTAAAGTTATTTGTACGGAACTTTACTCTAGTATACTTGACATCGCCCAAAACACCACATGAGAAAAGAAGGACGTGGGTTGAAATATTTGACACAAATAATGAGTTAGGTTTAAATTGTATATTTTAATCTATTAACCTGTTAACCCGACACGATGAAAACATCCAAATTTTACTTTTATTGCGTCTTTTATGTCCGTGAAGAGGCTTGGAGGAAGTGACGCAAAGAGAGTCAAAAATCTTTCTTTTGAAGTGAGGTTGACCAAATAATGTGAGACGGGAAGTATGTGAACGTGAATGAGGGAGAGGTTTGTATATCCCTCTTACGAAGTAGATAGAGTTAAAAATGCATATATAATGTCGTGCAAGTCATGCGTGCGTAAGATCATACCCACACTTTAGTCCCCAAAACACTCAGCTAGTCCAAGGTTCCTGCGCAGGCGCACCTTGCGGTTGCGCAACCATGACAACTCATAGAGGTACAACTAGTACAAGTGGCAGTGGCCTGCAGTTAATCAGCGTGCGTCAGGCTCTGCCACAACCAATCCCCACGATGATAAATTGTGCAAGGACAAACATTACAAAAGGACAGTGACATGTAACCAATCAGAATGCGTCGTTCACTACTCCATGATCTTTATTCACAGTTGACGGCAGACGCGGCAACAAGTGCACTTGGCAAGTAACGTGTACCCAATCACGATGTGTCAACGTCCCTCCACCTCTACGGACACTACATGTCGTGTCAGAGGGGGGCAAGGGGATATTCCTTGATGGCGACGTCCGATCCATGAGTCCATTAGTCCATCTCCTTCTCTAAAGCTTCAGCTATGAATGGGAACCTTTACCAAAGGTTTAAGGATCACTCTTGCACTCTTAACACACACTCGTTTCCTTACTTCTTTGTAAGAACATTACTTATTCTAACGTCAGATGGTGGTTACGAGAAAAACCCCCCATCTCTCCTTCTCGTAACGAGCTCATTGTGTTTTGTTTTGCGAATCATCCCAAGCTTTCTCGATCAAAGAAGAGATTAAGAGGATAACCCTTAGTCGAGACTACCATTATAGTTCTATCCCAAACAGATTAGAACTGGTTTTTCTTATTTTTATACCATTGTTATTATTCTAAAAGCTGTGTTATAAAAGTTACAATTAAAATTGTTTGATATAGCAATTTAGTATATTTTAAGCTTTTGAACCCAAGTTGGAGATTTACACAAATATCGCTTTGGCTTTGATTTTCTAGTCAACATTTTGGACAAGATCTAGCCCGTCTTCATGGTGCATGCATACAACCGGCTTCACAATTTATTTGAAAAACAAAACCGGGTTTAACTGTTCAACTCACAATTTGAAATTTAAAACCGGTCATATAAACCCAACCAGCCATTTCATATATCACTACTTTTAAGTTCTAGAATATGTGATTAATCATATGATAATATTAACAAATCAACTTTATAAATTTTTAAAATTTAATAAAACCTAATGATTTTCCAAAGATTTTAAAATTGAAAAGCCGCTTCAAACTGTCAACCGAACTATTTTTGGCCGTTTGACTCGACTGGACCAACCAATCTAGCCAGTTTGGTTTGTCGTTTTTCAACTGAACTGTAAACATTTCAACATATAACTTTTATCAAAAGCGGAGTTACCAAAACCGTGAACACCTGTAAACCGTAATACAAACCCTTGTGTTTATTCATACATATAGATTAAAGCATCCAGGGTTTACAACAGATGAATAATGTATAACCATTACAAATAATATGTTTTTTTTTTTTTTTTACTTTTTAGTTATAAAAAAAAAAAAAAAAAAAAAAAAAACAGTTTCAGGGTATATTCACATTCAATAACTTCTTGTCAACAATCAACACACAGGTTCAATTTCCACACCATTGATGCCACCAATGGTCTCTTTTTCAGTTACGTGGCCCAAGTCAAAGTCAACAACCGGAAGTTCGACAGTAGTTTCTTCACTTCCTTCTGTATGATCCACAATACGTTCGTCCTCGTCCTCATCTTCTTCGCTTGCAACTGTCGAGTTTGCAGAAGCGGTTTGTGATGGTCGCTGATTGGCGAACTTTGGGGAGTCTGGGTTTGACCTCACTTCCTCAAGCTCTGCATCAATCTTCATTTTATTTGTCAAATGGTTGAGCCACAACAGTAGTTCAACGATATAAGCTTCTGTTGGCCCTTTGTCCGCATGGTTAAATGTTTCAACCCGGTTTATATCGTTCAGCCCGTTTGGCTTCCTTACTCCTCCCGAACTGCATAATCACAAGTTCCGTTTCTCAACCCAATTATATATACACAGGTTGATTTGGGTTATGTTTTATCTCTAACGGGTCAAATTGGTTTAGGTCATTATCTTGATTAGGGGATGTAAATGAGCCAAGTCATTCGTGAGCTACTCGAGATTGGCTCGCTAAAAACTCAAATCGATAGCTCGGGCCCAAGCAACCAAGCTCGAGCCTAAAAATAAGCTTGTTTAATATATTAGCATGTTCAAGTACGCTCGCAGGCTTAAACGGGCCTTCCATTTATATATTTTCACTTTATATATCTACATAATAATTATTGTATGTATAAGTTATGATATATATAACTAAAATATTTTTGTAAAGGTTAAGGACTTTTAGGAGTTTGGCCTGGTTTTTGGTTTAGGTTCTTGTCTTATAAGTTTAATTTTTCAGTTTCTATGAGGTGTGGTATAGCTTTTTATAAGTTTTTACCTATTCCAGGTGCCATAGTTTTACTAACAAATACTTATTTATTTATTTATGTGTTTATTTTTATTATTTTTCTTTCCACCTTTTTTAGTAGTTGTGTGCTTATATATGTTTTTCAAGAAGCTTATGTCTTGGTTATGGTTTTTGGAGCCAGGGTTCTCACTGGAAGCAGCCTCTCTATCCC
This sequence comes from Helianthus tuberosus, assembly GCA_030545235.1. NCBI lineage: Eukaryota > Viridiplantae > Streptophyta > Magnoliopsida > Asterales > Asteraceae > Helianthus > Helianthus tuberosus. The sequence continues at coordinate 72,527,245 of CM060430.1, forward strand.
CTGGGATAGAGGTAAGGCTTGCCTACATCCTACCTTCCCCAGACCCTATCAATAGCTTCGCTATAGGTGGGAATATACTAGGTATGGTTTTTGTTGTTGTAATAAAGCTATAGTTATAAATATATATGCATAAAATTATAAATATATACATAATAAATAAATAATAAACGAGCGAAGCTCAAGTTTAGCTTGAAAAATTACTCACGAGCTCGAGTTCTTGTTTACACCCCTATTGTTGATAATATAGTTTTGTCCGTATATTTAACAGATTAACAGAATTTGTGCTGTCCGGTTTGATACACTTATCATAGTTTCATATTTTGACTTGACCCATTACCCAACCCGTATAATTTCCAATGGTAAACAGATACTCAAACAAATTTGTGACTCACCCGGTGTCCGCCCACTCGCCAACCCAACCAAATCCATGATGAGCCCTATTGAAAAAACAAGATACACAAAGAAAAGTTAAAACTGATCAGTTTGCCAGCTGAAATGGTCAAAGGGTAAAGCGGGTCAACTTTGCTTACTTTGCTGTGTTTATGGCTATCGGAGAAAACCAACATAGCGTTTTTTCAATTTCGGCTTTAATAGCGGGAACATCGAGCTGCAGAAACAAATAATATAAATTTCTAGAACATAATCGAGGCTTCGGGTCGAAATGGTACATTTTAATGTCCCTTTGGGCCCGTTTTCAAGACGTTTTTTTTGTAAATAATCAATGCAATTTAGGAGGTTGTACGTGTTTGAATACACTTTGACCTGTTAACCATATCAACCAATTTCACTTGTTTCCTGATTAGTTATATTTTCTAATTTTGGCCTGTTAAAAACATAACCTAAATCGACCCGTTCATAAGCAAATAAGGTTCAGCTAGAGACAAGGTGAACATTTAGCGTACCTCTTTATCTACACGAAATGAAGTTAGTCTGGACCGATAAGATAATTCTATATCAGGTGGCAGGCTCTGGTATAATGTGCTTCTTGCAATGTAAGTCATAGGGCTGCTTCTAGAAACCTAATAAAACAAGACAACCCGTGTGAAACAATGAGCTCGAAACCTAATAAAATAAGACAACCCGTGTGAAACAATGAGCCCTAAAGAGACCAAAACTGAAATTTGGGAACATTTTGCATATGACTATATAAGTACGTTGTGAACCCTTAGAAATGATATCTAAACTTTAAAGAAAAAAAGGGTGTGTACTCACTATTGAGTCGATTTGAAGGACAATATTAGCGTAATGCAACGCAAGACCAGAAGGTCCAAGTTTATGCTGCATGTTTGGGCAAGCACTTGATACTGCATTATTAGATGTCATCATCCAAAACTAGATACCATAAGTATAAACGTAAACATATAGATTATGCTGCATGTTTGGGCAATCACTTGGTGCTAAACGGGTCGTGTTTGTGGGTTGCCAGGTCGAACCCGATACGAACCCAAAAATTGTGAAAGCCCAAACATGACATGGGTATTTGAAGGATGACACGAATACGACCCTTTTAACCCACAATTCTAATTATTTTGCATATTTATATTTGAAAATTACAAATTTACAAAAAAGAATACAAATGTATATAAATTTAGTGTTCAATTTTCTTTTAATTTTTATATTTTGGCACAACCACTTTATATTATGGCATAAAACACGTTTAAAAAACCTTGTAAAAATAAACGGGTTAAATGGGTCGGCCTAAATCCGACCCATTTAGCTAAACATGTTCATGCATTCAACCCACGACAGATAAACCCAAATCCATGAATTTCGTGTTAGATTTGTGTCGTGTCAGAAATATTTAGATCTTTTTGTAAAAAGAAAGATCATAATTGATAAAAAAAAGTTTGGTTGTTGTCTAAACTACCCTTATATAATGACAAAACTACTGAAATCTTGTAGGCCAAAATTAATAACATCAATAAATGATAGATTAATTCTTTAAGGAACAGGTTTAGTTGTTAGAAATATTTGGATTTTTTTTTTGTAATTTTCACGAGACATGGAGTATATATATGAAGCTAAGACTGACAAACAACACGAGAAGGACATACATGCGGATTCAAAAGCTTCTTTGATCTGTCGGTTTAGATAGATGACAATATCTACAAGCTTTTCCAAAACCTGTATCAGATAGTAAGTCAAAGAAAAATTTTCAACTAAGTCAAAGAAGAAATCAATGACAGAAATTAGAGGTTGTAACGGGTCACACGGGTTTACATCTTCCATACTCCTAGACCAGAGCGACTTCTTCTTCAGGAGTTTTACTTGCTTCTTTTGGCCTTTCAGTGTTTGCATTAAATACAGCTCACGGCCTGCAAAATGCATGATACTCTTATTTGAGTGTAATAAATTAATTCATAAATGATAGAACGGATATACGAAGCATACAACAAAACTATGCTATATAGAGGCGAAACAGGTTGAGCCACTCGTGTGCTACTCAGGATCCGCTCGTTGTAAGCTCGAATCGAACCGAGCATAAATGACTAAACGAGCTCAAGCTTAAGCTGGAAATCATTTAATAAATTATCCCAAGGCTCTACTAGGCTTGCGAGCCTATAAAACCTATTATTCATATATACATAAGAAATATTATCATTATATATGTATAAAATATATAAGAAAGTAACTAAATATAGTGTGCTATAAAAATAGAATTAAAAAAAAAAAATCAACGTATATGTTAATAAATAAAAGAATTAACATAATAAACTAGCCAAGCCCGAGCTGAGCTTGAACTTAAAATACTCACGAGCTGAGTTTGAGCTTTAGATAGAGAGTTCGGCTCGTTGACATCCCTAGTGGTATACTTTCTAATTGGGGTTGTTTTAAACTTCAAAGATCTACAACATTTCCTTTTTTGGTAAGTTTTCAAATTTGAATTATTGTTTTTCCTTTTCTAGTATCAACAAGTTTTCTTTAGTTTGTCCTAACTAAGGTAATTTTAGACATTTGATCAATAGTTAAAAGTTTATTCAAATTTATATATACATCAAATCAAATATTGCAAGCTTTTGAACTTGTAATTTCCTAATAGATATCTGGATAATTGAATTATGGTTTGACCTTTCGGAGTGGGAGTTGAATTAGGCCCTCCTTGGTCATCTTGCTCTAGTTTGTCCAATACGGATAACTCTCTGTACAAATCCTGCACCCCAAGATGACGGATTATAAGCTGTGACTTTTCGCTAGTTATTCAAGGAAAAACCATTTCGTATAGAATACATGATGAGCCACGAGACGAAATTAAGATAGATGTACATAAAGGAAAAACACGAACGAGTGAGAAAATTTGGTGTGGGACTAATGGACAACTAACAAAGTGGATTGTTATTTGAATATTTGGGGTGTAACAAGGTTCTAGAAACGACCATAATACCTCTATACTCATTCCAAGTTTAACTTGAGAGTCTAGAACCGCCGGTAGTCAAACTCATCGCGTACATTATTCATATAGGTTCCCGAAATGTAATATTCATCCTTTGTAACATTGGATCTTTAAAACATTTAGCTTCCACACAAAAAAAGGTGTTTTGAAACTGAATATTTATATTACACATAGTAATATATTTAACTGTAAATATCATAGTGTAGAAGGTATATGTGTGTAATAACTAACTTTACACATCACACATAAAAATCTTATATATAGTCAGTTACACATCACACATATAAATCTTCTAGTCCATGATAATCACAAGTAACTACATAAATGGTCTAGTAATCTAATCATTGTGATTTCAAGTCACACAAACCACTTGTAAATGTTTTGGATAAACAGATTTTCACTTTGGTCAAATAACCAATTTCATACCAACAACATTATCTAAGGATAAAAATCTTAGTTTGTCATTTCATTTTAAGACGTCTACGCATTTCATAAAGCATGTTCCTTTTCTTAACAAAAATGTTCTTTTTGGTCATTTATTTATTAATACCTTAAATAATTAGAATTTGAACACACAAACATCTGATCATCGGATGATTACAAATTCTTATTTTATTACATGTGATTATCTTTATCTAATTATTCCATCTCGGGGTCCACATTTTTTAGCTTCCATTATAGCAAAAGATATTATAACTTGAGATGCTTACAGCTGTATGTTGAACCAAGTTTAGCAATTGCTCCATTGTTACTTCTGGTAGCACCTTAAATTGCTTAGGGCGGGTAAGTCCCCTGTCCTGTCTGGAAAACGGTAAATAAAAAAACCGGGTGAAAACTACGTAACAATTGATAAATAGAGGTGGCAATATGGGTAGATTGGGTAACGGGTCAAAATGAATTCAAGTTAAAACTGGTCACTTTTATTATGGTTTGCTCGCAAACACTTTTTCTCCCTTTTGTAATTTAATTGCTTTAATTATGCTTAACATAAAAATATTATATTTAGTAAATCCAAATCTTTGAATCATTCGGGTGGCTTTCAAGTTTCAACCTGTTTAAACCATTCCCCTTCTAGCTAAAAAAATGATTTGACCCGTTTGAATAAACAACTAAAATTGACCCGTTTATAAATAAATGGATAAAACCGCCACCTCCAATAACAAGAAATGCCATAAGAGTATAAATATGCACAAGTTACTTCTCAAAATAAACATCCAAATTGTGCCACTGAGGATCTTTACATCTATTTCCAAACCGAACCACTTCTCCCGTAAAGATTTTCAGCTCGGCCCTGCAAAATGCGCATATCCCATCAACTAAAATAATACCAAAATAAATGACTCATGAACAAAATCTATGATTTTGAACCTCTTATCTGCTGCGACGATTCTTAAAAGCTCGTCCACATCTTTAGATACTAAATTTTGTACGCCTTCGGAAAGAAAAACTACTTCTTTTAGATGCCTTATATTTCTATCTGACAGAGTGTTCATAAGGCTAGAACCCTTCATAACAGTGTTGGCAACCTCAAATGACAAAATACATAGTTCATTGCCTTTTGTTGTGGGCCCTGTGACGAAATGACTACCCGAGTTTAGACTTTTCACACTGCTTCCAAGAGTGTCTAATACATCCACCGCCTTTCCTATCCCTAAGCTACCGGCTTTGAGTGCAGTCACCTGAGAGCATTAAACGTAAGATAACGGTTAGAGATGGTGATATGGGCAGGTTGGGTACGGGTCAAAACAAGAGATTTGTAGTATGTGTTGAAACGCGCTGGGTTGGGTTGGCCCGCAAACACTTCCTTTTTCACTACAATCTGGATGTTTCAATATAGGGGTGCAAACGAGCGAAGCCGAGCTGGAGCTCGGCTCGTTGGTAGTTTCTCAAGCTCGAGCTCGGCTCGTTTTTATTATCTATTAATTAATATATTAAATGAAAAAATATAAATAATACACTCGTTTAGGCTCGCGAGCTCGATAAGTGAAGCTAGGGCTCGTTTACTAAACAAGCTTATTTTTAGGTTCGGGCTCGGCTCGTAAACAAGTTTAAATAAGCTCGGCTCGGCTCGTTTACTAAAAAACTCTAAATAAGGGGTTATTGTTATTAAATGTTAATAAAAACTAATATTACACTAAGGCTCGATCTGACGAGCTTCACATGCCAGGCTCGAGCTCGATAAATAAACAACGAGCTTTATTTTAGGCTCAAACTCGGCTCGGGCTCGATAAGGCTCAGCTTGTTTGCACCCCTATTTGAATACAACGATCTTGGATGTTGTATGCATTTAAACTAAAATTTGGACAACTTTCAACGTGTTTGACCCTGTTCCCCTCTTAGCTACTTCTTTATTTGGTCTGTTTGAGATAAAACACAAACCAGATAGACTAATATACAATAATGGGTTCAAATTTGCCATCTTTAGTAATGGTGGTAAAATCATAATATCTAAAAGATACAAAGAAAATTTTAACTAGCATATAAACTAGAAACAAAACTGTTCAAGAAAATTTTAACTAGCACTATGGTTACAAACTCTTATTCTCTATTTTTACAAAGTAACCAATGTAAAAGATCCACATACCCGGAAGCTTCTAGATCTTGATTTCTCAGACAAAGATGCAGGGATGCGAGGTATCCCATCGTAAAATTCATCTTCTTTGCTACTAAATATAGTCGCATTCTTTTTAGGACTAACAACCTCTTCTTTTGTTTGCTTTCTTTCAAGCATAGAATTATCGGTTTCCTTTCTTGAAGGAGTCGAGTCATCTTGCAAATTTGATTGCTTCGAGTCACGAGATCTGTATGCATTGGCATATGATGACCCCTTTTTAGGGGTTGAACTCTTCGAAGAACGCGCTCCCATATATCTAAAGAGTGCAAACAAAGGCTTTACAAATCTTAACTCACCTGGAGCTTAAGGAAAAGACACAGGGTATCAGACTAGTTATGTATTTAACCGTAATTATCATATTACGAAAGTCGAAAGGTATCTATGTGTGATACTAATATCAAACACACAATCAATATACATTTACCCTTTGTGGTTTAACTCAAATAACCAACCAAAATATTTCACATAAACTTTCCAATCAATATATATAGAATGAGTTCTTGACTAATGATTGCCTGTAATCACATAATCAAGATTCAAGAAACATGCTTTTCAAGAAAATAATAAACCAAAGAGAGCAAATCACAGTAATCATAATTCATAAAGAAAATACCCACCAAGAACACTTATATTACCCTAATAAACACAAATTGATAACCTTTTTTTTTTTTTTTTTTTTTTTTTTATCAAATTCATCTCAAAATCTTGAAAAAAATCATGAGTTCCTACTTCAACTACTTGGATCATAAACTATGAACACACACACACACACACAAAAAAAAAAAAAAAAACACCCACATAATTTTAATCTGAAACAAGACAGACCCAGATGGTAAAATCTTAATTAAACAATATGCTTACCCAATACAGAAAAAAGTATGAAGCTTGTATGAATAAAAAATGAAATCTTGATTAAAACCCCAAGTGGGTTTTGGGGTTGAAGACGAGCCCTAGAAGAAACAGGACGGTCAAGATCGATGGGGAAGAATCAGGAGACTAAAAAAGGTCAAAATCGTTGTGCTAATTCTGAATACACACAGCTCAGTATTTGTCAACGTTTTCCTTGTTTCATTTGCTGCTGTCAACAAATGTCTATGTCGTCCCGCGTTCCTTTTTATTGTTTCTTTTTGAGAAAAATGCCCGGATAGTCCCTGGGGTTTCGCCTTTTTTCACCTATAGTCCCCAACTTTCTAAAACTACCTGAATAGTTCCCAAGTTTTCATTTTTTGTTCCCGGATAGTCCCTGGGTCTAACTTCAGTTACTTTTCTCTGTTAAAATGATGTGAAATGACAAAAATACCATTTCCTTAAAAAGCCAAACCATAGGGACTATTCGGGCATCTTCTTCATTTTTATTTATAAAACCCCACCACCACACTTCATCTTCAACCTCCACCCACCATCACCCTCCCCCACCCTCCACCATCACCGCCACAATCACTCTGCTCAAATCTACAAGAACAGAAGTAAGGGATTACCGATTGAACTCGACTGACCTGGATCTGAACCAATCGATCCGAATCTGAACCGAGCCGCGTGAGTCGAAACAAACCGAAACTCGAACCAAAACTGAACAAGACTCGAACCCAAGCCGAAATTCGAAACGTGACCAAACCAAATTCTAACCTGAATCGGCGGCGATGCGAGTCCCGAATCGGAGCCAGAAAACATGGTGGCTCGACCGTGTTTGCGTCTGGAACTGATCTGAGGACAAAGGACTCGAGAATCACAACTGAACGGACCACCGCCGCCGTGGGCGGTGATGCTGCTGTCGGTGTCTACTGCCGTCGCTGACATCATCTTCTCTCTAACTATCTCTCTCTCTCTCCGCGTCTGTGTATGTGCCGCCGCACGCCACCACCGAAATGGTGGTGGCCAGCCGTTCGTTCAAACAGAGGTGTATGGGTGGTGGTTTAAGAAGAAGAGAGGGGTAAGGGGGTCGTGGTGTCTGTCGAATGATCAGTCGCCGGAGAGCCGGCCGGAATCCCTGCTCGCCGGTCAGTCTTTGGGGGGAAATAGAGAGTGAAGATGATGATGCTTGTATGTGTTGTATTTGGTTTGTGGCTTTTGTGTGTATGAGTGTTGCTTTGAGTTGCAGAGTGACTGTGGCGGTGATGGTGGAGGGTGGAGGAGAGTGATGGTGGGTGGAGGTTGAAGATGAAGTGTGGTGGTGGGGTTTTATAAATAAAAATGAAGAAGATGCCCGGATAGTCCCTATGGTTTGGCCTTTTAAGGAAAGGGTATTTTTGTCATTTCACATCATTTTAACAGAGAAAAGTAACTGAAGTTAGACCCAGGGACTATCCGGGAACAAAAAATGAAAACTTGGGGACTATTCAGGTAGTTTTAGAAAGTTGGGGACTATAGATGAAAAAAGGCGAAACCACAGGGACTATCCGGGCATTTTTCTCTTTCTTTTTTGTTTAGAGTTAATTGCCAAAATCGTCCCTGAGGTTTGGGCACGTTTGCTATTTTCGTCCAAAATGATACTTTTGTACCAAATTGCCCCAACGTTTGTAACTTTTTGCCATTTTCATCCAAACCACTAACTTAGTTTATTTTTTCTGTTAAGTTGAGGATATTTGGATGAAACTTGCAAAAATAAAACCCCATGGACGATTTTGGCAATTTACTCAAACCCTTTTTAATTTCTTTTATTTAATTATTTTTGTTACATATATAATAAAAAAGAATATATATGGAGTTTTTAGGAAAAAAAATTAATAGTTTTGTCACATAATTTTTATAAATTTTCATCCAAATCACTAACTCAGTTTATTTTTTCTATTAAGGTGAAGGATGTTTTAAATTTTATAAATTAAGACAGAAATTAATTTACAGTTTCTTTATATAAATCAGTTTTATAAAGAGAAACCGTCATTGGTGTGCAACATATAACAATCGATTACAACTTTTAGTATTTATCAATTGTAGAGATAGAAAAAAATTGTAAAACATTACATATTCTTTAAATGTGTTGAGCACCTAGGAAATATGTTGGTAGAAACAAAATATTTATTTAATTAAGATTATGAGGGTAACTAGCTAATACTTATTCTTAGTGCCTTGAGTAAAGAAACTTTTGGTTCATAGCATTATAATTACAATTTGGTGGGTAATTTTAAGGTTTGGTAACGATACGTTGTTTGATAGGGGGCACTGGCTTCTGTTTTTCCTTAGGAGCGAATTTAAAAGAGTAGAAGATGAATTACAAACTTTGAACATATGATAAGATTTTTTTATTTTACCTTTTTCAATAAGGTCACCAGAATTTTAGTTTTATAAAATTTAGAGGTTTAAATAGATTTTATTTTTATAAAACTGATCTATATAAAAAATTAGAAATTAGTTTATGTCTTAGTTTATAAACATCCTTCGCCTTAATAGAAAAATTAATTTAGTTAGTAGTTAGATGAAAATTTATAAAAATTATGTGACAAAGCTATTATTTTTTTCATATAAAAATTGCATGTATATTCTTTTTATTATATATGTAACAAAATTAATTAATTAAAAGAAATTTAAAAAAGTTTGAGTAAATTGCCAAAATCATCTTTGTGGTTTTATATTTGCCAGTTTCATCTAAATATCTTCAACTTAACAAAAAAATAAATTAAGTTAGTGGTTTGGATGAAAATGGCAAAAAGTTACAAACGTTGGGGGTAATTTGGTACAAAAGTGTCATTTTGGACGAAAATGACAAACCTGCTCAAACCTCAGGGACGATTTTAGCAATTAACTCTTTTGTTTATGTTTATTGTTTATTTAATTATATTTATTATTATATTTTTCTGATAATTTCTCTTTCATCCTTGTGTGAAAGCAAACACCCCCACAATTTTTTAGTTTGACAGCAAAAGCCATGTTGGACCGGGGGTTGACCTGGGTTACGTAGCTATATTATAGGTCTTGCCCGAGAAAAAGATTGATTGGGCTAGGTTAGGTTATGTTACGTGTTATGGTTTCTAAAGAGGATAAAAGGGAGCTGCATCATTGCGGGGTCGAAAATGTATATACCCAAAAGTTTCTATAAAATCGGGGATCGAAAACGTATTTGCCCAAAATTTCTATATGAAAACTACATACTCTCCACTACTGAGCAAAAAGTTCGGGAGGTCGGTTGCCCCCTCCCGCCCACTAGAAGTTGCGCCCATGGTTCCCTCCATCCCTCACCTCCTTTTATTCTGAAACAACTCAAAATCTTTTTTATTTCGTATTCCAAATGGGACCCCATTCTCTCCATACTATAATCCCCTTAAGGGGTTGATCCCCCACCTCCATGTCAGCATCCCCGTGATCACACGACCCTCAACCCATAACGCATAGCTTTAGTTGAGACTTGAGTGCCCCATTATGATTTACGGCAAAGGTCGATTATAAGACCGGCTTGATCCGGCCTTGTTTTATCTTAATTGGTGTTGTATCTCTAAGGCCTAAGTCAATTTGAATTTTGATATTGTGTCGTAAATGAATTTGTTGATGAACCGTATACATGGCTAATAGTATCTATATCCATATATTCAAGGGTGTAGCTTTGTGTGGGCGGAAGGGGGCGGCCGACCGCCCGAACTTTTCACTCAGTAGTGGAGATTATGTAGTTTTCGTATAGAAATTTTTGGGTATATACGTTTTTGACCCCACAGTTTTATAGATATTTTTTGTATATACGTCTTTGACCCATCGACCGAAGATTTCAAGCTTCGCCACTGCATATATTTAATAACCTAATGAATATGAGCATGCTCTTATATTTGTTTAACTGAATAAAAAAACAAGAGTGTATGACTTGTTCGTGCATGTATGTTCCTATAGTTTGTTTTTTATAACATATAAAGGATAAGTAATATGCTTAAATAAGTAGTTAAGTGTCGAGGGTTCTTGTACGATGTCAATGTTTGTAAGAAAAGTAAAACTTATATAAACTAGTTAAATTTCCGCCCGCGCGTTGCGGCGGGGACCAATGACTGCAAAACACGTGTCAGTAACGGCAAGCAGATACCGAATATCAAAACATAAATAAAAATGTCGTGAAAAGGATAGTCAATCCGTCCTAAAAAAGCGATTTTAAATAACCTAATATATAATAATAGGACCCACACGTTCTACACGTTGGAAATTCGGTTGTTTTCAGTTCAGTTATTACGGTGCTAACACGTTAAAATATGGATGAGCTCGGTACCTGTAACGGCACCGAAAGTACCGATCCGGAAAATCATCGAAATTAGGTACCGGCACCGAAAATGCTCGGTACAATACGGTATGGTATTTGAAGGTAAAAATCAATAAATATAGGTATGGTGGTAGACCGGTGTCGAACCGAAAGTAACGATTCTGAAAACGCCAAAAGGTGGGTACGAAATTGGTACCGAAAATGATTTGGTATAGTAAATTTGGTACCGATACGATACCGGTTTGATTACAGGATTTGATACGATTTTCTCATCAATAATCTAAATATCCAAGTTAATTTTACATGCTACAATTCATTCATTACGTAAAAAGACAAAAAATAAAGCAAAATAAGTTGTTGTGTATATAAAACCTCATTCAAACGAAATACAATTTACTTACTGTGTGTATGAAAAGTAATTTAAACTGTGCAATTACTTGGATTGCTACGTTGCTACCGGATTTGATGAGCTCGGTACCAACCGGTACCGAAAATACCGTTACCGAAATCCATTTCAATTTTTATTACTTTTCATTGAAGACTCTTTTTAATATTGATTTATTGTTACTGTTCATTACCATATCTTTTTAATATATAGGTAAATACAATTTACTTACTGTGTGTATGAAAAATAATTTAAACTGTGCAATTACTTGGATTGCTACGTTGCTACCGGATTTAATGAGCTCGGTACCAACCGGTACCAAAAATACCATTACCGAAATCCATTTCAATTTTTATTACTTTTCATTGAAGATTCTTTTTAATATTGATTTATTGTTACTCTTTATTACCTTATCTTTTGAATATATAGGTGAATATCATGCAAAAGTTGACAAATTCATATGTCATAATAATATATTTTCTATATATTAGTGGAAGTATTTGTCATACTTTTAGAACTTTCCCACATATACATACTTTCCTTCACGTTTTCATACTCATCTAGATGTACAAAAATATAAATAAGAATTTATCAAAACTCTGAAAAATTATCAAGTTTCCAAGGATGAGTTGACATATTTATATGGATATAACTTCCAGAAACAAAAAAGAATAATAATAAGGAAGGGAAAATAGCGAAAATGGCCATGTTTTGGTCAATTTTTCCAAAATAGCCAAGTCAAACGTCTTGGGGAGACGTCACAAACATGTTCAAACGTTTTGGTGGCTGACCAATCAAACGGTGCCACGTGTCCGACACAGCTCAGACGTCTTAACGTCTTGGCTGAGACGTTTCAGACGGCTGCTTGAGGCGTTTTAAAAGTTGAGCCGATAAGCTGATAGTTTTGCATGGCTTGAGACGTTTGAAGCCGGCTTGAGACGCCTCATCACGGCTTGAGACGTCTGAAATTATCACGTTTTTAAAAAAAAATTAAGACGTTTCATTAAAACCTTAAGACGTTTGAGACGTTTCACGGTCTCAAAAGTTCTTTTTAAGTCGTTTCATTCAAACCTTGAGACGTTTGAGACGTTTCTCGTTTTCCAAAGTTCTTTTTAAGACGTTTGAGACGTTTCCCGTTTTTCAAAGTTCTTTTTAAGACGTTTGAAACCTCTTTTTAAGTCGTTCACAATTTTCAACCCTGTTATACACAACGTTTTCTTCTTCGCCATATTTTCTACCCCATTGGTGTTCACAGCTTCAAAAAATGGGCAGACCCCCTGATTCAACAAACGGGTGTAAGAAGTCATCTACAACGGGTCTAAGAAGTCATCTACAACGGACACAGATCTTCTCCCTTTTAATGGGATGAGATCGGATTTCTCCTTCCACGTGCTATGCGGGGTCGATCGGGTTCAAGAACTCATCTACAACGGACACGTGAAGGGTCTAACGGGTTGTTCGGCACTTGACGGTTCTGCCCGTTTAGGGTGGTTGATGAGACTTTGGCTAACACAATGGGCTCTCACCAATGTGTTAGCCAGGTCCTCTAACATCACCGAAGCCGCAGAACCGCAGAACCAAATGTGAACAACCCGTTACATATCACCTAGGCCAATATAAATGTTGGTTGATGGAACTTACCAGTTCACGACCCGTATTTATTCCTAGGTGTTTCGATGCAAATTCCGGAATCAAAATCCGGATCTTGTACCCCGTTTTAAATTTATGGAAGTAGCAGTTTGGTGTATTCTAGTTCAAATGATTATGTTTGTATTTTTTTGTGTTATGTTTTTTATGTACTTTGTATTCAATCATAATAAAGTTATAAATTTTACTAATTTACGTTTGAATGCTAGTTCAATTCAGTATAATTCAATGTTAAAGACGTTTCAACAGCCTATTAAATGTTAAGACGTTTCAACAGCCAAGTATGTTACTGAGATTCGTTATGTTAAGACGTTTGAATTAAGACGTTTGAATTAAAAATTATTATTAAATTAAATATTCATTTAACCAACCCCACTATATATACCCTTAAACACACACAAGCACACACGCCGTTCTTCTTCTTCTTCTACTTTCTTTGTTCAACGTTTACAAGCAGACGCGGTTAAGTTTTGCAGACATGGCTTCTTCGTCGTGATCCGAAGTTGAGGACATTGCATTGGTGGAGGCTTGGGAGGAGGTGTATACCAATCCTCCTCGTCGAGGGCAGGGGGGTCTATGGGTGCGTGTGCAACAGTATTTTGCACAACTCCGTGGTCCGGGCCACGGCCGCACTGTAAGACCCGTCTCTATTAATCAATATTATAATATTAAACACGCATTTTATATGAAAATGCAAGCTTACAAAAAAAACTTTTCCAAGTTAAACTTCTTACATAATTTAAAAACATTCCAAAATATAATTTTCAAGTGTTTACAATATCCACTTTTTAAACTAGAACAAAATAAGATCGTTGCGGAAGCTTCAAGACATGTGTTCGGTTCTCCTTTCTTGCTTGATCCTCATCCGGAGTTCCATAAGACATTCCTAAAATCAAAACCAACATAAAAGTTAGTTTTGACAGTTTCACAACAAGTTATAAATATATTTCCATCCAATTCATTTATCCATTATTCAAAATTCTTGTTTCCTTCGAATTCGTAATTTAATCCTCCATCATATGGAGTTAAAGTTAACATCTGAATTCATAAAATAATGGGCTTCGAGCCCTTGACTTTAAAATTCATTTTTAAAGACTTTTGACCCGTTCAAGTTTTTAAACCTCAAAATTTGTTTCTAATTGACCATTAAGCATACATCAGCAAGTTTATCTGAAAATCTTTAGTTCGGGTCTGTAATCTTTTATTAATTACGCGGCTAGTACTCATTCTATGCGCATAATTCTTTTGACCCGTTTAGAATTCAAAAACTTGTCATAATTCAAAATTCACGCGTATTTTCAAATACTTGTCATACTATATCATGCCGGAATATAGTATTTTCAAATACTTGTCATAATTCAAAATTCAAAAATCAATACTCACAAGTAAATGTATCATAATACCAAGGGGGTGTAAGCTTAACTTACCTTGAATTCCGATTATGCTTTTCCACGCGTATTAGTTCCGTTTGACCCGCTTCTACCCAAGCTTCCACCTAGCTTTTCGAGCGTCAATCTACCTTTTATCATTCGGAAGGTGATTAGATTAGTCATTATTATCAAGACTATCTCACCTTACGGACTTTATATCAAAATCACCAAATTGATTTCATTATTGGTCAGTTTGACTTTTAAAAGTCAAACGGCCTATAACACGAGCAACTACACAATCAAGTTCAACAATTCATTTAAGCAATTTGTCAAATATCCGATAGGCATTATTCTTACACTACCGTTTTAACTAGTTTTCTCATCAAATTCATTATACTTCTAATTTCATTAACTAGTTCAAACGATTATCGTGACTAGTTTCTTTATTCATTTTTGCAAGAACCAAGGGTTCCCTTTTATAACGAGACCCGTTTCATCATACTATTTAGCATTCATCCGAATAACTATTATAATCAAGTTTCATAACTAGTTGTTTAGCCAAGCTTTAACATTAATTAGGCAAGTTCATATCACTGAAAATGGGTTGTTTTTGGTGACTTGTTTAACCTGTTTACAAGTCTTCAAAAATTATGATTTTTTTTATGTGGCGTACCTCTCGGAGGGTTAGGCCTTGTGTTAAAATTTCAAGATCTAACTCTTTTTTGGGTAAAGGGTTACCCCGGTAAATTTTATAAATCAACGAAATAAGAACAAGGGTGTGACAAAGTGACCACACCTACTAGACTTGGCATACCAAGACTAGGAAACAATCAAAAGTTCTAGGCCAAACATCTAAACAAACACAGCCAAACAACTACCACACCAGACAGACACTAACTAGATCCACCTAAACGGAATCCTCAGTCCGGGTCTTCATCCATCTCCCTTAACGGGATCTGCCACTTCTTCAGAACTCGATTGTGATCCGCATAACGTTGGAACTTGAAGCCCATCAACCGAAAACGCACAGAATTTTTAATTTTCTCTGACACTTGATTAGCTGAACAATGAATCCGGGAGAATAATCTGTTATTTCTTTCATGCCAAATAAAATAAACCGAAGCCGCTACCACCAACTTGCAAACAATTTGCTCCAATCTCGTTGAGTTCGAGTGTTGGTCAATCCACGCCAAAACTGAACTCCACGACTCATTAACATAATTCATATCCACCATAGATTTAACACTCAACCAAACCTGCGAAGCAAACTTGCACGCGAAAAAAAGATGATCTCTAGAGTCTCGATCATGCTGACATAAAGGACAACACATTAATCTTAGGTTTGTTTCACTACCCGCTTCCCACACTTTCAACCGGTCTTGAGTCTTCAACTTGTTCTTAATCACTAACCATAGCTGAAAAGAATGCCTCGGGATACATTGACTGAACCAGACCATATTTGCCCAGCTGACTGGATTGTTACGCAAACGGATGGTATGCCAAACTTTCAAGATCTAACTCTTTACCAAAAATTCGTGAAAATTCATTTACTAAGCTGCAATCAGATTCGTCACTTCTGACTGCAGCTTACGGAAAAATTCATTAAAAATTCCTCGTTTATCCGATTGACGAAATTCCAATTGGAGATTCTTTTAATCGCTTAAAAATATCTACAGTAAAAATTTGAGATCATAACTAAATTCCTAAATTGAGTTATGACATTCGTAATGGGCTGCAAATTCTGCCAGAAAACGCAGCTTAAACCTTTGATACGGAAAAATTCATAAAACGCTCAATTTTCGTCGAAAAAAATGCGATTCCGGTGGGGTTTTAAAGATATTTCCTGGAATTACATTTTAGACTCAAGAAACACACGTTTTGTTCAGGTTACAGCCAATACAAGTTGGCTGTAAATTCTGATCAGGAGTTGTTTGCATTCAGCTTTCAAATTAAGCATGTTCTTGACATCATAACACTAATTTTTAGCAATCAAAACCCTAAAAACATCTCATACATGAATTTAGCATCAACAAGATCTGAATTTACTTGAGCTAGGCATGATTTCAATATATTCTTGTATAGGGTTTACTCCTAAACACTATTTCACTTCAATATCATCCATACCACAATCATGCAACATCAATTTCGAATTTCTTATGCACATCAAGAATTCTCAACTTCATAAATATCAAAAATTCGACATACCTTACGATCCCCTTAGCTTGGTGTTCACGATTTTAGTTAAAGCCCTAATTTCTTTGCTCGATTTCTCCTTGATTTTGCTGGATTTCATGAGTTTTAGGGTTTTGAAAGAACCCCCTGGTGCTCCTGATCGTTTCCTGCGCACACACACACTTACCAAGTGTGTGTTGTGTTTTATTTTATTTTTAGTTTTAATAAATAATTTTCCTCCACTTGACACTATTAGCCCCTCATGTTTTGTTTTTATAAAAGGTTTAACTATTTCTAGTTTCCTTTATTGTTCTAACAACACATAACTAACTAGGTTAATATTCCTAGTCACTTAGTGGGTTCGGGAAGTCATAACCCGTTTTATTTTAAGTCCCGTTAACTCGAGCCTTCTATATACTTTGTTTTCTCAAAGTATTTATCCTCATTTTTAATTAACATCAAGTTTATTTATTTAAATCCTAATATTTACCGGGTTAATTTTTACCACTAACGGTATTTTACCCGTCTTTACTATTAACGTGGTTTGATTACCAAACCCGTTTTTGGGGTGTTACAAGTCTACCCCCTTATAGAGGTTTCGTCCCCGAAACCTTATTTACGTAGTTCTTTTAATTTTTGACTAAACGAACTTAGTTTCGTTTTTTTATGATATTCATTCCTTCGGTGTCTTTTACGTGTAAGTCCTCACTGACCGAGGCTTTCACCTCTTATTCCTTATCATTTGCACCTCTTAAACCGAGTCGTCATTCGATCACTTAGTCTCATCAGTCTATTAACATGTTTATCCCGCGCTTGTCTTGTATTAATAAGCGCTTTGTATTTGTCAGGACATTTTCTTAACTTTGATTAGTTTTACCGGCTAAACTAATTAGTCGTCGTCACTTCATACCCCATCATCCGGGTATGCTATTTTGCCATCTCCGGCCTTCTGTGTGTTTAAGATTTTCTAAATCCCCTCATATTACTTATGTTTGTTAGAATGATGTTTTTGACTAAAAACTAAATTTTTAGTTTACGTTTTCCTGTCTTACTTTTTTTTTTCTCTCAAGTCTAGGAATTTCCGTCTAAGTTTTATTCCTGACCGTTATTGTTTTACATGGAGAACTGTGACCAGTTTTCCACGCTTTACCCAAGCAACCCGTAGGTTCCTTTACTTAGCCTCGTAGGCTTTTTCTTTAGATTTTCACCTTTTTAAGGTAAAACCCCATCAGTTCATTTCTTTCTATTCGTGACCCGAGGGTCTTTTGGTCCTGTAGATTTAACATTAATTATAATCTCGTAGGTCATGATGATCTCGTAGATCATCTTTTATTCGGGTCTTTATTCAACTGTATGTATACATATAGCATCAAGGCACCTCTTTTTATGTTTGGAATTATTTACTTTTAAATTAGTATTTTTTTTTTGGATTTCATTTAACCTTGATCGTAGTCTAAGGCTACATTTGTTTTCTTTCGAATTATCTTTCCGACCTTATGACTTTTATCGTCATTTACACGTCGGTTTGTCCTACGCTTACCGTTACCCGGTTCTTACCTATACTTCTTTACGACCCGTTACCCGGTTTCTTTATCTTAGTGTTTTTAACTTTCTTGTTTCGCTAGTTTGCGTTTTTCCTATCTACATTCCTTTACAACCCGTCACATAGGTTCATTAATATTTCGCACTTCCATTATTAGGTTTGCGCTTACTTGCACTACCAAGCTTTTACACTTTATTTATCTCGTTTGACTTATTCGTGTGAGATTTCATTACTCATGAACGTCAAACTTCATCCTTCATTCGACCCGTTCAACTTTAAAATAGTTGAACGTAGTTATCAAAATTTCTGTTTGCAATTTCTCATCGTCTTTTAGTCATGACTCTTAATCCGAGTCCTTTGACTTTCTATTTCGCGTTCCCGTCTCTTGGTTTACGCATACTTTCAAAATCCTACCCATCTATCGGGTATCTTTACCGAAGTTATCATCAAGTAACCATTCTTATATGGTTTTAGACGTCACTTTAATTTATTTTGTCGTCTTAGCGAAATTCATCGTTTTTATTCAGTCGAGTCCTTTATTCTTTAGTCTACCCCCTTTGACTTGTCTGTGTGAATTTCATCACTTATGACAGTCAAACTTTATCCCCTACGTCTTAGCATTCACATTAGTTGGTTCGTATTTTCATTTACTTTAATCTTTGTCCCTTCTCTCGGGCTCGTTATTCTAACGTAATACGCTTCCGTCGTCCGACTTGCGTTTACGTTTACTATCAACATATTACTTATTTGACTAATTTGGGTACCTTTTTAATTTGTCCCTTTAACCCCGTCCTTACTACATCGGATGTAAATGTGTCCGCTATAAAAAGTTCATGGGATCATATGCCACTACTTACTTGGCCAGAGTAAGCGATTAACACATGACACGCATGACCTTTTTATAGTTTTCACATCACGCCCTATGTAAGTAACGCCTCTATTTAGTTTTCTTGGAAATAATATCCTGGGTATGTATTCTATTCAGGTTTTCCAAGTTTCTAATTTACATATGCAACAATCATTCTCTACATGTTTGCTGCATATTGCTATTTGTGCGATTAAATTTAAAACATGCACCTGATAACGCTTGCCCCGACAGGATTTCCTTGCCATTCACCTTGTTCACGATCGTTACGCGGTTTTGGTCCTTGGTGAGTATACTCAGCTTGTCATACCTCAGACCGTTCCACCGTCATATCCACAATTCGTTCAACTCTCGTCATCTTCAGATGCGAGCGTCCTTCATCTAAACATTTACAAAAGTTAGTAATTTCTACTTTAATAAACGCCCGTATTGTAATACAAGGCTTTTTACTCTACATGTCAATGCACGTAATATCGTTAACTGTATCAATCATTTTAATTGGGGTAGCGTGTATTACGCGATAACCCTATGTGTTGTTTACAACACTTTAACATGCTAAACCATTAATATACATGTACTTACCGGATTTGCGATCAAGCCTCGAAACGAACACACTTTACTCTTTAACCATGAGCTCTGATTACCAACTTGTAAGACCCGTCTCTATTAATCAATATTATAATATTAAACACGCATTTTATATGAAAATGCAAGCTTACAAAAAAAACTTTTCCAAGTTAAACTTCTTACATAATTTAAAAACATTCCAAAATATAATTTTCAAGTGTTTACAATATCCACTTTTTAAACTAGAACAAAATAAGATCGTTGCAGAAGCTTCGAGACATGTGTTCGGTTCTCCTTTCTTGCTTGATCCTCATCCGGAGTTCCATAAGACATTCCTAAAATCAAAACCAACATAAAAGTTAGTTTTGACAGTTTCACAACAAGTTATAAATATATTTCCATCCAATTCATTTATCCATTATTCAAAATTCTTGTTTCCTTCGAATTCGTAATTTAATCCTCCATCATATGGAGTTAAAGTTAACATCTGAATTCATAAAATAATGGGCTTCGAGCCCTTGACTTTAAAATTCATTTTTAAAGACTTTTGACCCGTTCAAGTTTTTAAACCTCAAAATTTGTTTCTAATTGACCATTAAGCATACATCAGCAAGTTTATCTGAAAATCTTTAGTTCGGGTCTGTAATCTTTTATTAATTACGCGGCTAGTACTCATTCTATGCGCATAATTCTTTTGACCCGTTTAGAAGATTTAAACCTTTTAAGTTTAAATCTTTGTTATGCACAGTCCACTTGATATTTACCTATAACTTACATGATTGTAAAACACGTTCTTAAACGGCTTATATGGATCGTTTACCCGGTTCAGTGTTCATGGGTATTTTGGTCAACTTCAGTCCCTCATTATACGACGAAGGGTTTTCACTAATATTTGACCATCTTATTACTTCTAGCTATAATTCAAAATATGCGTACCTGGCTCGGGTCAACATATTGACCCGTTTAAATATCTTTTGCTTTTAAAATTTCTAGATAAAAGCATTACAAACCGTATGTCCTTTCTTGAAATCACAACACTTAACAAGCAGTCATCAATTAGTATTATTGTCAAATGGTATTAACTTACCATTTGACCCGTTTAGCCGAAAGTGACCATTTATCAACATAAGATGATATTTTTAAATACCATCCCGCCCCTTAAACCTATTCCGGTTTACACCGTGAGTTCTTATTACTTAAATGGCATTACTTGAATTATTTGACCCGTTAAGATTTACACCAAATGGTTATCTTTTCAAACCTTTTATCTATCTCTCAACTCATGTACGGATTTTTATTCAATCACTTTTACCCATTACGGTTCACCCTATAAAGTGATGTTCAAAATTCCATATTGGTTAGTCTTCACCCGACTAGTCTACCGTTTTTACCCTTTTTTTTTACCATAGTTTATGGTTTCTTACCATATTTCCTTATTCCGGCTTACATTGTATCATGCCGGAATATAGTATTTTCAAATACTTGTCATAATTCAAAATTCAAAAATCAATACTCACAAGTAAATGTATCATAATACCAAGGGGGTGTAAGCTTAACTTACCTTGAATTCCGATTAAGCTTTTCCACGCGTATTAGTTCCGTTTGACCCGCTTCTACCCAAGCTTCCACCTAACTTTTCGACCGTCAATCTGCCTTTTATCATTCGCAAGGTGATTAGATTAGTCATTATTATCAAGACTATCTGTAACAACTCTTATCAAAAGTCATATTTATTTAATTAAATTGTCCAATAGGAAACCCTAATTGAGACACCCAATTGATTCTGCACAAACCCCTAAAATTTTCAGAACAATCGGAATCAAGATCAGGGCCCCTAAAACTCAAGGGGGTAAACCCTAGTTGGTAATATCTAAACAGTTTAACGTGTAATTCGAATTTGCATGCAAGACCAACTCAGCTAAGCTACTTGGACACGCACCTACCCTACCCCAAAAATGTCACCCCAGGTGACACGCGGCACGTACCACGGATTCTTCCGCGACTAGCGGTAGGTGCAAATTTAGGGTATAAATACAGGGGCTTGGGGCTTGATTCCTGGCTTCAGTTCGACGTTAAAATTCTTTACGTACACAAAGTTAGACACTGTTTACTACAAAAACACACACGAATCCCGAATTTCTGCCGCAAAACAGGGTAATAACTCGATCGCTATTACGATTCATTTTCCGATCGATCAATGTACTCAATGGATGTTTAAGTGCTGCCCACGTTAGGGTGATGCTTTGTCATTAGTCGTTAATTCGATGGATTTTAAGCATAGCACTTTGTCATTCGTTGTGAGGGTTGATCTCGTGAGTTATCGTAAATGCTGTATTGATTACTAACCCAGTTTTGTGTGCATTGTTATATAAATTAGGTTAACAAGGCTAATCCATAGACTAGACTCTGTCCGTGTTAAATCTGCAATGTGAGTCATTCTCTTTTTATCAAATCTATTTACAAAAAGCATGTTTATTTCAAAGTTATAATTACGGGGATTAAGTCTTTGTAATCACCAAGTTACAGCCAGTATGTGGGGTTTTGTATACATTACTTGATAATCGTCACCATTGGGGCAGCCAATGGGGGATATGACCATAGTCACAGATCCGGTCGAGTGACAAATACTGTGGGTAATTGGTTGATATTAGAAACAATGTAATCACCCTTAATACTGTAAATTATAACAAACATGTCTGTTTTATTAATTAGAATGATTCACTCAGTATTTCCCACTGACAAAACCTTTTTCAAACATGTTTCAGGTGATCTGTTGTGATTCAGGAAAGGTGCAACGGAGCACTATAAGCTTAAGAAAGTGGCTCATTGTAAATTAACGGGGTTTTATCCCGAGTTGTAAAATGAAATAATCGGGAAAATTTTAGCTTTACAACGATCCTGATAATAAACTTCCGCTGTTAAACTCAATTAAATAAATACCACGGGATTTCTGTCCCGCGGCTCCTGAAACGGGTCAAATCGGGTCGAGGGCCGTGACAGAAAAAGGTGGTATCAGAGCCACTGAGTTAAGCTAATTAAGTATTTAGAAATACTTAATTTTTCCTGATTACTATTATGTGATTATGTGTTTTATTAACTGACTATTTGTTAGTTACAGTATGGGTAAGAAAAAGCTTTCCAGCATCTATCTTAAATTAGATAGGTCATCCAATGAGAAGGGAAGTTCATCCCAAACTAAATCCTCAAAACTCCCTGCAATTCCTGAAGAAGGAATATTTGTTCGAAAAGCCCAATACGAGAACCCACTTTCTCCAGATAAAAGAAGTTTAATTTTAAAGAAAAGTCAGGAGAAAATAAAGAAAGCCCGAGAGAAGAAAGTTAAACAGGAAACCCAGGAATTAACCAGTAAAACACCTTGGGAGGACAAATTAGAGGAAAAATGGGCGGATCTTTATATGCTAGCCACTGTAGCAGTAAATGCTAATATTTAAAATACCATGATTCCGTAATAGCAACCTTACTTAATCTAGTAAGTAAATGAAACCTAGTATGTTTAAAATTGTTCATTTTCTTTTGTGTAAATTAGTCACAGGGAATGCAATAAAATTTAAAGGTTATTTCTAAATTTTAACTTAGCATTTTTGTATATTAAACAGCATGAATGAGTTATCGGAAGCCCTAGAGAATCTCAACCTATACCCTGTAAACCTAGAAGTTTCTAAAGAATTTACTGGGTATTTTCCTGATGTGGAACAACCTGTAGAATTCAACGCTCCACCTTTGAAAAAGCCAAAACCAAAGAAAAGAAGGAAATACGTATGGGTGAGTCGTATACGTAGGAAAAAGCCAGCGACGAAACTTCCTAAAATAAACAATCCTTTAGAAAAAGGAAAAGAAATTGTAACCAGGGAAAGTTCTAGACAGCAGGAGATGGAGACTGAAGTCAAGGAAGATTCTAGGCAAATGAGAATGCAGCTTGAGGAATATTCTAAGGAAATAGAAATGGAGGTTGGAAAAGGTTCTAGACCAACTCAGATGGAAGTTGGAGAAAGCTCCAAACAAAACCAGGGAATGACTTTTCAGGAGGAAATAGATTTCGTATTGGCAAGCTGTGAGACTATTCAGCCTGTCAATACAAATGTTTTTACTCGTCCTATTGAAACCCAAATCCCTATAAATCTTGAACCAGCAATCCCAGAACCAATAATCCATACCCAACTTGTAGGAATGGATGAATGGTGGACAAATGATTGGCAATTTCAAAACATTGTCAACAGTCCTTATTCCTTTCTTCCGCAATTCGATCCAGAACCCCTACCTAATCCACCGATGAGTAACGAAAATCTGGCCGAACTTCGCCATTTTGGTGAAGAATTAATGGATGCGGGACGTAGAATTCGGGAGATAGGGGGACAAATTGCTTGGAAGTATGATGAAAGGGAGCTTCGTTTTTAGGAAGACAAATGACAAGAGATAATGGGTTGGTAAAACTGTGGTTGTGTAATAGTAATAGTAAAATCAGTATTTGTAAAATAAATAATAAAACGGTTGTATATAGAGGCATGATATAATCTATAAAATAAATGAAATTTTAGATTTTGTTTGTATATTCATTTACGTGATTATGTGCAATTAATTGTGATATTGGATTATTTCTTTTATACTAATTATTTATCTATAAATTAATTATCAGATGGCAAACATTGGTAATGAACCAGTAAATGAAGAAAATCAATCTGAGCAAATTCAGGAAGAACAATTGTTAAATAGACAAGATATAGAGGATATCATTGCACAAGGAATAGCCAATGCTATTCCAGCAATCGTTGCTGCTGTTCAAAAACCTGTTAAACCGCGATCAATCATTCCTAGTAAACGTACTCAAGGCGACAACTTTAGTAATAGTATAAACGGAGGCGGAAATCATGTTAATAACAATAATGATCTGCAAGCCCCAATTTTCAAGAAAATGAAAGCTGCAACACCTGGTTGCACTTACAAAGAATTCCTTGCCTGTAAACCAACTGAGTTTTCAGGTAATGAAGGGGCTATTGGAGCATTACGTTGGTTAGAGAAAACTGAGGCAGTAATTGCTATAAGTAAATGTGCTGAGGAAGACCAAGTTATGTATGCGTCTAATCTTTTTAAAGAAGGGGCATTAGAATGGTGGAACACAGTATTACAAGCTAAAAGAAGGATTTGGCCTATGCCATGAACTGGGAAGAATTTAAGAGTCTTGTAGAAAGAAAATTCTGTCCCGAGTATGAAAAAGATCAAATGGAAAATAAGTTCCTAAACCATCCGATGGTTAATGTGGACTGTCGAGGATATACTTCGACATTCTTCTAATATGCTAGGGTGGTACCAACACTGGCTTCGCCAGAACCGGTACTCATTTCTCGCTATATTTGGGGGTTGATTAGCGAAATCCGCAACATCGTTAAAGCTGCGAGACCTCGCACTATTGACGATGCAGTGGAATTAGCCAATACCTTAACTGACGAACTGGTACGTACACAAGATGAAAACCGGAAAAAGGAACTGGCTCAGAAAATTACCCAAGGATTTCGTACGGGTAATAATAACAGCTTCAAGAAAAGAGGAATAGGGCAATCACCAACTCCATCATACTGCAGGAAATGCAAAAAGAAACACTATGGAAGATGCGATATAACTTGCAATTTTTGCAAAACTATAGGACATCGTGAAGAAAACTGCAGAAAGAAATCCATAATTTGTTACAATTGTGGAGAAGCCGGACATTTCAAAACAGAATGTCCTAAATTGAACAAACCAACAGACAACAAAGCTAAACCAGCTGACGGAACTACAAAGAAGAATGTCAGAGCATTCCAGCTAACTACTCAAGAAGCAGAACTCATTCCAGATGTAATAGCTGGTACGTTCTTAGTTCACAACGTATACGCAAAAGTATTATTTGACTCTGGTGCAAACCAAAGTTTTATCAATACTTTATTCTGTCAAGCTCTTAAGTTACCTTTAACCAATGTTAGGCAGATTTTTACAGTCGAAACCGCAGATGGGAATTCAGTTAAAATAGATCAGGTTTTGCAAAAAGTAGAAATAGAACTTTCAGGTCATAAATTTGCTGCAAATCTGTTACCTATGAAATTAGCTGAATTTGATATTGTGTTAGGAATGGATTGGTTAATAGCCAACCATGCTCGAATCCTTTGTGATAAAAATTATGTAGAAATTCAGGCAACTACTGGAGAAGTAATCACGATTACAGGAGATAAACCGCGTAAACCCATGAAGTTTATATCAGTAATGAAAGTTGCTAGTTATGAACGAAAACAAGGAATAGTATATATGATTTCGGTAATCATTAATACTAAGAACAAAGAACTTAAGGAGATCCCTGTAGTCTCAGAATACCCAGATATATTCCCAGAAGAGTTACCTGGATTACCACCAGATAGGGAAGTAGAATTTAGGATTCATCTAATTCCTGGAACTACACCGATAGCCAAGGCACCTTATCGGTTAGCTCCTACCGAAATGTTAGAACTGAAAAAGCAATTAGATAAATTACTAAGTAAAGGATTCATACAACCTAGCTCACCCCCTTGGGGAGCTCCAGTGTTGTTTGTAAAGAAGAAAGATGGTTCGATGAGAATGTGTATTGATTATAGAGAATTGAATAAAGTTACAATTAAGAATTGATACCCATTACCTAGGATTGATGATCTTTTTGATTAACTTCAGGGGGCTAGATACTTCTCTAAGATAGATTTACGCTCTGGATATCATCAATTAAAAGTACAAGAGGAAGACATACCTAAGACTGCTTTTAGAACTAGGTATGGTCATTACGAGTTTACAGTCATGCCCTTCGGGTTAACGAATGCACCTGCAGCATTCATGGACATGATGAATAGGATCTGTAAACCGTATTTGGATAAATTTGTAATTGTCTTCATAGATGATATACTTATTTATTCAAAAAGTCAGGATGAACATTGTCAGCACTTGCATGCACTCTTAACCTTGTTAAGAAAAGAAAAGCTATATGCCAAATTCTCGAAGTGTGAATTTTGGCTACAAGAAGTGCAATTCTTAGGACATATGGTGAATCATGAAGGTATTCATGTAGATCCTGCTAAGATAGAGGCAATTACCAATTGGAAGGTTCCGTAAACCGCAATGGAAATTAGAAGTTTTATAGGTTTAGCTGGGTATTATAGACGGTTTATTAAGGATTTTTCCAAGATAGCTGTACCATTAACTAAGCTAACCTGTAAAGCCATTAAGTTTGAATGGGGACCTAAACAAGAAGAAGCCTTTAGAATCTTGAAGCAGAAATTAACCAATGCTCCAATCTTAGCCTTACAAGAAGGAACTGAAGATTTTGAAGTATATTGTGATGCTTCAAAACTAGGATTTGGATGTGTGCTTATGCAACGCAAGAAGGTAATTGCGTATGCTTCAAGACAGTTGAAAAAGCACGAAGAAAATTATACAACTCATGATTTAGAATTAGGAGCTGTAATTTTTGCCCTTAAAATATGGAGACATTATCTGTATGGAAGTAGGTTTACTGTCTATACGGATCATAAAAGTCTAAAATATATATTTGGGCAAAAATAGTTAAACATGAGGCAAAGAAGATGGATGGAAATTTTAAGTGACTACGACTGTGATATTCAATATCATGAGGGAAAGGCAAATGTAGTTGCAGATGCCTTAAGTCGTAAATACTATGAAAGACAACGACGGGTTCGTGCTCTTAGATTAAATCTACAAATAGATTTAATGGAACAAATAAAGAGTGTTCAGGAAACAGCAATCAAGGATGACGCTGAAGGAATGAAGGGACGAATAAAAGATTTAGAATAAGGAGCTGATGGAATTTGGAGATTCCATAAGAAAAGGATCTGGGTACCGAAACAGGGAGAATTAATAAATAAGATCTTGGAGGAAGCTCATAAATCTAGGTATACCATACACCCAGGAAACAATAAGATGTACCAAGATTTAAGAAATAATTTCTGGTGGATAGGTATGAAAAAGGATATAGCTAGGTATGTATCAAAGTGTCTTACTTGTTCACAAGTTAAGGCAGAACATCAGAAACCTTCAGGTCTACTACAACAATTAGAAATGCCGGTATGGAAATGGGAACTCATAACAATGGATTTTGTTACTAAGTTGCCCAAAACCAGAAAAGGTAATGATGCGATTTGGGTAATTGTAGATCGATTAACCAAATCAGCTCATTTTCTACCCATGAAAGAAACCTTTAGTATGGAAAGGTTAGCCAAATTATATGTAGAAGAAGTAGTATCCTTACATGGAGTTCCACTCTCCATTGTATCGGATAGGGATAGTCGGTTCACTTCTCATTTTTGGACAAGTTTCCAGAAAGCAATGGGAACTCGACTAAACTTAAGTACTGCATATCATCCACAAACAGACGGGCAAAGTGAAAGGACGATCCAAACTCTAGAAGACATGCTCCGAGCATGTGTAATAGATTTTGGTGGAAATTGGGACGATCACTTACCATTAATTGAATTCTCCTATAACAATAGTTATCATTCAAGCATTGAAACTGCCCCATTCGAAGCATTGTATGGAAGAAAATGCAGAACTCCAGTTTGTTGGGCAGAAATAGGAGAAAGTCAATTATCAGGTCCAGAGATTGTACAAGAAACGACTGATAAGATTACACAAATCAAGGAAAGGCTGAAAACGGCTCGAGATCGCCAGAAGAGTTATGCAGACAATAGATGCAAGCCATTAGAATTCCAAGTTGGAGACAGAGTACTGTTAAAAGTTTCTCCTTGGAAAGGAGTTGTTACATTCGGTAAGAAAGGAAAGCTAAGTCCAAGATACGTAGGACCATTTCCAGTGATCCAACGTATAGGACCAGTTGCTTATCGTTTACAACTACCAGAAGAGTTAGCTGGAGTACATGATGTATTTCAAGTATCCAATCTCAAGAAATGTCTAGCAGACGAATCTCTGGTAGTACCTCTTCAAGACATAGAGGTAAACGAAAAGCTAAAATTTGTTGAGAAACCTCTTAAAATAGAAGATAGAAAGGTGAAATTTCTCAAGCACAAACGACTAGTTCTGGTTAAAGTCAAGTGGGATTCAAAGAGAGGAGCTGAATACACTTGGGAGCTGGAATCAGAAATGAAGCGAAAGTATCCTCATTTATTCCAGTAAATCTCGAGGACGAGATTTTTATTAAGGTGGGGAGAATGTAACAACTCTTATCAAAAGTCATAGTTATTTAATTAAATTGTCCAATAGGAAACCCTAATTGAGACACCCAATTGATTCTGCACAAACCCTAAAATTTTCAGAACAATCGGAATCAAGATCAGGGCCCCTAAAACTCAAGGGGGGTAAACCCTAGTTGGTAATATCTAAACAGTTTAACGTGTAATTCGAATTTGCATGCAAGACCAACTCAGCTAAGCTACTTGGACACGCACCTACCCTACCCTAAAAATGTCACCCCAGGCGACACGCGGCACGTACCACGGATTCTTCCGCGACTAGCGGGAGGTGCAAATTTAGGGTATAAATACAGGGGCTTGGGACTTGATTCCTGGCTTCTGTTCGACGTTAAAATTCTTTACGTACACAAAGTTAGACACTGTTTACTACAAAAACACACACGAATCCCGAATTTCTGCCGCAAAACAGGGTAATAACTCGATCGCTATTACGATTCATTTTCCGATCGATCAATGTACTCAATGGATGTTTAAGTGCTGCCCACGTTAGGGTGATGCTTTGTCATTAGTCGTTAATTCGATGGATGTTTAAGCATATCACTTTGTCATTCGTTGTGAGGGTTGATCTCGTGAGTTATCGTAAATGCTGTATTGATTACTAACCCAGTTTTGTGTGCATTGTTATATAAATTAGGTTAACAAGGCTAATCCATAGACTAGACTCTGTCCGTGTTAAATCTGCAATGTGAGTCATTCTCTTTTTATCAAATCTATTTACAAAAAGCATGTTTATTTCAAAGTTATAATTACGGGGATTAAGTCTTTGTAATCACCAAGTTACAGCCAGTATGTGGGGTTTTGTATACATTACTTGATAATCGTCACCATTGGGGCAGCCAATGGGGGATATGACCATAGTCACAGATCCGGTCGAGTGACAAATACTGTGGGTAATTGGTTGATATTAGAAACAATGTAATCACCCTTAATACTGTAAATTATAACAAACAGGTCTGTTTTATTAATTAGAATGATTCACTCAGTATTTCCCGCTGACAAAACCTTTTTCAAACATGTTTCAGGTGATCTGTTGTGATTCAGGAAAGGTGCAACGGAGCACTATAAGCTTAAGAAAGTGGCTCATTGTAAAAGAAAGAAATCTGTTTTGTTAAATAAAGATTTCTCCGTGAAATCATAATATTGTAAATTAACGGGGTTTTATCCCGAGTTGTAAAATGAAATAATCGGGAAAATTTTAGCTTTACAACGATCCTGATAATAAACTTCCGCTGTTAAACTCAATTAAATAAATACCACGGGATTTCTGTCCCGCGGCTCCTGAAACGGGTCAAACCGGGTCGGGGGCCGTGACACTATCTCACCTTACGGACTTTATATCAAAATCACCAAATTGATTTCATTATTGGTCAGTTTGACTTTTAAAAGTCAAACGGCCTATAGCACGAGCAATTACACAATCAAGTTCAACAATTCATTTAAGAAATTTGTCAAATATCCGATATGCATTATTCTTACACTACCGTTTTAACTAGTTTTCTCATCAAATTCATTATACTTCTAATTTCATTAACTAGTTCAAACGATTATCGTGACTAGTTTCTTTATTCATTTTTGCAAGAACAAAGGGTTCCCTTTTATAACGAGACCCGTTTCATCATACTATTTAGCATTCATCCGAATACCTATTATAATCAAGTTTCATAACTATTTGTTTAGCCAAGCTTTAACATTAATTAGGCAAGTTCATATCACTGAAAATGGGTTGTTTTTGGTGACTTGTTTAACCTATTTACAAGTCTTCAAAAATTATGATTTTTTTATGTGGCGTACCTCTCGGAGGGTTAGGCCTTGTGTTAAAATTTCAAGATCTAACTCTTTACCAAAAATTCGTGAAAATTCATTTACTAAGCTGCAATCAGATTTGTCACTTCTGGCTGCAGCTTACGGAAAAATTCATTAAAAATTCCTCGTTTATCCGATTGACGAAATTCCAATTGGAGATTCTTTTAATCGCTTAAAAATATCTACAGTAAAAATTTGAGATCATAACTAAATTCCTAAATTGAGTTATGACATTCGTAATGGGCTGCAAATTCTGCCAGAGAACGCAGCTTAAACCTTTGATACGGAAAAATTCATAAAACGCTCAATTTTCGTCGAAAAAAATGCGATTCCGGTGGGGTTTTAAAGATATTTCCTGGAATTACATTTTAGACTCAAGAAACACACGTTTTTGTCACGTTTTGTTCAGGTTACAGCCAATACAAGTTGGCTGTAAATTCTGATCAGGAGCTGTTTGCATTCAGCTTTCAAATTAAGCATGTTCTTGACATCATAACACTAATTTTTAGCAATCAAAACCCTAAAAACATCTCATACATGAATTTAGCATCAACAAGATCTGAATTTACTTGAGCTAGGCATGATTTCAATATATTCTTGTATAGGGTTTACTCCTAAACACTATTTCACTTCAATATCATCCATACCACAATCATGCAACATCAATTTCGAATTTCTTATGCACATCAAGAATTCTCAACTTCATAAATATCAAAAATTCGACATACCTTACGATCCCCTTAGCTTGGTGTTCACGATTTTAGTTAAAGCCCTAATTTCTTTGCTCGATTTCTCCTTGATTTTGCTGGATTTCATGAGTTTTAGGGTTTTGAAAGAACCCCCTGGTGCTCCTGATCGTTTCCTGCGCACACACACACTTACCAAGTGTGTGTTGTGTTTTATTTTATTTTTAGTTTTAATAAATAATTTTCCTCCACTTGACACTATTAGCCCCTCATGTTTTGTTTTTATAAAAGGTTTAACTATTTCTAGTTTCCTTTATTGTTCTAACAACACATAACTAACTAGGTTAATATTCCTAGTCACTTAGTGGGTTCGGGAAGTCATAACCCGTTTTATTTTAAGTCCCGTTAACTCGAGCCTTCTATATACTTTGTTTTCTCAAAGTATTTATCCTCATTTTTAATTAACATCAAGTTTATTTATTTAAATCCTAATATTTACCGGGTTAATTTTTACCACTAACGGTATTTTACCCGTCTTTACTATTAACGTGGTTTGATTACCAAACCCGTTTTTGGGGTGTTACAAGTCTACCCCCTTATAGAGGTTTCGTCCCCGAAACCTTATTTACGTAGTTCTTTTAATTTTTGACTAAACGAACTTAGTTTCGTTTTTTTATGATATTCATTCCTTCGGTGTCTTTTACGTGTAAGTCCTCACTGACCGAGGCTTTCACCTCTTATTCCTTATCCTTTGCACCTCTTAAACCGAGTCGTCATTCGATCACTTAGTCTCATCAGTTTATTAACATGTTTATCCCGCGCTTGTCTTGTATTAACAAGCGCTTTGTATTTGTCAGGACATTTTCTTAACTTTGATTAGTTTTACCGGCTAAACTAATTAGTCGCCGTCACTTCATACCCCATCATCCGGGTATGCTATTTTGCCATCTCCGGCCTTCTGTGTGTTTAAGATTTTCTAAATCCCCTCATATTACTTATGTTTGTTAGAACGATGTTTTTGACTAAAAACTAAATTTTTAGTTTACGTTTTCCTGTCTTACTTTTTTTTTCTCTCAAGTCTAGGAATTTCCGTCTAAGTTTTATTCCTGACTAAAAACATCAAGGCGGTTGTCCTCATCAACTACTGCCACGATGAAGGACATGATTTCGAACATGTCGCGCAGTGAGAAACGATTAGGGTTTGGATTTAGATGTTTTTTTTGAATGTAATGTTTTTTTATATATAATAATGTTTTATATTTTCTTTAACTGTTTACGGGTTTGGGCTTACGGGATTGGGCTAGCGGGTTTGGGCTTACGGGGTTTGGGCTTACACCCAATAATGTTAATGTTAAAAATAACAAGTTTAAGTTATGTTATAATAAAAATTTATTAAAACTGTATAAAAAGTTTAAATTATAAATATTTATTTTGTTAAAATAATTAATACAATATTACTTCAAGTTATAATACAGTTTAAGTTTAAATTATAAATTATAAATATTTATTTTCATAAATTAAAACTGTATAACAAGTTTAAGTTTTTGAATATGTTTGTTTTAAATAATATAGTTTAATATATAAATACAATATAACTTCAGGTTATATCAGCTCCGAGACGGAGGATAAACTGGTTAAGACGTTACGGTTATACACGACGGGTTCGAGTCTCACTAAGTGTCACGGCCCCCGACCCGGTTTGACCCGTTTCAGGAGCCGCGGGACAGAAATCCCGTGGTATTTATTTAATTGAGTTTAACAGCGGAAGTTTATTATCAGGATCGTTGTAAAGCTAAAATTTTCCCGATTATTTCATTTTACAACTCGGGATAAAACCCCGTTAATTTACAATATTATGATTTCACGGAGAAATCTTTATTTAACAAAACAGATTTCTTTCTTTTACAATGAGCCACTTTCTTAAGCTTATAGTGCTCCGTTGCACCTTTCCTGAATCACAACAGATCACCTGAAACATGTTTGAAAAAGGTTTTGTCAGCGGGAAATACTGAGTGAATCATTCTAATTAATAAAACAGACCTGTTTGTTATAATTTACAGTATTAAGGGTGATTACATTGTTTCTAATATCAACCAATTACCCACAGTATTTGTCACTCGACCGGATCTGTGACTATGGTCATATCCCCCATTGGCTGCCCCAAAGGTGACGATTATCAAGTAATGTATACAAAACCCCACATACTGGCTGTAACTTGGTGATTACAAAGACTTAATCCCCGTAATTATAACTTTGAAATAAACATGCTTTTTGTAAATAGATTTGATAAAAAGAGAATGACTCACATTGCAGATTTAACACGGACAGAGTCTAGTCTATGGATTAGCCTTGTTAACCTAATTTATATAACAATGCACACAAAACTGGGTTAGTAATCAATACAGCATTTACGATAACTCACGAGATCAACCCTCACAACGAATGACAAAGTGCTATGCTTAAAATCCATCGAATTAACGACTAATGACAAAGCATCACCCTAACGTGGGCAGCACTTAAACATCCATTGAGTACATTGATCGATCGGAAAATGAATCGTAATAGCGATCGAGTTATTACCCTGTTTTGCGGCAGAAATTCGGGATTCGTGTGTGTTTTTGTAGTAAACAGTGTCTAACTTTGTGTACGTAAAGAATTTTAACGTCGAACAGAAGCCAGGAATCAAGTCCCAAGCCCCTGTATTTATACCCTAAATTTGCACCTCCCGCTAGTCGCGGAAGAATCCGTGGTACGTGCCGCGTGTCGCCTGGGGTGACATTTTTAGGGTAGGGTAGGTGCGTGTCCAAGTAGCTTAGCTGAGTTGGTCTTGCATGCAAATTCGAATTACACGTTAAACTGTTTAGATATTACCAACTAGGGTTTACCCCCCTTGAGTTTTAGGGGCCCTGATCTTGATTCCGATTGTTCTGAAAATTTTAGGGTTTGTGCAGAATCAATTGGGTGTCTCAATTAGGGTTTCCTATTGGATAATTTAATTAAATAAATATGACTTTTGATAAGAGTTGTTACATTCTCCCCACCTTAATAAAAATCTCGTCCTCGAGATTTACTGGAATAAATGAGGATACTTTCGCTTCATTTCTGATTCCAGCTCCCAAGTGTATTCAGCTCCTCTCTTTGAATCCCACTTGACTTTAACCAGAACTAGTCGTTTGTGCTTGAGAAATTTCACCTTTCTATCTTCTATTTTAAGAGGTTTCTCAACAAATTTTAGCTTTTCGTTTACCTCTATGTCTTGAAGAGGTACTACCAGAGATTCGTCTGCTAGACATTTCTTGAGATTGGATACTTGAAATACATCATGTACTCCAGCTAACTCTTCTGGTAGTTGTAAACGATAAGCAACTGGTCCTATACGTTGGATCACTGGAAATGGTCCTACGTATCTTGGACTTAGCTTTCCTTTCTTACCGAATCTAACAACTCCTTTCCAAGGAGAAACTTTTAACAGTACTCTGTCTCCAACTTGGAATTCTAATGGCTTGCATCTATTGTCTGCATAACTCTTCTGGCGATCTCGAGCCGTTTTCAGCCTTTCCTTGATTTGTGTAATCTTATCAGTCGTTTCTTGTACAATCTCTGGACCTGATAATTGACTTTCTCCTATTTCTGCCCAACAAACTGGAGTTCTGCATTTTCTTCCATACAATGCTTCGAATGGGGCAGTTTCAATGCTTGAATGATAACTATTGTTATAGGAGAATTCAATTAATGGTAAGTGATCGTCCCAATTTCCACCAAAATCTATTACACATGCTCGGAGCATGTCTTCTAGAGTTTGGATCGTCCTTTCACTTTGCCCGTCTGTTTGTGGATGATATGCAGTACTTAAGTTTAGTCGAGTTCCCATTGCTTTCTGGAAACTTGTCCAAAAATGAGAAGTGAACCGACTATCCCTATCCGATACAATGGAGAGTGGAACTCCATGTAAGGATACTACTTCGTCTACATATAATTTGGCTAACCTTTCCATACTAAAGGTTTCTTTCATGGGTAGAAAATGAGCTGATTTGGTTAATCGATCTACAATTACCCAAATCGCATCATTACCTTTTCTGGTTTTGGGCAACTTAGTAACAAAATCCATTGTTATGAGTTCCCATTTCCATACCGGCATTTCTAATTGTTGTAGTAGACCTGAAGGTTTCTGATGTTCTGCCTTAACTTGTGAACAAGTAAGACACTTTGATACATACCTAGCTATATCCTTTTTCATACCTATCCACCAGAAATTATTTCTTA
This sequence comes from Helianthus tuberosus, assembly GCA_030545235.1. Classification (NCBI taxonomy): domain Eukaryota; kingdom Viridiplantae; phylum Streptophyta; class Magnoliopsida; order Asterales; family Asteraceae; genus Helianthus; species Helianthus tuberosus. The sequence goes on from CM060430.1 coordinate 72,562,954, forward strand.
AATCTTGGTACATCTTATTGTTTCCTGGGTGTATGGTATACCTAGATTTATGAGCTTCCTCCAAGATCTTATTTATTAATTCTCCCTGTTTCGGTACCCAGGTCCTTTTCTTATGGAATCTCCAAATTCCATCAGCTCCTTGTTCTAAATCTTTTATTCATCCCTTCATTCATTCAGCGTCATCCTTGACTGCTGTTTCCTGAACACTCTTTATTTGTTCCATTAAATCTATTTGTAGATTTAATCTAAGAGCACGAACCCGTCGTTGTCTTTCATAGTATTTACGACTTAAGGCATCTGCAACTACATTTGCCTTTCCCTCGTGATATTGAATATCACAGTCGTAATCACTTAAAATTTCCATCCATCTTCTTTGCCTCATGTTTAACTCTTTTTGCCCAAATATATATTTTAGACTTTTATGATCCGTATAGACAGTAAACCTACTTCCATACAGATAATGTCTCCATATTTTAAGGGCAAAAATTACAGCTCCTAATTCTAAATCATGAGTTGTATAATTTTCTTCGTGCTTTTTCAACTGTCTTGAAGCATACGCAATTACCTTCTTGCGTTGCATAAGCACACATCCAAATCCTAGTTTTGAAGCATCACAATATACTTCAAAATCTTCAGTTCCTTCTGGTAAGGCTAAGATTGGAGCATTGGTTAATTTCTGCTTCAAGATTCTAAAGGCTTCTTCTTGTTTAGGTCCCCATTCAAACTTAATGGCTTTACAGGTTAGCTTAGTTAATGGTACATCTATCTTGGAAAAAGCCTTAATAAACCGTCTATAATACCCAGCTAAACCTATAAAACTTCTAATTTGTAGGACCGAGTATGACAGTCGAATGAGTCAATCTGAGCTAGAACCTACTGATTATGCAGCGGAAATACACAATCAGCATGAATCATAGTAAAAACGTAGTAGAAAAGAGTAGAAACAGATGAAGATCACTTTAATACGGTTTTCTCATTAATCTTTCACAAAATAATCGGGCAGCAGTTCGGCTCCACTCTTGACATCAACGTACATAATGAGAAAACGACTGGGGTATTTATAGAGGTGACAGGTTCGTTTATATGGACATGTCCATATAAGCGGACCTCCAACATGTAGATCTGCTTTTATGTCATATGTCCATATAAGCGGACCTCTTTCATGTAGATCCGCTTTTACGACACAATGTCCATATAAGCGGACCTCTTCACTTAACATCACAAAATCACATTTTAACCCCTGAACAATACATAAACAACCTATCTAGACCCTATACATTTATCTAACAAGACTATGACGCAGGCTTTAGACATAATGCACCAACAAACTCCCCCTTGGATACAGCCGCAGTCTTTGTCTTGTCTTTGGGTCTTCAAGTAACTCTAAACTTCTCTTTCTCTTTCGAAAGCTCCCCCTTTCATCAAACTTCTTTGTTTTTAGGATCCACGCCTGGTTTACCAGCAACAAACTTCCTTTTTCTTCAATCTCGTCTTCAGACTCCCCCTAAGACTCTGCTATCGGGATCTTAATCTGGAACTATCACCTGCAATTCTCAAACATTTATAAGAATAAACGTTTTAAATGTCTAGAATTGATAATCTGGTTCTTTTACAATCCTGTAAAGATTTGACTATATAAAGAATCCAAACAACTAAACTTTTCACTTTACAATTAAATTTTAAACCTTTTAATTTTCACAATTATTTTCTTAATGACACATGAGCAAAATCAGGGTGTCGTTTTCAAAAATTTTACATTTTGACACTTTTCAGATTAAACATCGTCACACCTAGTTAACCAAGTCCAAGTTAATGACCTTAGTTAACTTGCTTAGTCCACCAAGTCCAAGTTAATGACCTTGGTTGACCGAATTATGAAGTTTGCTGACTTTTCTTTCTGAAAGCAGTTCAAATGAATAAACTTTTGAACATTTTGAACTTTCAAACACTTTTCAACTTTCAAACAATATACCAATCACAGTAAAGCAATCTCCAGCTTACCCATCCCTCATCAAACACTGACATGTTCTGCACTTAGGCTTTGATCTTCCGATTCCCAATGTCAGTTGTCGAAAATAAAATGAAAAATTAAAATCTTTTTGGATTTTTTTTAACAGGATAAACTGAAAACTGTACACACAATCTTTTTGTGAGCGTGTTAAGGGATCATATCAGCTGCCGACGAAATACAAGTACCGATAAGCTGTTATTTCATTTTAAGCATTAAACAATTCACGTAGATTGCCGATATACTGATCCTCTTAAATTCTCACAAAACTTTCAATCTGTTCGGGATATGGAATTAGTGTTTTAGGACTTAAACATCTACATGTGTCCCACCTCAGTATATACTCCCGTATCCAGACCCCAGTATTCAGTCTTACAGGTGAATATACCTAGATGATATCTGTAAAGGGTTAATTGCGAGGGCCGTGAGAGCTCAGGTCGATCTTTCGATACGCAGAGAGATGACGGCTTCGACTTTTGGTGGGTCCCCTTTGGGGATCTTCTTTTCAACAGCACATGATTAACCATTTTGCAATGTGTTATCATTTTTTATGCTGAGGGGAGGCTTATATTTCAAAGCAGCGTAAAGTATTCTCCGGGGACTAGGCCATTGCTTCCGCAAAATCAGAAGTCCCGGGATAATACCCCAGATATCACTAAGCATAAAGACCTAGTATCTCAGAATACGGGACCTTTCAAACAGGATTTCAGGGGTTACCTATATATCCTGGAGGTGTTCCCCACGTAGATGCAAGTAAAATTTATGTTTATATCCCAAACTAATCTACTGATTTTGTGAAAACCTATCGGCACATCTTTAGTGAGACTGCTTAATTGCATTTTATACATTCCATTTCTTTAGCGTACTGCACCTGTCTAGCTGATGTACTATCATTTCCCTTTTATACACAAACTCATTTTTACTTTTTCAAATGTTTTTGGTTTTTATAGATTTTATCATGTTTTTGTATTTTTCTGCAAACTTTCTCCCCCTAAAAAGAAAAACATATTTTTGTGTTTTTGTTTTTATCGAAAAGCAGAAAATAAACTGTACAAACAAAATTGACAACATGATATGGTTCACGTTAGATCGCCGCCCAATTCGGCTTCACATTCAATAACCCTCCCAGATTGCAGATTTTTCATCCCATTCAATTTTAAAAGATAATAAAATCTCTTTTTATCAAACGGTTTAGTATAAAAATCAGCTTTCTGATCATCGGTGCCCACATGTTCAATCCGTATTAATTTCTTTTCGTGACAATCTCGAATAAAATGGTGACGGATTTCAATGTGTTTTGTTTTCGAATGATGAACTGGATTTTTAGTAACATTTATGGCCGCTTCATTGTCCACAAATATCGGAGTATCCAAGAATTGTAAACCGAAGTCACGCATCTGCTGTTGAATCCAGAGGATCTGTGAGCAACAGCTAGAGGCTGAGACGTACTCAGCCTCACACGTGGAGAGCGCAACTGCAGTTTGCTTCTTGCACTGCCAGGTAACGAGCCGAGTTCCGAAGAACTGGCACCCAGCAGTGGTGGACTTTGCGTTCTGTTTACAGCTACCAAAATCTGAATCAGCGAAACCGGATAAAGTAAAATCACCAAAACGAGGATACCACAAGCCGATGCTTGGGCAACCCTTCAAATACCGTAAAATGCGTTTAACAATCGTCAGGTGTGATTGCTTCGGATTCGACTGATATCGTGCACACAGACATGTCGGGTACATGATGTCGGGACGGGAAGCTGTGAGATACATTAAAGAGCCAATGATCGATCGGTATAACGTTTCATCCATCTTCACTCCCTGTTCATCCGGACAAATACCATGGTTCTGTGCGAGGGGGGTTGATGCAGGACTGCAATCTGTCATATCAAACTTGTCTAGCACATCCTTTACATACTTTGACTGGTGAATGAAGATTCCGTCGGGCATTTGTTCTACTTGCAGCCCGAGAAAGAACTTCATCTCCCCCATCGAACTCATTTCGAACTTCTTTTTCATTACTCTCTCAAACTCTTTACACAAATCGTCGTTGGTGGAACCGAAAATTATATCATCCACGTAAATCTGCACAATCAGCAAGTGGCCTGCTTCTTCTTTTGTGAACAAGGTGCTGTCTACTGTTCCTCTTGTGAACCCGTTGTCCAGCAAGTAGGTCGAAAGAGTCTCGTACCAGGCTCTCGGGGCCTGATGTAGACCGTATAATGCTTTATCCAATAGGTACACCTTGTTTTTATTCAGTGGATCTGTAAAACCCGGTGGTTGTCCCACATAAACTTCTTCTCGAATCTTGCCATACAGGAATGCTGATTTAACATCAAGTTGATAGACTTTGAAATCTTTCCAAGATGCAAAGGCTAAAAAAATACGAATTGCTTCAAGCCTTGCAACCGGCGCGTAAACCTCATCATAGTCTATTCCCTCCTGCTGGCTGAAGCCTTGAACCACTAAACGTGCTTTGTTCCTCACCACGACTCCTCTATCATCTCTTTTACATTTGAACACCCATTTCGTCTTTATTAACTTCTGATTCTTTGGCAGATCAACAAGTCTCCAGACACCCAATTTCTCAAACTGTTGTAATTCTTCCTGCATAGCATTCACCCAACTATCTTCGGTCAATGCTTCTTTGTAGGTCCTGGGTTCTATCTGCGAAATAAAACATTTGAGTGAGACTTCTTTCTGCAAATCAGCAATATTTGAATAAAAACATGTAAAAGCTTGATCTATCTGATGTCTCGTCTTGACACCACTTTGTAGATCGCCGATAATTTGTTCTGAAGGATGGTAAGACAGTGTCCGTGGCATCACAGTATCAGGCACCACAACTTCCGATTCCAGATTTGAAATGTCAAGATCAACGATTTGGTCAACAGCCTCTTCTGTTGTCTCATTTGGTTCCTCGTCAAAGGTAGGAGCGGGTTCCTCCTCTGAGTCGTCAGAAACGTCAAATGACGGAGTTGGTTCCTCTGGTTCCTCTGGTGATATATGAATGGTTCCACTTGGTCCGGCTTCATCATCATGAGTACCCACGGTGGGTATAGGAACATCTAGCGGTCTAGATTCCGGCTCTTGCAAGTGACTTTGCTGATACAAGTACATGAGAGCAAGTTCCTCCTCACTTGGCTCGGATGGCAAATGAAACGATTCCCAGAGTTTATCGTAGTCAAATAGGAATCTTTGTCCGGGAAGTTGTTGCGATGGCGTGTGCTTCTGACAATCCACATGATGGACCTGAATCACTTTCCCCAGACACGGTACAAATACCCTTTTTAACGGGCTAGCGTATCCTACGAAAAATCCTTCATTCGCTTTTGCTCCAAATTTACCCTCAGCATCTATGAAAGTACACGGAGAGCCAAAAGGTTCTAAGAACTCAAGATTTGGCTTATAGCGATGCAGCAGCTCAAAACAAGTCTTTCTATATTTCTTCACTGTCAGAACTCTATTCAATGTATAGCAAGCCGCTGAAACTGCTTCACTCCAGAAGAAAATCGGAAGCTTTGAATCTGCCAACATAGTACGTGCGGTTTCGATCAGGGTTCTATTCTTTCGTTCAGCTACGCCGTTCTGCTGTGGTGTGTACGGGGCACTGAATTCATGAAGAATTCCCTTCTCGTTGCAGAATTCGTACATCTTGTTGTTCTTAAATTCTGTTCCGTTGTCGCTCCGAATCCTCCGGATTGGCAGTTTATACACCATTTCCATCTTTTTGAAAAGCACCATCAAAGATTCAAAAGTTTGGTCTTTTCGTTCCAAGCACACTACCCAAGAAAATCTCGTAAAGTCATCAGTCACCACCAAGCAATATATGTCTCCGCTGATACTCTTTACGTTGACAGGCCCGAAGAGATCCATGTGCAATCTCTCAAGAGGTAACCTGATTGTATTCACCATCTTCAATGGGTGTGACTTCCGAGTTTGTTTTCCCTTTTTACAAGCTACACAATCATCATTTAAGTGAAAATTCTTCAAATTAACACCATCAACCAAATCATTGTGTACCAAAAAATTCATTTTACGAACATGAATGTGACCCATCTTACGATGCCACATTATTGAATCTTTTTCTGTCGCTTTAGACTTTGACACAAAACACTGTTTCTGATGAGTTGTTGGAGTTGCGATGTTCATATCAAGATAATAAAGATCATACTCCCGTGGAGCACGCAACAACACCAACTCATCAGGGATTTTAAACCCTGGTTTCAAAACCACACATTCAGTTTTTGTAAAATGTACACTAAAATCTTTATCACAGATTTGTGAAATACTGAGTAAATTGTTTGTTAACTCGATTATGTAGTTCACTTTGTCGAATGAAATCACGCCATTTGACAGCGTTCCTTGACCAACGATCCTTCCACCTTGGTTACCGGCAAATCCAACATAGCTTCCATTTACAGATTTGACATCATATAACAAAGCAAGCGTCCCAGTCATATGTCGTGAAGCGCCACTATCCATGATCCATTTTGACAATATAGACTTGGGCAGCCCCTGCAAATATCATATCAAATTCATTCAAACAATGAACTCCATGGCTTTTTGACTTCTGAAACACTCCCAAACACTACATCACACTTCTCATCAGTCTTAGAAAAGTCAAATATGACATTCTGAACATCAGTTTTAGCTTTTGGTTTTACTTCATTTTTGATCGGGGGAAACTCTGCAAGAAATCTATCAAGTTCAAATTCAAATTCTTGTTTATCATTAGCACCCACTTTTGATGCATAAAATTCCTTTGTCCCTTTGACCTTTCTGTCAACCATTTTTCCAAAAATATTTTGAATTTTGGGAGTAAAGGCTTTTGAATCAAACTTTAACTCATTCTCCACTTTCTTCACCTCACCTGATTTTGATTGAGTTTCAAAAACTTTTGTTTCGTTCTTCAAAATGTTTTCCATCTTTTTCTCCTCGACCGATGGTTTTGACTTAGCAACCCATGATTGATTTTCAAAAATTTTTGTTTTTGGATAAATCTTTGAAGTCTTTTGAGACTTTGAAGATTCGCCAATCTCAAATGTCGATTTCGGCTTATCTTCCGACTTCAAAGATTCTCCTTTTTTCAAAATGCGAATTGGAGAAACCATCGGCTTTTTGCCCTTTGTGTTAACTGGTGACTTAGGTTGAGATTTTTGAACAAATGGTTTAATGGCAGGTTTTTCAAAAACTTTCTTGCATTGTTTTGCCATGTGTCCGATTTCATTACAGCGATAGCAAACTCTTTTGTCATACTCGACAAAAGTTGACTTAAACAACTCTTCTTTCAGTTTCTTCGCTGCATTGAAATGTTCAATGGCTTTTTGACTAAAAATGTATTCTTTTTCTTCATCAACACTTGGACCAGCAAGAAATACTGGTTTGTCACTCTTTTTAGCCATCCCTTTTTCAAAACCAATTCCTTTTTTCTTCAAATTGTTACCATTTTTCTTGTTACCATTTCCTTCCCACTTATTTTTGCCCAAGTTGTTGGATAATGACGTAACAAATGATTTTTTAGATTTCGAAAAGAATTCTTTGTTGTTTATCACATCAATGTCAATTTCAGTCAATTTGAAAACCTTTTCAACATTTTCAATTTTAACGTTCTGAAGAGGATACTCGACATCGGAGTAAAGTTTGTCTGTTCCAATCATAGTGTATACTACCATGATCGGATCATCATTCGCACTCTTGTCCGATTTCGGTATGAACCGTTCCAAAAAATTACCCTCATCTTCACATTCAGAACTGGAACTTTCCAAATGTGTTTTCACAGTTTCAAAATCTGAGTTATCACTCTCTTCATCTAACACTTTGTCAACAACGGTCTTTATAACCTGTGACTCATTATCAGTGTCGGACGGAGAGAATGTAACATCAATGCTCTCAGGCAATTCATCCTCAATTGTTTTCAACTTGAGATTCAATGCAGCTTCCACCCCATCTGGATACTTTTGAGTGTAATGATTCCACATTGGGGGTGGAACACTGTTAAAGACCGGATCAGCATATGGCTGCTGTGGAACAATCTGTTCAAGGACATATGATGAAGCCACATAACTCATCAATTTTTTATCAATTCGATCGTTTTCAATTTTAGCTAATTCCAATTCTTTCTTTAATGATGCGATTGTGTCAATATGAAAATTAACTTCCACTTGTTTATCAAAAAGTGTTGCTTTTGCTAATTTTGTGGCTTTATCATTTTCAACACTTTCTTCTTTAATCATTTTAACTGATCTAGCTAGTGTATCATATGCTTCTTTAACTTGTCCTAGATCAAATTTTAACATATCAGCATGTTCTTTCAATTCCTGAAACTTAGTGACTTTTTCAAGACACTCCATGCACGGTTGTAAACACTTTTGGCATGGTGTTTCAGATATTGAATCCAATTTTTCAACAACCTCTGCTTCATGAGCAGTTTTCACTTCCTGTTTACCGACATCTTTCGACTCTGACTTAGACACTTTCTCAGTTTTGACCTCCTCAATTCCTGACTCCTGATCCGACTCTTTCTGAACTGACTTGATACCGACAGACTCGGACTTCACAAGTTCTGTGTCTACCTCTTTCAGTTTCGCCATGAGAGCCTTGTCAGCAATTTCTTTCAAAGTGTCTTCGGTCATTTCCTTTGTCACATCGATCATTTCTTCAACAAATTCTTTCTTCTCCTCATATCTTGGACACAATCCAGTCGTCGGTTCTTCAAAGAAACCTGCAAAAGATTCAAAAATTTTAGGAGGCATGATAGATCTCAAAGATCTAGCTAATACCTCCTGCTCAGATTGAGAGTAATGAACTTCAGCAGCTATTTCTTCAACATTGATCACATTCTCAGTAGGAATTTCTTCAACAACCACAGACACATCTTCAGTAACTATCTCTGGCTCAGAAACCATCTCAGATATCTCAACAACTTCTGCCATCATAGCTTGCTCATCACTACCGGGGATATAATTATCCCAACTGAAACCTGCAGCAATCTTTTCATCGTCTTGATTCACGATCATCGCCTTTTCCAGTTTATTCTCAATCTGTGGCCTCTGAACAGTTCGCTGTTGATTTGGTCGGTGATAGATTGCTTGCCTGTAGTAGTCGTTTGTGAACGGGTTTTGATGATTGTTCACTTCACGGTTCGGACATTCTCTCTTGAAATGACCACGTTCTTTACACTTGAAACATGTAACTTTCGATTTGTCGAACCCTAACTTTTGATCAGGACCTGAGAGACTGTTTCTGCCTGTGATCTCCATAAAGCGTTGTGCTCTTCTAACTAAACTTGCCATGCCCCATTTTATATCAATCAGTTCAAGCTCCTCCGGGTCGATCTGGTCGTAATCCTCTTTGGTCATATCAGGATTACCAATCCTACCCGCCACTAATCCTTCATAACCCTCTAGAACGGAAGCAAGCATTGCTATGTGCTGTTTTGCGGCTTTTTCTGTGATCTCGTTTCCATTCTTTATATTCACCGCAATGTTGCAATGCACCCCAGAAACATACGCCTGTTGGTTGAATCCTGTTGAGCTTTGAGATGAAGGCTGTTCTTGAGCTTTGACATTTGGTTCAAAATTCGCGAATGGTGAAGAATTTCCGGATTGTGGAGTGTTTGAAGAAACACTTGAGGTGTTATCAGCAATGAACCCTGTTTGTATTTTTGGGCTTAGATTGGTTGAAACTTGAGTATTGCCTCTGTAATACAACGATACATCCTGCTGAACATTAGCTGAGTTCATCTTTTTGATCTTCAACAATTCTAACTCATGAGCTTCAATTTTTTCTATGAACAAACTAAGATTGTAATTTGCAAAGTCTGAATTGTTCTTTAACATCATCAGGTATGTGCCCCACTCGTCATAAGGTAACGCATCAGACAATTTGTCAATCCATTCTTCATCAGATTTCTCAATTTTTAATCTATTCATCTCAAGTACCAAATGGCAATATCTTTCAATTAATTGCCTTGTAGTTTCTCCCTTCATACCGGTAAAAATATCAAACTCCTTCTTGAGTAAAGCCTTCTTGTTCTTGATCATAGAATCACTACCTTCGAACTTTGCTTTCAATGCAAACCACATAGATTGAGCATAATCCTCATATTGTAACAATACTAAAATATCTTCTTTGATAGCCTGCTGGAGAATACTAATCATCTTTTTCTCGGCTTTGAAATCATTCTGTTCTGATTCTGTCAGGCTTGCAATATTCTTCTTATTATTTAAACCATCAACTGGTGGAACATACTTTCTCTCTATCTTCATCCAGCATTCGAAATGGTTAGCCTGAACCCAGTTCTTAAATATGCTAGACCATCCCGCATATTCATCTATGTTCATCAGCTTGGGAGGCTTTTGCATTGTTCCCAATTCGTTCTCCAATTTGACGTTTTGCATAATACTTGCCGAACTCTGACCTGCTGTCATACCACTGCCCGCAAACATGTTATAAAAATCTTGATGTTCCATTTTAGTGACAAATTTCCAAAAATGTTTAACAAATTGAACTTCCAACACTTGATCACGTACAAAACGGATTTGAATGCTCAAAATATGAATTTCACCCACTAACAGGTCAAATAAGCGAACCTATACTCTAAGTGTATGTATAAGTAGAACTGCCTAAGACCAAATAAGCGGATCTAAGTGTTGTTCAACCGAGCGGACCTATGTGATGTACACTGAAGCGGATCTAAGTGATGTACACTGAAGCGGATCTAAGTGATGTACACACAAGCTAATCACATAAACGAACCTCACAAGCTGACCTCACAAGCTAACCACACAAGCTGACCTCACAAGCTGACCTCACAAGCGGACCTCACAAGCTGACCTCACAAGCGAACTTCACAAGCTGACCTTACAAGCGAACCTTATAAGCTGACCTCACAAGCGGACCTCACAAGCTGACCTCTCAAGCTAACCTGATAAACGAACCTTATAAACGAACCTCACAAACTGACCTCTCAAGCGAACCTGATAAAGAAGACATTATAAACGGACCTCTAAAGCGGACCTATGACAAAGATGACATTATAAACGGACCTCTAAAGCGGACCTATGACACAAATGACCTTATAAACGGACCTCTTAAAGCGGACCTATGACAAAAACGACCTAATAAGCGGACCTCATAAGCGAACCACTAAACTGACAGAAAAGCGGACCTCCTTCACGAGCAGATTTGTGTCACTTTTAAGCTGATTTAAAGCCTGAACTTCTCAAGGGTTTGTTGTTACTCAGTTTTACACTATGTGACAAATTTTCAATCCATTCTGTCCGTCGGAAGTATCAGAAACTCAAAATGTGTAGGTAAATAGCTTTGATTCGTGGAAACTAGCTCACAACTGGCTCTGATACCAATTGTAGGACCGAGTATGACAGTCGAATGAGTCAATCTGAGCTAGAACCTACTGATTATGCAGCGGAAATACACAATCAGCATGAATCATAGTAAAAAACGTAGTAGAAAAGAGTAGAAACAGATGAAGATCACTTTAATACGGTTTTCTCATTAATCTTTCACAAAATAATCGGGCAGCAGTTCGGCTCCACTCTTGACATCAACGTACATAATGAGAAAACGACTGGGGTATTTATAGAGGTGACAGGTTCGTTTATATGGACATGTCCATATAAGCGGACCTCCAACATGTAGATCCGCTTTTATGTCATATGTCCATATAAGCGGACCTCTTTCATGTAGATCCGCTTTTACGACACAATGTCCATATAAGCGGACCTCTTCACTTAACATCACAAAATCACATTTTAACCCCTGAACAATACATAAACAACCTATCTAGACCCTATACATTTATCTAACAAGACTATGACGCAGGCTTTAGACATAATGCACCAACATAATTTCCATTGCGGTTTGCGGAACCTTCCAATTGGTAATTGCCTCTATCTTAGCAGGATCTACATGAATACCTTCATGATTCACCATATGTCCTAAGAATTGCACTTCTTGTAGCCAAAATTCACACTTCGAGAATTTGGCATATAGCTTTTCTTTTCTTAACAAAGTTAAGAGTGCATGCAAGTGCTGACAATGTTCATCCTGACTTTTTGAATAAATAAGTATATCATCTATGAAGACAATTACAAATTTATCCAAATACGGTTTACAGATCCTATTCATCATGTCCATGAATGCTGCAGGTGCATTCGTTAACCCGAAGGGCATGACTGTAAACTCGTAATGTCCATACCTAGTTCTAAAAGCAGTCTTAGGTATGTCTTCCTCTTGTACTTTTAATTGATGATATCCAGAGCGTAAATCTATCTTAGAGAAGTATCTAGCCCCCTGAAGTTGATCAAAAAGATCATCAATCCTAGGTAATGGGTATCGATTCTTAATTGTAACTTTATTCAATTCTCTATAATGAATACACATTCTCATCGAACCATCTTTCTTCTTTACAAACAACACTGGAGCTCCCCAAGGGGATGAGCTAGGTTGTATGAATCCTTTACTTAGTAATTCATCTAATTGCTTTTTCAGTTCTAACATTTCGGTAGGAGCTAACCGATAAGGTGCCTTGGCTATCGGTGTAGTTCCAGGAATTAGATGAATCCTAAATTCTACTTCCCTATCTGGTGGTAATCCAGGTAACTCTTCTGGGAATATATCTGGGTATTCTCAGACTACAGGGATCTCCTTAAGTTCTTTGTTCTTAGTATTAATGATTACCGAAATCATATATACTATTCCTTGTTTTCGTTCATAACTAGCAACTTTCATTACTGATATAAACTTCATGGGTTTACGCGGTTTATCTCCTGTAATCGTGATTACTTCTCCAGTAGTTGCCTGAATTTCTACAGAATTTTTATCACAAAGGATTCGAGCATGGTTGGCTATTAACCAATCCATTCCTAACACAATATCAAATTCAGCTAATTTCATAGGTAACAGATTTGCAGCAAATTTATGACCTGAAAGTTCTATTTCTACTTTTTGCAAAACCTGATCTATTTTAACTGAATTCCCATCTGCGGTTTTGACTGTAAAAATCTGCCTAACATTGGTTAAAGGTAACTTAAGAGCTTGACAGAATAAAGTATTGATAAAACTTTGGTTTGCACCAGAGTCAAATAATACTTTTGCGTATACGTTGTGAACTAAGAACGTACCAGCTATTACATCTGGAATGAGTTCTGCTTCTTGAGTAGTTAGCTGGAATGCTCTGACATTCTTCTTTGTAGTTCCGTCAGCTGGTTTAGCTTTGTTGTCTGTTGGTTTGTTCAATTTAGGACATTCTGTTTTGAAATGTCCGGCTTCTCCACAATTGTAACAAATTATGGATTTCTTTCTGCAGTTTTCTTCACGATGTCCTATAGTTTTGCAAAAATTGCAAGTTATATCGCATCTTCCATAGTGTTTCTTTTTGCATTTCCTGCAGTATGATGGAGTTGGTGATTGCCCTATTCCTCTTTTCTTGAAGCTGTTATTATTACCCGTACGAAATCCTTGGGTAATTTTCTGAGCCAGTTCCTTTTTCCGGTTTTCATCTTGTGTACGTACCAGTTCGTCAGTTAAGGTATTGGCTAATTCCACTGCATCGTCAATAGTGCGAGGTCTCGCAACTTTAACGATGTTGCGGATTTCGCTAATCAGCCCCCAAATATAGCGAGAAATGAGTACCGGTTCTGGCGAAGCCAGTGTTGGTACCACCCTAGCATATTCGAAGAATGTCGAAGTATATCCTCGACAGTCCACATTAACCATCCGATGGTTTAGGAACTTATTTGCCATTTGATCTTTTTCATACTCGGGACAGAATTTTCTTTCTACAAGACTCTTAAATTCTTCCCAGTTCATGGCATAGGCCACAATCCTTCTTTTAGCTTGTAATACTGTGTTCCACCATTCTAATGCCCCTCCTTTAAAAAGATTAGACGCATACATAACTTGGTCTTCCTCAGCACATTTACTTATAGCAATTACTGCCTCAGTTTTCTCTAACCAACGTAATGCTGCAATAGCCCCTTTATTACCTGAAAACTCAGTTGGTTTACAGGCAAGGAATTCTTTGTAAGTGCAACCAGGTGTTGCAGCTTTCATTTTCTTGAAAATTGGGGCTTGCAGATCATTATTGTTATTAACATGATTTCCGCCTCCGTTTATACTATTACTAAAGTTGTCGCCTTGAGTACGTTTACTAGGAATGATTGATTGCGGTTTAACAGGTTTTTGAACAGCAGCAACAATTGCTGGAATAGCATTGGCTATTCCTTGTGCAATGATATCCTCTATATATTATCTATTTAACAATTGTTCTTCCTGAATTTGCTCAGATTGATTTACTTCATTTACTGGTTCATTACCAATGTTTGCCATCTGATAATTAATTTATAGATAAATAATTAGTATAAAAGAAATAATCCAATATCACAATTAATTGCACATAATCACGTAAACGAATATACAAACAAAATCTAAAATTTCATTTATTTTATAGATTATATCATGCCTCTATATACAACCGTTTTATTATTTATTTTACAAATACTGATTTTACTATTACTATTACACAACCACAGTTTTACCAACCCATTATCTCTTGTCATTTGTCTTCCTAAAAATGAAGCTCCCTTTCATCTTACTTCCAAGCAATTTGTCCCCCTATCTCCCGAATTCTACTTCCCGCATCCATTAATTCTTCACCAAAATGGCGAAGTTCAACCAGATTTTCGTTACTCATCGGTGGATTAGGTAGGGGTTCTGGATCAAATTGTGGAAGAAAGGAATAAGGACTGTTGACAATGTTTTGAAATTGCCAATCATTTGTCCACCATTCATCCATTCATACAGGTTGGGTATGGATTATTGGTTCTGGGATTGCTGGTTCAAGATTTATAGGGATTTGGGTTTCAATAGGACGAGTAAAAACATTTGTATTGACAGGCTGAATAGTCTCACAGCTTGCCAATATGAAATCTATTTCATCCTGAAAAGTCATTCCCTGGTTTTGTTTGGAGCTTCCATCTGAGTTGGTCTAGAACCTTTTCCAACCTCCATTTCTATTTCCTTAGAATATTCCTCAAGCTGCATTCTCATTTGCCTAGAATCTTCCTTGACTTCAGTCTCCATCTCCTGCTGTCTAGAACTTTCCCTGGTTACAATTTCTTTTCCTTTTTCTAAAGGATTGTTTATTTTAGGAAGTTTCGTCGCTGGCTTTTTCCTACGTATACGACTCCCCCATACGTATTTCCTTCTTTTCTTTGGTTTTGGCTTTTTCAAAGGTGGAGCGTTGAATTCTACAGGTTGTTCCACATCAGGAAAATACCCAGTAAATTCTTTAGAAACTTCTAGGTTTACAGGGTATAGGTTGAGATTCTCTAGGGCTTCCGATAACTCATTCATGCTGTTTAATATACAAAAATGCTAAGTTAAAATTTAGAAATAACCTTTAAATTTTATTGCATACCCTGTGACTAATTTACACAAAAGAAAATGAACAATTTTAAACATACTAGGTTTCATTTATTTACTAGATTAAGTAAGGTTGCTATTACGGAATCATGGTATTTTAAATATTAGCATTTACTGCTACAGTGGCTAGCATATAAAGATCCGCCCATTTTTCCTCTAATTTGTCCTCCCAAGGTGTTTTACTGGTTAATTCCTGGGTTTCCTGTTTAACTTTCTTCTCTCAGGCTTTCTTTATTTTCTCCTGACTTTTCTTTAAAATTAACCTTCTTTTATCTGGAGAAAGTGGGTTCTCGTATTGGGCTTTTCGAACAAATATTCCTTCTTCAGGAATTGCAGGGAGTTTTGAGGATTTAGTTTGGGATGAACTTCCCTTCTCATTGGATGACCTATCTAATTTAAGATAGATGTTGGAAAGCTTTTTCTTACCCATACTGTAACTAACAAATAGTCAGTTAATAAAACACATAATCACATAATAGTAATCAGGAAAAATTAAGTATTTCTAAATACTTAATTAGCTTAACTCAGTGGCTCTGATACCACCTTTTTCTGTCACGGCCCCCGACCCGGTTTGACCCGTTTCAGGAGCCACGGGACAGAAATCCCGTGGTATTTATTTAATTGAGTTTAACAGCGGAAGTTTATTATTAGGATCGTTGTAAAGCTAAAATTTTCCCGATTATTTCATTTTACAACTCGGGATAAAACCCCGTTAATTTACAATATTATGATTTCACGGAGAAATCTTTATTTAACAAAACAGATTTCTTTCTTTTACAATGAGCCACTTTCTTAAGCTTATAGTGCTCCGTTGCACCTTTCCTGAATCACAACAGATCACCTGAAACATGTTTGAAAAAGGTTTTGTCAGCGGGAAATACTGAGTGAATCATTCTAATTAATAAAACAGACCTGTTTGTTATAATTTACAGTATTAAGGGTGATTACATTGTTTCTAATATCAACCAATTACCCACAGTATTTGTCACTCGACCGGATCGGTGACTATGGTCATATCCCCCACTGGCTGCCCCAATGGTGACGATTATCAAGTAATGTATACAAAACCCCACATACTGGCTGTAACTTGGTGATTACAAAGACTTAATCCCCGTAATTATAACTCTGAAATAAACATGCTTTTTGTAAATAGATTTGATAAAAAGAGAATGACTCACATTGCAGATTTAACACGGACAGAGTCTAGTCTATGGATTAGCCTTGTTAACCTAATTTATATAACAATGCACACAAAACTGGGTTAGTAATCAATACAGCATTTACGATAACTCACGAGATCAACCCTCACAACGAATGACAAAGTGCTATGCTTAAAATCCATCGAATTAACGACTAATGACAAAGCATCACCCTAACGTGGGCAGCACTTAAACATCCATTGAGTACATTGATCGATCGGAAAATGAATCGTAATAGCGATCGAGTTATTACCCTGTTTTGCGGCAGAAATTCGGGATTCGTGTGTGTTTTTGTAGTAAACAGTGTCTAACTTTGTGTACGTAAAGAATTTTAACGTCGAACTGAAGCCAGGAATCAAGTCCCAAGCCCCTGTATTTATACCCTAAATTTGCACCTCCCGCTAGTCGCGGAAGAATCCGTGGTACGTGCCGCGTGTCGCCTGGGGTGACATTTTTAGGGTAGGGTAGGTGCGTGTCCAAGTAGCTTAGCTGAGTTGGTCTTGCATGCAAATTCGAATTACACGTTAAACTGTTTAGATATTACCAACTAGGGTTTACCCCCTTGAGTTTTAGGGGCCCTAATCTTGATTCCGATTGTTCTGAAAATTTTAGGGTTTGTGCAGAATCAATTGGGTGTCTCAATTAGGGTTTCCTATTGGACAATTTAATTAAATAAATGTGACTTTTGATAAGAGTTGTTACACTAAGGGCCGGTTCTTTAAAGAAGACCCCCTTTTCATATTTTTAAGTTTTTTGAACGCGGTTTGTTTGAAATAATATAGTTTAATATAACGAGTATATAAATACAATATAACTTCAAGTTATAACAGCTCCGAGACGGATGATAAACTGGTTAAGACGTTTAGGTTATACACGAGTGGCGCGGGTTCGAGTCTCACCAAGGGCCGGTTCTTTAAAGAAGACCCCCTTTTTCATATTTTTAAGTTTTTTGAACGCGGTTTGTTTGAAATAATATAGTTTAATATAACGAGTATATAAATACAATATAACTTCAAGTTATAACAGCTCCGAGACAGAGGATAAACTGGTTAAGGCGTTTAGGTTATACACGAGTGGCGCGGGTTCGAGTCTC
The DNA here is from genome assembly GCA_030545235.1 of Helianthus tuberosus. Lineage (NCBI taxonomy): Eukaryota > Viridiplantae > Streptophyta > Magnoliopsida > Asterales > Asteraceae > Helianthus > Helianthus tuberosus. The sequence goes on from CM060430.1 coordinate 72,580,693, forward strand.
ACTAAGGGCCGGTTCTTTAAAGAAGACCCCATTTTTCATATTTTTAAGTTTTTGAACGCGGTTTGTTTGAAATAATATAGTTTAATATAAGGAGTATATAAATACAATATAACTTCAAGTTATATCAGCTCCGAGACGGAGGATAAATTGGTTAAGACGTTTATGTTATACACGAGTGGCGCGGGTTCGAGTCTCACTAAGGGCCGGTTCTTTAAAGAAGACCCCCTTTTTAAGATTTTTAAGTTTTTGAACGCGGTTTGTTTGAAATAATATAGTTTAATATAAGGAGTATATAAATACAATATAACTTCAAGTTATATCAGCTCCGAGACGGAGGATAAACTGGTTAAGACGTTTATGTTATACACGAGTGGCGCGGGTTCGAGTCTCACTAAGGGCCGGTTCTTTAAAGAAGACCCCCTTTTTAAGATCTGGTTTCAAATTTACATTTTTGGTCCCTGTACTAACATATTTTACATAAATAGTCCCTGAGGTTTCGAAAATTACATTTGGCTATTTTCCCTTAAAAAAATGAGTGTATAAAAAAATTGTGATATGTTAGTTAAGTCGTTGGTGTTTGTGTGAACCGGGTTTGGCGTGGGTTCGATACCTGGCTATCCCATTTTTTTATTTTTCATATTTATAAGTTTTTAAATATTGACTTTTAAACAATAATAACTTTAAATTACCAAAGTTATTACATCCTAAAAAACGATACAAGATAAATTTAAATAATATCCTAAAAACGCTAGCTAAATATAATTTTTCAAAGTTTCAAACACTGAAATGTGTTCAAAGTCCTCGTTATAAATTATTGCGTAGTCTAGCAGGGCTTCTTCAATGACCTCTTCTTCAGTCAGGTTGTTGTGCCGATTTTTTTAACGTTCTTGTACCTTCCTAAGAAACGGCTACATTTGAAGCGTAGGAAAGCACACTGAGTGTTGACGTCATTGGCACTACGGTTCGTTTGTTGCACGTGAATGCAGAAATAGTTCATAACCTGACCCCAGAACGCGGGATCGGAAATTGAGTAAGTGCCTTCATCACGAGCGGCGGCGTAGGAGACGGCAATAGCAATGTCTTCTTCGTCGGTCCAAGAACCCATGATTTTGTTAACAAATTTCAAATTTGAGGTTAAATTGTGATTGGTTGTTGTTAAATGGCAAGAATGCCTATGCCTATTTATAGTGGGTTCATTGATCACTATTCATTATAAATTAAAAACAGGTATTTTATTGCATAAACTAGACAGCATTTGGACGGGGTAAACATCGCCAAAATACAGTTTTTCTGCAATGAATTGTCTGTACGACAAAAAAGTTTTACAAATGTCTCCAGTTATATTTATTGGTTTATCCGTAACCAGATGCTCCATAAGCATACACAGGTAGACAGCTTCATTCCCTGCGATTGATATGTTAGATACCACGTAGTTGTCATTGAGCTCGGCAGAGATACATTTTTATGGTTTTCCCGTTTTTTTCCAATATTGCAAATGCACTAGTAATGCTCCTAAGTAAACTTTTACCTTCGTCAAACGAGGGTGAATAACGTTTATGTATTTATTGCCGACACAAACATTTTCGCACGGGTAATACACCAACTCCTGTGACGATAACTCTAGTCGAGCTAGGAGCCATTCGTTATTTTCTAACGGTAACGGAAAGAAGACGTAATCCACTTCGAAGAAAGAAGGAAATGGGTGTAATTTGCCATTGGCATATTTAACAACGTTTTTAGGAGTAGAATCTAACAACGTTTCATAAAATTGTGGTGGAAGAATTGTCCACCGCAAGTTTAACAACGGATCCCTTTGAATATTTATGTTTCTATTCCTCCAAGCCATTAGCCTTCCCACCCATCCTTCAATATGTTGTATAAGTTGTAATTTAAAATTAATTAATAACGACAAAAAAAATTCAAGATTTAATAAAAATATTAGGAAGAATAATTAACTGTTGACGTTAGGATGCCGCCACAGCGAAAACCTAATAGAGTCCCCCAAAATTTTTTGTCCAACTCTATTGATCTTGTGAAAACTGCTGAATAACAGAACGGCACATCCCCATTTCTGTAGAATGTTTCCACGTCTTTTGACCAGTTCTCACTTTCGTCGTCTGGAATTGCCCATGTACCAGCCCGGTGGAGGTGAAAACTTTGTCGATTGTGTACAAAGTGGCTTTGTTCTGAATCATTTCGTTGTGGAACTTCAGAAGAACTTTCACCCTTGGAAGTTCTCCATTTTTTGAGAATCCAAGATGATGATTTGTTTGCTGGTTGCGAGCAGTATACATCATTTTTATTTTTTTCAGACATTTTTGCGTGCTCCAGAAATGTACTCAAATATTATACTTAAAGGGAAGAATTCTAATTTATTAAAAAAAATTCGATAAATGAGAATTTTGGTCAAGACGTTTCAACCAAGATGTTTCGGACATGCAATCCGTTTGATGAACGACACGTGGCATGCATGCAGAGACGTTTCAGGACATTTAAGACGTCTTAGGATTTAAGAAGTTTCAGGACATTTAAGACGTTTCACGACATTTATGTCACACCCTGGCTTTTGCGGAATGGTGGATTATTTTGGTGTGACTTCTTAATACCATAGCAACAATCATAACAATGCTATATGATAAAAATACAAGACGTTCATCCATTCATTAAGTTTTAAATTACCACAACATCAGTGTTTGGAAATGTCGATTACTTAAAATAATTTACAAACCATACTTGTCTAAAACGTATTCATAAGACACAACAAAAGACTTTTAATAAAACGAGGTTTAAGACATGCAACCCGTCCAGGTAAGGGTTACACCTCCTAAACCTATTGCCCTGGATGACATCTTATTCAACGCAGCTTGACTTATGCATACTTCGCCAGGTCCGCTAATTCCCTGAAATACATGTAGTTTGAAAAATCAACATAAAGTTGAGCGAGTTCATGTGTTCGTTTGTGTGTATGTATAAACCTTTGAAAATGTTGTAAGTATGTATGTAAGTCCCTGGTATGTAGCAATAAGGAAAAAAAGATCACCACTGGGTTGCAAAGCCAATGGTATGTGTGAAGTGATGCAGGAAGACTCAAACCTAGCAGATTTGTTACCGGGCTTCGGCTGTAAGACATAGTCACCACGTGGTCCACTCAGCGGACTCAAGGGTGGGGCTCGATACACCCAAATAGATCTATCACTCGTGCCCCTCGGTCCTACAACGAGGATTGATGGCCTTAAGTTTTCGCCTACCCACTCACATGATCTAAGTAGTAAACCCTCCTTAAGCTAACCATACCATGTATAAAAGTGTGTGTAATAATTGTAGCATGTATTTCACCCCCGAACTATAAATTGAAAACAGTTAAGAGAAAAGGGGGACATGAACTCACAGTATTGCGTCTTCAGTATGTGTAACCCAAGTCTCCTCAGCCAACACGACTACCTACAGTGTACTAACGTCTATTAGACGAATGGGCCGTGCCTTTGCTTAGTATGAAGGTTTTTGAGTTACATTTCTTGTGTTCCCAAAATTATTCCAAGTTATAATCATTAGTTAATGTTTGGATTAATTGCTAAACAATATTTCATATTCCTACTTCTCAAGTATTTTAACTTCGCATTTTCCTTCCCAAGGATGGGGGTATCTCATACATGTATTTTTGTATTAGTATTTGTATATCTTGCCAAGTAATGGCGTCGTATTTCGGTGTATTGTTCCAAATAAAAATATGTTAATATATTCCCAATATATATTTCCAAAACCATATATTTCAAGTCTCACTTAAATATATATGAACTTATTTCGTTCAATCATGTATTTTCCCAGAAAATATATAGTTTTCTCAAAAATTATATATCTTCTAAATATACTAGGAAAATCTATTTTTTTATCTCCCAAAAATAGTATATTTTCTCGTTGTCAAAAATATGATATACTTGGTAATATTTACGAAATCATATTTTCACTTCTTTCATTTCCAAAATAATATTTAACAAAAATATAGTGTAATGGTCTATCCCGGAATATTTCATAAGTTACGTTTTCTTGTTCGGTTTCACAATATTACATGTGTAACTTAAATATTTTATTCCTTGCAATTTTTGGTATTATTTTGGAGTTGTAAATGTCATGGTAATTTGTAAGTTATATTATTTTCCCCAAAATAATATAACTAGTTCACAAAATATACAAAAAATCACACAAGTGTCTCAGTATAAAATATATATTCTAAATATATATTTATCGAATTTTATTTACGAAAATCAACCTCCGGCACTTAGTATTTTTGTAATAAAAATCATAGCGAGGTTTATTTTGAAAACAAGGTTAAAAATATATGATTGTAAACGCTTACTAGAAAAATATTTTCTAAGTGTTGAAATTTTAGAAAAATTTCGCCAGAGTTTCCTTTGTAAATGGAGGCATCCATGCTTACTAGCATATCATTTTCTTTTCAAAAATTCATTCAAACAATTCTCAATCAACAACATACAATCTTTATTTACCAAACTAGTAAAAAACAAGCATAAACTATAAATTTATGAACTTGGAAATTTATAAAAGCATGTAGTAACTTACTAGCACGCTTTGTAAGTCTTGTTACCCTTAAAAATGTGATTAGTTCCTTAAAGACTTTATTTTTAACGAGTTTGAATATTCACAACTTCTAGTCATATTTTCTAAAAATATTCTTTTGTGAAATTTTCTTATTACACAAGTGTTTCTACACTTGTTTATCCACTAAAAATGTAGTAAGTTTATGTAAGATCCAAGTTTTAACAAAACTCATACTTTTTACTTGGTTCTTTCTAAAAACCACTCATGGATCTTTAGATCTACAAGATTATAACCTTCTTTGATCTTTATTTTTCAAGAAAACATTTATTTATTCAAGTTCATAGTTTATGTGTGGATGGTTCCATCATCCTACACATTTCTAACTTTCTCATCTTGCTAGATCATGTTTTTAATCATGATCTAGCAAGTCCATATGATGATCCATACCACTTCTACTAGCAAACAATAATCAACAAGCATCACAACACAAGAATATCATGATTTCTTCATCTTTTAACCATACTTTAAGTTAGTTTATGTTCAAGACTTCTTCATAAGATTCATTAAAGTTCTTATCATTTTGATCACTACACATCATTAACCACTTAAACAACATGTAAAATGCAAGGATCTAAGTTCTTACCACTAGCTCAAGGCTAGGGGAGTTCAAGTGAAGAAAACAAGTGGATAAAAGCAAATGATGAAGGTCCTTCAACTTCCGAAAGCTCCAAGCTCCGTCGTATGATCTCTAACACCCTTGGAAGTATGTAGATTGCATGAAAGAGCTTGGATGGTGATGATGGTGGTTGTGGTGGCTCACGGCCGAACCAAGGAGAGAAGGGAGAGAGAGTTTGAGTGAATTGTGATAGTGGTGATAAGTGTAGTTCAAGTCCTTTGGTTATACTTATAATTCTCCAAAACTTCATTACCCTTTGTGTAACATGCTTCATAATCACCAACATGACCCATTAAAGTAATGAAACAAATCCATGGGTGGGGACACCCATGGTAACCGTCTCCAAGGGGGGGGGGGGTATAGGGTTGGGTTTCAATGTTTAGTTACAATCTAGTTAGAAAATAATTGGAATAATTAGTGGTTTATGGTGTGTTATTAAATATATAGTGTGTTAGGGTGTTCGGGGACCCTAACTAGCTTAGAAAAATAAATACAATGTGTTTGACAATAATTTTGTGTTCCGGGTAATGTCCGGTTGTTCGGTTGGGTGTTGTCCGTTAAAGTGCTTAATTAATCCGTAATGTGTCTTTTATAATACCTTTTTGTGTCACAATTAATTCCCGACACTTTGAAAGGTATACAGGACCATTTTGTCAAGTTTTTGCACATTATTAACATAGTTAAATGCTGAATTTTGTTATTAAGTGCATAATTCTGCATTTAGAGTGTGTTTTAGGCACTTCCCGGCACTTAAACTATCACATAGTAACGCAGTTTTATGGTCCTTACTTCCCTACACTCCCTACTAGTGTAGTACCCTGTCTCTGGCTCATACTGGCCTAAAAAATATTGTCTGTTTAGGTGCTGGCATTGTCAGCATGTTTCTGAGTTATCCGCTCAGTGTGCTAACTATGCTTTGTGCATCAAATTTGTCACTAAAGGTTGTATGTAATATATGGAGTGAGAATATGAATGTGATGCATATGTATGTATGATGCAAAAATCATAAAGCAGTTTAATTTGTTAGTTGTAATTAAGCACAGTCATTAAACATAAACCAATATTAATTAAACGTACGGATGCATGCAAATTTTGACAGTTGTCACATTCTCCCCCCGTTAAGAAAATTTCGTCCTCGAAATTTGTACCACCTTAACTCCTTATGGTTTCATCACACGTGTATGTATATGAATAATATCGAGGTAGATAATCACCAAACCGAAACAAACTTTACTCACATTAGGTGAGTCCAAGAATATATAACATCCCAAACCCTATGGTTAAAGGCATGTGCTTTTAGTCGTTGATGTCAAAGGTACTAGACGTAGTTGACGTATAATCTAGTGTAATCCAGCTAGCAGGGGTTCCACAAAAGAGGAGTTTGATTAATAAGATTCTCAACGATCGATCGCAATATGCAATGAGTTTTTTCACCAACCATAGCATCCGCTATATGGATTCAAAATCAATAACTCAAATGTGATAGTAACGTGAAAATGATCTGTCAACTTCCGAATAAATGAATGGTAAGGTTTAGTGTGTTGACATTCTTAAATTTCGAAGGTACATCGAATGAAATACAAGCGAATCTGGTGTATCATTGTCGTGATTCGTAGTTGCATCAGAAATGTTTAAATGACAAGTCAAACGAAAGTATATGCAGTTTTGTGTGAAACGGTTGACCCTGATTAGCACAAGCTACAAATTTGTAATGACACCACAAGGTGTCATAATTGACATGTTCAATAATAGTGGTGACTGAACAAGTTCACCGTGTTTGAAATCAAATGAAAGTATGCTGAAACAATCTGAAGATTTGATTTACACCATGCCATAAAGCTTTCAGTTGAATATGGAACATCAAAGAGCCACTTCTTTTGATCGAAAGTGAGAAAGCAATAACTACCGCAAGGCATTCGATCGATCATAAAAGAATCGTTAGGAGGTACATTGTGATATGAAATGAATCTATGTACCTTCGCCTCAACACACAACTGTGTTGAGACCGATTTAATCGTGATAAACCGAAACAAACCTTACTCACATTAGGTGAGTCCAAGAATATATAACATCCCAAACCCTATGGTTAAAGGCATGTGCTTTTAGTCGTTGATGTCAAAGGTACTAGACGCAGTTGACGTATAATCTAGTGTAATCCAGCTAGCAGGGGTTCCACAAAAGAGGAGTTTGATTAATAAGATTCTCAACGATCGATCGCAATATGCAATGAGTTTTTTCACCAACTATAGCATCCGCTATATGGATTCAAAATCAATAACTCAAATGTGATAGTAACGTGAAAATGATCTGTCAACTTCCGAATAAATGAATGGTAAGGTTTAGTGTGTTGACATTCTTAAATTTCGAAGGTACATCGAATGAAATACAAGCGAATCTGGTGTATCATTGTCGTGATTCGTAGTTGCATCAGAAATGTTTAAATGACAAGTCAAACGAAAGTATATGCAGTTTTGTGTGAAACGGTTGACCCTGATTAGCACAAGCTACAAATTTGTAATGACACCACAAGGTGTCGTAATTGACATGTTCAATAATAGTGGTGACTGAACAAGTTCACCGTGTTTGAAATCAAATGAAAGTATGCTGAAACAATCTGAAGATTTGATTTACACCATGCCATAAAGCTTTCAGTTGAATATGGAACATCAAAGAGCCACTTCTTTTGATCGAAGGTGAGAAAGCAATAAGTACCGCAAGGCATTCGATCGATCATAAAAGAATCGTTAGGAGGTACATTGTGATATGAAATGAATCTATGTACCTTCGCCTCAACACACAACTGTGTTGAGACCGATTTAATCGTGATAAACAAGACGGATTTAGGGCAAGTTATCAAATAATCAATTAAATCCGTGTATGAAGTGAGTAACAAAATAAGCGCAAGCTTCAACTTTGTGAAAGTATCCCCACAAGGTGTCGTAACCAACAAATGATTTAGCGAAGTCGTAGACCAAACAAGTCTACTATGACTCGAAACAAAAGAATCTTTGCCAATGATTTGAATATGATGCTCTCAATACATCATATGACGTCTTAAACTGAATATGCGAAATGAATAAGTTCAAGCAATTGAACTGGGTTTCAGTGTAACCTGACAATAAACGTATGTACCAACAAGGGGAATCTCAGCATGGTTACAAAAATAGACCATGAATGTAACTTGAAAGGAAAGAAGTTTCAAGAAAGTGTGTTAACTTGAATACAAAAGAGCCAACAATTTCAATAATGTAGGTCATTCGAATCACAAACCAATAGATAGCTTTAGCAAAATAATATTTGGACTCCAATGAAGCGTTTATTCGAAATGAAACCGCGTGCGTAGCAAATAGTGCATGCGTAACATATAAGTTTCCAAGAAATAATGAGTATCTGCTAAAATGGAGGAATGACCAAGTGGTCAAAGTAAATGTGTGTTCGCTCTCAGCGAAGGAAATTATCGCGATGCAACTACCACTGAGGGGAGTAGAGATACAAACATCTACTCGCTAGAAGCGAAAGTGAAGGTTTCAACAAAAGGAATTTGAACACTTTCTGTTTGGTTAACTGAAATAGCATATATGTCAGGATAGTGGTGTTTGCTTGAGTTAACAGCTATGTTTCTTAAGTAACAACCTTTACGAGTTTAGACCTGGGTTCCCAAAGGTCCTAAGTACATGCTTCCTAGGTTTTCGAAGTTTCGTATTTTGTGTAAAACTGTTTTGTGCATCGTGCAGGAAACACCATTTTTGTGTATGTTTAAAAACAACTCATTGTCCCATAATTTTCCCTCGGTATACTTTCTTCCTGAATTTACAGCTACTCGATCATCAATCAGCCGGGAAATACTGGTTGGATCCTCGCAGTTAGTCAAATAAGTAGTTCGTCAATCCTTAGCAAGAGTTGCTGACCCTTGTTGGCTAGTTCGTTCGGCTCCTGGTAGTTTGATGTTCATTTGAAAATCATCGTCCTTTCTCTTGATGAGCAGAACTGGGGTTACCCAAAACGGAAATTTTGGTCTGTTATCTTCCTTCTTTATCCACTACTGAAATTACACTGTCAATCCTTGCATTTCCAAAGGTGTAAGTCGCTAGAGTGCATTAACTACAGATGCGGCGCCTGGAATCAAATCGACGCGAAATTCGACTTGTCGTTGAGGAGATAATTCTGGCAAGTCTTTGGGGGAGACTCAGGGTATTCCCTTATCTCAGGAGTATTTTCGTGTTTTGGTCCTTCGACTCCCTCGTCCACGACATGAGTCAAGAAGACAACACCTCCTATTTGTAAACAACATTCGTGCCTTCAAGCAATTTGCAATTTGTAAAGGTGTACTCTGCTTCATGAGTCGAGATTGTTTCTTTGCTCGGCATCGGGACGCGGATATCAATCTCCGCTTGATCACTTGACAACCCATCCATCCAATTACCTTGTCGAAGCTCCCCAATTCAACTGGCAGTAGCTCAAGCGTAAACTCACGCTCTCCGGGTTCTATCTTGCCGTTTCCAGCTACTTCGTTGGCTTCCACTAGCTTTCCATTAGCTAGTACTTTCATGAGAGGATTATCTATCTTACTTGTTACTAAACCAAGTATACTCTCAAACTTTAGAGATGCGAAGCTAAAATTTGCAACAGTATCTAGCAGCTCAGACGCATAACGTTGAGTAATACGGGACGTACCGATATCCAAGCTTGGATTCCTGGCGTGCTTCCCTAGCTCTGCTATTGAGCTTTTATCCTTGTGCCTGATTCTTCTTAGGATAGTATTTTCTGAAATGCTTCTTGCTCCCACAGTTAAGACAACCCTGAGCACGTTTTTGTTTGTCGCTCATCCTTCCTCGATAGGTGTCGTTGTCGTTGTTTCCTTCGTGATTCTTGCTATCATCTTGGTCTTTATTTCCATGTTCAATACCTTGCCTACAAGTTTCCTTGGGATGTCCCCTCTTACCACAGTTATCACATTTTCCATATTTACATCGCCCGACGTGATAACGTAGACAATTGTCGCATTTGGGTAGGATACTGTTAGGAAACTTTATTTGTAAGTATTGAAGAAAAACACAATCAACTGGATCTATGAAGAGATCACAGTCCTGAAGATCACGAACTAGAAAAAGAAGATCAGATGGGACAACCAGAATACATAGCATCTACTTCAAAGAATCACAAGTTGATCAAGAGCTGAATTGGATTATCAGAAGAGGTCATTTCTGATGGATCTGATGATATTTCTGATGAAATATCATCAGTATCTGACGATTCTGATCATCAAGGATTTTCTGATGATTTGTTCATAAGAATTTCTGATGAAGTGGTAAATCAGAATTTCTGATGAAATAACCCACTTGTTTGAAATTGGCTCTGTCCTGCCACACTTACCGAAGCAAGTTTACATTTAATGATATCATGATGAAAAAGGCAACTTGAACGTTGGAATCAATGAATATGTCAATTGGCTACTTTTTGTAGGAATTATTGTATGAATAAACGTTTATTCATACAAGCCGTCTATAAATAGAAGGCTCAACCAGGAGAAGCAAAGTGAGTTTGAAGCTTAGCATTCACACATACATCTAAACTCCATTGCTCTCTCCCCCACAGAATTCAAGATTCGTTTGTATTAGATAATAATCTTACAATCACCTTGTAAACCATTTTGTTTCAAAGTGATATAAACTTGATAATTCTGTAGGTCTTGTTTCTTGAAAGTCTGATTTCCATTTCCGCACATCTTTTTCACATCTACTGAAATCACTTGCCATATTACGTGAAAAGAAGTTGCTTTGAGCCTGAACTGGGTCTAACAGATACCCATGTAGTCTTTTCCCTTTTTGGCCTTCTTCTTGCTACTCTCCCGAGTAACCATCTTGAAATTTGCGAGCTTTCTCTTGTTATCCCCAGATGACTCTACAGGAGTCTCCTTTTTCTCCTCCGCAGTGGAAAATTCTCCTCGTCTAACTGCTTCCTCAGTGAGCGCCACGCTTATGTCGATAGCCTCGGTGATCGTTGAAGGCTTAGATGTTGTTACCGGGCTTAGAATCTGAGGTGCCAGTCCCCCGATGAAACGTTCGATCTTCCTAGATTTTGGTTCCACCAAACGCGACGCAACTTGGGATAATTCGCCAAATCTCTGCACATACTCAGCTATCTTTGGTCCTTCCATTTTCAAGTTCCACAGTTCAGTTTCCAACTTCTGGACTTATGCCCTCGAGCAATATCTCTTACGCACCAGATCTTTCAGTTCATCCCACGTCATAGCATATGCAGCGGTCTCACCCATTGTCTGAACATGAAGGTTCCACCATGACAGAGCCCCATCCACAAATAGTCCAGCTATGTACGTGACCTGATGTTCTGGGGCACATTTGCTCAATCGTAATACAGAATCCGTCTTCTCAACCCAGCGCACAAAGGCTAAGGCACCCCCGGTGTCGTCGAATTCTTGAGGTTTGTGGTCTAATGTGTTCGGAGCGACGGGCCTCGAGCTGTGCAATGGCCTGTGAGATGCGTTCTTGTAGTTCTGCCGCTGTTGTTGGCGGAGGGTTGTTGGTAGCGATGTTCCCTTGTATCGACATCTTCTAAAAAGAAGATTGGTTAGGTCAGGTTGTATTTGTTCAGGGAGTGCGTATAGTTGTTTAGAGGTCATATGTACATACACGTATTTGATTTTTACATCAACCAATCAAGCAATAGCATAATCATAGCATATCCAAGTAATTTGGGAATTATGTTTAATGAGAGCATAACAAGCAAGCACGTAGAATTATGATTATAGTACACACATATAGATCAACAGCGTGCTTAACGAAGACATAGCGACTGAGTTTTCATTGGTTATTAGCCACAAAGTGTTGTCGCATGTTTAATGATGATTGGCTCTCATTATTCTCCGACCACAATTGCATTGTCTTGCAAAATGTATCACATCAAAAGGGACACAGGGTCACCCTACCCTTGCCCAATCAAGTATATTAGTGTATCAAAATTACGTAGTCAGATGTGGTCTTCAAAAGTCTCCACAATCCCAGTTTATCATTAGTGTCTTTACCCAAATGTAAAGCAATCCGCATAATCCAGAAACCAACTACTCTGGTGACTGAGGTGGAGGAGGAAAGAAAAGTAATCCGTATGTATTCCTTCCAAAAACACTCAAAAACAGCTGATCAGGACGTTAAAACAGACGTGTCATCCGAACGGACCACATGTCATCCGACCGGACCACATGTCATCCGACCGGACCGCATGTCATCCGATCGGATAGCATGTCATCCGACCGGACAACATGTTATCCGACCGGATAGCATGTCATCCGTCCGGATGACTGTCATCCGACCCAATCAACATGTCATCCGACCCAATCAACATGTCATCCGACCGGATAACTGTCATTTCGATGCAATTCCCGCTTAACCGTGCATCGCTTACAATACCATTCAATGTTCAACGCAGACGAACTCTTAACCGATCCAATCAAATTGTGCCCTCGCTAAATACGCACTGTGAGTATACTTGAACCCCTTTTTAATTGCAAATTTTTGGGTGTAACATACGTTCCTAAGAAATCGAACTTATCAAACGAATTATTCAATATATCGAATTATCACTTGCGAATAACTGTTATGCATAGATATACGTGATGCTAGTTGCATATGTGCTAGGGCTTATACTCGCGACGTCGCACCACGACTAGTATAGTACTATTGCGCCCGACGGGGTCTAGTTTGCCATCGCGTATTCGAGCATCGAGGACTTAGTTGGTAGTATCAGCTTTGTGAGTATATATGTTGTGTGTTACGTTTATGCATGTGGAAATTCGCAATACCTTTTTAATCTATTTCGCTATACATATCAAACCTGTATACTCGCCAATACAATTTGTATTGACAATATTTTAACGTATGTTGCAGGTTAGATCGCAGACTATTTCAAAACAAGCTAGGAAGTCTAGAAACTCAACTGAAATCTAGGTTGTCGGATTTGTATTGTTCGAGAGGACAAGAAATCTGTGATGACTTATGTGATTGTATTATTTGTTAGTATGGGATAATGAATATATTAAATATTATCGCAATATAGTTGTTATGGATTCTCTTGAGCAATCTGATTCGCCTAGTGCCGCACCCCGATGATTCTGCCATCGGTTGGGGTGTGACAGATTGATATCAGAGCCATAACTATAGGGAATTAGGCAAGACTCGACTTAGTCCGGGTCGACGTCTTAGAAATTGACCTAGTCTATAGTCTAAGTACCAACAGGCTGACTCGTACGAACCCAGTAGTGTTTGTATCGGGCCTACTTGATACTCTCGATCGAAATTACTAAAAGCTACAACTTTGTGTGAACTCCGCGTACTACAGCTTCACACGAAGAAGCCTTTCCTAAGGCCTAAATATTACTAGCCTTTCCTAAGGCCAACACAATACACATGTTTTCGAAAATACTCGCATAACGAAACCGAGTGATCCAATCGAGACCAGGTGTGAAAACCAAGAACTCTCGATGAGATCGCTCACTTAGCGTATTTTTCTAGCACGAGAACCTTTCATCGAGTTAAGAGTGACATCCATACCTCGACGAAAGTCTCCATTTTGAAATCTAGTGGAACTCACGAATTTATTCGAAGAGCATAACCACAATTAGGAACGAAGCTGTTAAGTCAGGGGTGAAGCCCGTACCTTAATAAGTTATTCCACTCTCTATAAACTGGTTTTCAAAAAGCTCTTACCAAGGACTCGACTATCACGATAACTCGAGCCACGCGATGACTAGGAAGACGAATGCCATGAGCTGCATCCCAGTGGAAGCATGAAGTCTTCTAGGTCAATGCGCGTGCACGAACTTGTCAGGTGTAGTTGGGTTACCTTGGGTAGTCGACGCCTAAACACCCAAGGCACTCTATCATACGACCCGCCGAATTTACAACTGGTTGGAACTTATTTACGCTTGTGTGTTTACATTTTGAAACTTTACGCCTTATCGATTTTTTCCATTATTCGATTTTCGCTCCCTGCTTTATCAACGCACAAATCGCACAGCCATCGCAATCTAAAACGAAACCCGAATGTTCGCAACGAAACTAATGCATAACCTATCGCCTTCGCTCTCGCTCTCTCACCTCAACGCGTCCTCGCATATTCTAAATTGACCTGTATGTGTATGACTACAAATTACATCTATATAGATATAAATATACAAACAAACAAGTCATTGTGTGAGAACTTAGGAATTTCGTGTCTCCTATGTGGCTCCTATGTGTTTCGCATTACTATCATATTATCGCATCAAGTTTTGAACGCGCTCAATCACATCGCAAAACTCAAAAATCATTATGATCGAATCTCATTCCAAATCGCTCTCTGTCTAGATGCCTTCCAACGACTCTACCTCGAGACGAACAGCTAGGAGGAGAGCCAAACAAAGCGCCGATAAGAGGATTACCTCACTTGTAACCAAGGAAGTGGTCAAGCTCATTCCTCAAATTTCCGCTCAAGTGCACTCTCTCAGCAACTCTCGAGCCTCGGAAGACACCAAGACGGAAGCGCCACAATCTACTTTCTTTACAAACACTTCAAAGCCTGCGACCCGATGGAATTCACGGGTGAAGGAGGTGTGACTCAACTACTCCAGTGGTTCGACTCTATCGAAGTTACCCTTCGTCAAAGTGGGTGTCCCGATAGTCTTCGTACTACTTGCGTGACCGGAGTATTTCAATCACGAGCACTCGACTGGTGGACCGCCGAACGCAACAAACGTGGGATCTCCGCGGCTTATGCCCTCTCTTGGAATGAGCTGAAAGAGCTCATGAAGAAGGAGTATTGCCCTCCCCACGAGATTCAGAAGTTGGAAGACGAATTTTGGAAAATCAAACAGGACGAAGGTGACAACGCTGGCTACACTGCAAGGTTCAAACAGCTGGGCATTGTCTGCCCAAGTCAAGTCGACAACTCAGGAAAAGCCATCGCGAAGTATATTCGCGGCTTGTCTGAGTGTGTGGGTGACTTTGTCGAAGCTGCAAGACCTGCTACTATCGAAGAAACATACCGCTTGGCCGCAGAAATCAACAACAAACGACTCATGGAAGGGTTTTTCTCAAGGAATCCTGTCAAGCAAGCTTATCAAGCAATCGCCATTAATTCTTCAGACGACCCTGTCGACGATTCTCCTGACGAATCTGCTGACGATTCTTCTGACGAATCTGCCGACGATTCTTCTGACAAATCTGCCGATGGATCTTCCGACAACTCGGCCAAAGATTCTGCAAGTGAGTCCTCAGACGAATCCTCCAACGACGACATCTCTTCGCAAACACCGACAAACCCAGTCGCAAACGAAAGATTTCAAGCCCGAACTCATCAACAACTGAACTGCTGCAACCGAAGCCTCTCCAAGCAGTATCGGTGTTTCCAAAACGAGCTTACACTGGAGCTCATCCCCAGTGTTACTCATGTACTTATCATCATCCAATTGGGGCCGACTGTCGCTATTGCAACAATTGCAACTGTTACGGTCACTTCACTCGCAACTGCCGCATCACACCACGAATTTGAGTACAGTAACTGCAACACCAGCAAAAGTCTTCAACATCAGCCGTTAAGCAAGCATAGAGTGATGTTGTAATGATACTATTTTTGATGTTAATTTCTAAGTATTGAACACTACCCTATTACTCGATGTTGCCACTATATGTAACGTTAACTCTCGCTTTCGTTTTCTCTTTCACTCTCTAGTTGTCACACTTAGACTAGCTTCACACACGAGCTAAACACTATATCACGATATAATGTGTTTTAACCCCACTACACTCTTAGAATAAGGTACGATAAATGTGCAAGGAACGACTAATCACGGGTGCACACGGGATTATTTGGGTCATTGCACGGAGATCGTAGTAAGTTCTAAAAAGTGCCATAAGCGTTTTGACAAAAGGTGACACCAAATCACGGGATGAAAGTAGTAGGGGTCAGGCAAGGTGTGCTTTGCCATACTACCGAAGTTTCGTGAAGCAAGTGCCACGTGGAGTTGAACGTTATTAGACCTATTATACTATTGTGGTTATTTTCAACACACTACATGATGTGCGTGAAGTGTCGTATATTTTAGGTGTATATTTTAAGCCCTTTTTAACACTTATTTTAGCCAAGTTTTAAATTTATAAAACACGATATTTTACTAACACTAAACACACATATGGGCAAGTGCACCCATCGTTGAGTGTAGTATAGCGTTGGTAAGATACCGAGGTCGTCCAAGGACACAAGAGCTTTTAATACCGGTTTATCCTCAACGTCTAATCAAAATAAAAGTTTAGAAAAATGTTTTTAAACTAAGAAAAATAAAAACTAACTAAAATGCTGAAAATAAAAATAAAAGAAAAACAGATAGATAAGATGAATCACTTGGTTCCGACTCGTATCTAGTATAACCTTTGATTATTTCCGCACTTTTGCACATAATTAAGAGATTATCTTAGTTATTGTAGTAGGCCCCTCTTTTGAAGGTGACGTTACCCTCACCCCAGTAGTTTGAGTCAGCAAGGATACAATCCTAAAAGGGTGGATTATTGGAAGATAATGAATTAAGTTATTAATGCAGTATTGTGGTAGGCCCCGCTTTTGGCGGTGACGTTACCCTTGGCTAAGTAGTCTGAGTCAGCAGGGATACAGTCCTAAATAGCCGGGTTATAGTATTAATAGTAGTTAACTTATGAGGGGATCAAAGAGTTTGGACCCCCGCCATCCAATACCGTGAAGTATTGAAGGAGGTCCTACTAAATTTGACCCAGGTCCATTGCAGGACCTCTAAACGCTGAACAATGGCAAGACCTTTACCAAACCGTTCCCTTAACCCCCGACCAGGTAGCCAACATACCTCCATATAGACCGTGGAGATATGAATGGTGAAAATCCTTTATTTTATATAGACAGTAAAATAATGCCAAGACACCACGGACAAACGATAAGGAAAAATCACCTTCAACATAAGTAACTAGTTATTAAAGTCATTAATACAAAACCAAATAAAAAGTGCAAAAGATTAGAAATAAAAAGTATTATACTAGACACTTTGTCTTCACCAAGTGATGTAAGAGACTTAGGCAAACATGGCCTTGATTGTCAAGAACTCTTACGATCAATCTTGGATCCCGAGACGACTCACACACTCTACGATGGACAATGGATGATGGTGGTGGATGATGGTGTTGTGATGGTGGTGGGTGGTGGATGAAGTGTGAGAGAGGTGGTGTGCCAAGGGATGAGATGAAATGAATCCAAGCACTCCTATTTATAGGCTGAACAGAGAGCTGGGCACGGCCCCGTGTCCGCTGGACACGGCCCTGTGCCTGTCTGACACTCTCTCTCCTCATTAATTGTAATTCGCAATTACAATAAATGCGACTGCTGTACTTTCGACACGCCCCCGTGTCCGCTGGGCACGGCCCCGTGATGGGCAATAGAAGCTTCTATGGATTTGTCTTTTCTGCTGCTTCTTGGGCACGGCCCCGTGCTGGCTGAGCACGAGGCGTGTTCAGACTTCTGTCTTCTCCATTTTGCTTTGGAAGGTGCCGTTGAGGGGTCGGGCAGTCCACTTATGTTCCTTTCCTTGTATTTATGTTGGATTTAGCTGTCTTTTTGCTTCTTTTGCGTTTTTGAGCTCATTTAATCCTGAAAATACAAAAGGAAGACAAAAACACTCTTTTTCCAATATTAGTACTTAAAAAGGGTTAGTTTTATGCCTTGTTTGATGTAATTTATATGTTGCATTTTGCACACATCAAATACCCCCACACTTGAACTTTTGCTTGTCCTCAAGCAAAACTCTTTAATATGTGGCTTACACTCCCAAATGGAATAGGTAGAAGAGAAGGTTTTGGGCTTGTCGTAGAGTGTCGGGATATCCAAGATCTTTTTGGGTTTTATCTTTATTTATTTACACTCCTATTCGTAATGATTTATTTAGAACTTTCCATAGGAGAAATTACCTATTTGGGCATAACATGCCTTTTTAAAATTCCATTTATATACAAGTTCACATACCTCACGGGAGAAATCACTCACACTCGGCCGAAGGTGTATTTTTAGTGAATCACTCGAGAGCGGCATGGGACTTATTCCTACCATAAGCTTGCCAAGCAATCAATCCTCCTCCTTTTTAACTTTTATACCTTTGTAAATATCAAGAGGACTTTGTGGGTTAAGGGTTAGGCTTGGGTTAAAGGTAGGTGGTTGGGATAGTGGTTAGTAGAAATGGCGAAAAGCGTAACAAGTGTCGGTTTTCGTAAGATTTTCTTATTTTTATTTTGATGAAGCTTTTATTCAAACAAAGTTATTTTTGATAAACTTGTTTGTTTATTTTCTTTTTGCTTCATCATCAACAATTTTTTTTTAATACGAAAAACCGAACCTGTTACTAAAACAAAGGGTTAAAAATAAAAAGGTTTTGGTGGGTAAAAGGGTTTTTGGTTTGGGTGATGAAATGAAAAGGTTTAGGCTCAAAGGGGCTAACTAGGGGGATTTTTAGGTAGGTGGTAAAAGAAAAAGAAAAAGAAAAATAATGGTGTAGAGATAAAAAGGGGTTAGTCCTAATGCCTCCATCATTTACTTACTCGGGTTTAAGTTGATAAGGACCGGGAATATATCGTCATGGCAAGTTCTAGAGTCGTAAGAACCAAGCGGCTATTCACACAAGAAACGAAAAATGAGCATTTAGTTTTAATGATATGTAATTGTTGCTCAATAAAGGCTCAAAACTCACTTTTGTGGGAATGGGTTTTTATGTGATCAAGTATATATAATCAAATTTTAACTAAGTTTGCCATGCCTTTTCATAATTTTCTTATGTTGGTTCTTTTTATCACTACGCTATCGGTTGTAAATTTGTAAAAATATAACCTTTTTGAGAACTTGAATTTCCCGAATTAAACCTAGACAAGTAAAAAAAATGAAATTTTTTGAAAAAAAATTTGGGGTGATTAGCGGTTCCAACAGAGTTTTGTGTAAGGCTTGTATTTAGGACTTGCAAAATTCAAGGTTTTAGCATCCCCCCCACACTTAAATTACACATTGTCCTCAATGTGTCCCAAAAATAAATTTTTAGGTTGATTAGATGTGTAAAATAGTGTTTAAAAAGCAAAAATTTGTGTTACTGGGCACTGAACACGGCCCCGTGTTATCCGGGCACGGCCCCGTGTTCAAGTGCCAGTAACAAAATTAAAATAAGAGAGACAGAAGTCTGGACACGGGGGCGTGTTGGGTGAACACGGCCCGTGTCCAGGTACCTGAACTGGGCGTTTTTCTGCAGGTGGTCCAGCACGGGGCCGTGTTGGTTTGGCACGGCCCGTGTTGAACCTTCTGAACTGGAGAGAATTGTCGGGTTGCCTTGTTCTTATGCATGGGTTCATTTTTCTCGTTCCCCTTTTCATCCTTTACCACCATGAGTGTGTTTTATTCATTACAAACCATCCAAACCTTAAAACCATCATTTCATTTCATCATAGAGAGAACTTACATAATCTTAAATTAAAATAAAACTAAAACTTAACTAAATAGGTCAGCAGGTACACGAGGTTATCATAAGGAGTTCTACTATTTTAAGAAAATTTCGAGAATAGTTTCCCGATATAGTAGGACTTTTAGCCGAATGAATTCTTCCCTAAACGTTGTTTAAAGCCATTCTTCGATCTCCCTAGGAAGGAAGAATGTGGCTTCATTTTCCTCCGTTGGTGGTGGTTGAGGGTGAACATTCACCGGGACTCCTTGCACCACTCTTCGCGGAAGCTCTTGGTGCATGGCGTACCATTCGGCTGGAATGACAACTTCGGGCACCATGTTCCACGCCCTTTGGGTTATTATAGGAACCAAAGGAGGGGAGGCGAGAAGGTTCAACCTCTGGTGCAAGAGGTTTACTTCATGGAGACAGCCCTCCAGCCCTACTGTAAGATGGTTGATACGGTCGACCAATGCTTCTTCCACTCCCGTCATTTCATCAATAGCCTCCCTTAGAGCGTAAACATAGTTTACAAGAGAGTCTTCTGCTGTTGAAGATCTCCTCCCTTGTCGGTTATTTCTTGAAGATGATCCGCTTGTTCTGCTTGCCATTTTCTGTGAAGTAAACCGAAGAAAGCTAAATTTTTACAAAACAGAGCCCCTGGACACGGCCCCGTGCTCGTTGAGCACGGCCCCGTGTTCATTTGTCTGCAGGATTTTTGGCTAAAGAATCTTGGAGTTTCAAATTATTTTCATGATTTTTACCTGGGTTTTAAGCTCAGATAATTTAAAACAAAGTTATACAACTAACTTTTAAACAAGAATCTTTAGCAAATAATCTTACAAACTTCACATAGAGGGTTGGAATCAAGGGATTTCCAAGCTTCCATGGAGGAAATTTTGAAAAAAAATTTTGAAAGAGGAGGAAATGAATAAAAGTGGAAGGGACAAGAGGGTCCTTTGGAACCTTCTTTTACCACTTACCTAGGATGGTATGAGTGAAAATCCCAGGGATCTCTGTCAATTGAAGTGGTCAAAATGAGCAGGAATCAGGCTACATTTAAAGAAAACGACAGCGCACTGGGCACGGCCCCGTGTTGACTGGACACGGCCCCGTGTTCAGAGGAAATCCTGACACATTTTGTCTGTATTCTGACCAAATCAGCAGAGAATCTTTTTAGTGAGCACGGGGGCGTGTTGACCTGGGCACGGCCCCGTGTCTGGAGGCTGCTTTATGGAGTTTTGCTACTTCAAGGATCTCGTCGAAATCGGGTGGTTCCTTACTGGTTGGAACAACCCCAAAGTGCCTAAGATACCTTAATTGTCCTAGACTAAGGCGAGAACGCAAGAGGTTATCGGTGAGGGTAATTCCTATTTTCCTTCTAGGTGGACAAGTCCAACCCTTTCCCGGGCTCTTGTTAAAGAAGGTGTATGTCGAATCGCTCAGGTCTATGTATGCACCGAACGAAGTCGATGGGGAGTCCTTCACGGCACAATCGACACAGGGACGACTATCGTCCAAGTCTTTGCTAGGAACGAAGGTATTTTCGGGAGCAACGAGGTTGTCGGAATGCGGTTCCAACATTTCTTCATGGTTATCGTCTTGGGGTGGATCAATAAAATCCCTCCTAAGCTCTTCTAACCAATTCTGAATTAGATTTTCTAGTTGAAATAACTCATCAAGGAGCATTTCCCCTAGAATATCTGGCTGGGCGCATTCGAGGGAGAAATAGTGCTTATTTTTACTTTCGCCCCTCTTAAGGTCGTAAGAAGTCGGTGGGTCCATGTAGTGGGGCCTATAATTTAGAAAGTAGCATTCTACTTCTTCATGTTTGCCACCACATAATTGACACCACGTACCATAAGAGTGCCGAAAGTAAAAACAATTACTATCACTCATGTTTATGTCAGAAATTACCAACCGCCGGGATCAAACGGTTCTGTTTTCAGTAACTGAAACTTGGGCACGGGGGCGTGTTGAGTGGGCACGGCCCCATGTTCAGCTTACTGTCTGACGTAAAACAGGATTGCCAGTTCCAATGATTGAGCACGGGGGCGTGTTCAGCGGGCACGGCCCGTGCTGAGCTCTGCAGAGGCTGAAAAACTAAGAAAATCCTAAAAAAAATTAAAAAGAAAAATAAAAGATGATTAGGCCGTTGATTCCTAACTTTCTTAAAATCCTTGTGTCCCCGGCAGCGGCGCCAAAAACTTGATGTGCGTGAAGTGTCGTATATTTTAGGTGTATATTTTAAGCCCTTTTTAACACTTATTTTAGCCAAGTTTTAAATTTATAAAACACGATATTTTACTAACACTAAACACACATATGGGCAAGTGCACCCATCGTTGAGTGTAGTATAGCGTTGGTAAGATACCGAGGTCGTCCAAGGACACAAGAGCTTTTAATACCGGTTTATCCTCAACGTCTAATCAAAATAAAAGTTTAGAAAAATGTTTTTAAACTAAGAAAAATAAAAACTAACTAAAATGCTGAAAATAAAAATAAAAGAAAAACAGATAGATAAGATGAATCACTTGGTTCCGACTCGTATCTAGTATAACCTTTGATTATTTCCGCACTTTTGCACATAATTAAGAGATTATCTTAGTTATTGTAGTAGGCCCCTCTTTTGAAGGTGACGTTACCCTCACCCCAGTAGTTTGAGTCAGCAAGGATACAATCCTAAAAGGGTGGATTATTGGAAGATAATGAATTAAGTTATTAATGCAGTATTGTGGTAGGCCCCGCTTTTGGCGGTGACGTTACCCTTGGCTAAGTAGTCTGAGTCAGCAGGGATACAGTCCTAAATAGCCGGGTTATAGTATTAATAGTAGTTAACTTATGAGGGGATCAAAGAGTTTGGACCCCCGCCATCCAATACCGTGAAGTATTGAAGGAGGTCCTACTAAATTTGACCCAGGTCCATTGCAGGACCTCTAAACGCTGAACAATGGCAAGACCTTTACCAAACCGTTCCCTTAACCCCCGACCAGGTAGCCAACATACCTCCATATAGACCGTGGAGATATGAATGGTGAAAATCCTTTATTTTATATAGACAGTAAAATAATGCCAAGACACCACGGACAAACGATAAGGAAAAATCACCTTCAACATAAGTAACTAGTTATTAAAGTCATTAATACAAAACCAAATAAAAAGTGCAAAAGATTAGAAATAAAAAGTATTATACTAGACACTTTGTCTTCACCAAGTGATGTAAGAGACTTAGGCAAACATGGCCTTGATTGTCAAGAACTCTTACGATCAATCTTGGATCCCGAGACGACTCACACACTCTACGATGGACAATGGATGATGGTGGTGGATGATGGTGTTGTGATGGTGGTGGGTGGTGGATGAAGTGTGAGAGAGGTGGTGTGCCAAGGGATGAGATGAAATGAATCCAAGCACTCCTATTTATAGGCTAAACAGAGAGCTGGGCACGGCCCCGTGTCCGCTGGACACGGCCCTGTGCCTGTCTGACACTCTCTCTCCTCATTAATTGTAATTCGCAATTACAATAAATGCGCCTGCTGTACTTTCGACACGCCCCCGTGTCCGCTGAGCACGGCCCCGTGATGGGCAATAGAAGCTTCTATGGATTTGTCTTTTCTGCTGCTTCTTGGGCACGGCCCCGTGCTGGCTGAGCACGGGGCGTGTTCAGACTTCTGTCTTCTCCATTTTGCTTTGGAAGGTGCCGTTGAGGGGTCGGGCAGTCCACTTATGTTCCTTTCCTTGTATTTATGTTGGATTTAGCTGTCTTTTTGGTTCTTTTGCGTTTTTGAGCTCATTTAATCCTGAAAATACAAAAGGAAGACAAAAACACTCTTTTTCCAATATTAGTACTTAAAAAGGGTTAGTTTGATGTAATTTATATGTTGCATTTTGCACACATCACTACACTCAATCGCAAGGCGTAACAGTTGAATCGCATCACTGCGAGACTTTTCGTAAGTCTGCGAATGCAATGCAATCGCCTCATCGATAGACCTTGGTGGGTCTACCCCGCAGGGCAATTGCAGCGACGCAAGACTGGACGTAAGTCCACATCGCAACTCAATCGCAGTTTTGTTGGAATCTATCGCATTATCGCTTAAATCTACCTCGCAATCGCTATTGTCTATTATGTGTATCTCACAATCTCTATCACTTATTATGTGAACCTCTATCGCTTGCTGTGTATCAATCTATCGCTCGCTCCATCGCTTATCACTCTTCACTTATCGTCGCCGCTTTCGCTCATAGTGTTCTGTGGTGATATTAATCGATTATTACCTCATTTGTATCGCTAAACTGAGTTCGAAAACAACTTCATCACTCGGTTCACCCTTTCAAGACTTAATCCAACCGTTCTCATTTGGATCGAGTCATCGCAATTCTATCTGTGTCTTATCGGCACACATGACACCGCCTCACGAGACGGAAGTAATATGGGCATAACATGGTGGATACGCCGCTGGTACTTCCTATATATAAGTGTTTTAAACATATTAACAAACTTTCATGGGAAAGTGCCAAGTGGGGCTCGATGATTAACTACCTTTTTGCACTATTAAAACTTATTTTTATAAAAATTTTTGATTTTCAAAACCATTGAACAAGTGAAATCTCCTCACAATATGGGGGTTAACATCGACTCAGCTTAACTCCATGCCCAAGGGAAGCTTTCATGAGTCCAATTTTTCCTTAAAACCTTTTGCAATATCAAAAACAAGACTTTCTTGAGACGTCGGCTCAACATCGAGTTCAGCTGAACCCATGTCGTAGGAGAGTTTTCGTAACCCCAGTTTTCATCTTCGAATTCCTTAAAATGTTTAAAACCTAAACTTCCTTGCAACATTGGTTAACATCGACTCAGTTGACCTTACGTTAAAAGGAAATTTTTAAAGATTTCCATCCAAAATTCCTTTTAATATCTAAAAACGAACGTTTCTTGTAACGTTGGTTAACGATGACTCAGTTAACCCTACGTCATGAGAAACCTTTCAAGTTCTTTAAAATTACAATCGCATCGAACTAACGAATTCTTTGCAACACGAGGTACTTTGGAACGCCAACTCATGGGATATTACTTTTGTCTTTACGTCGCCTTCTCGCTATCGCAATCGATCTCTCTTATTCGAAACGCTCTCGCTTGTCAACTCTCAGTCAAATCACTCGCTGTATCGCTACTTATGCAGGATCAACTCTCAAAAGTCTACCTGTTGGATTAATTTCGGGATGAAATTTCCTAAAGCAGGGGAGACTGTAACAACCCGCACTTTCATGCGTTGTTACTACTCGATATACTCGTTACGCCTAGCACCAGAGATTCAGATCATAATGTAACTATATCGCATACATCGCTATTCGAAGGATAATCACATATTTTCGCAATACATTATCGCTACATCACATCACAAACACTAACACTCACGATGACATTGAGTGAGGACCTATTCTACCCTCCTCGGTGGCCGTGATGTGTCGAAACGCAGACAACCAACGCTAACAAAGACTCTCGGGTGAGTGCTATAGCTCTAGTCGTCGTGACGATGATGACAATATGAGTGAGTTGTACCCCGTCAGTCATTGTGGCACAACACACAATAACGTTCACGATGACATCGAGAAAGGACCTATACTACCCTCCTTGATGACCGTGAAGCGTCGCTAGTAATCGCATACTCGAAACGAAAACCGATTGTTGTATCGCAATTTTGAAATATGGATACGTAAATACGACCCCTAGTGATTATATATATATAAAATAATCATAATATAAATTAACTATAGAAAGCGCGTGCCCCAAAAACTATCGCAACGCTCGAAAACAGAGAAAGTCCCCGCGCCGTAGTGGCCATCCGAATGGATAGTCTATAGGCCATCCGAACGGATGGGCCATCCGACCCAACACCCTCCAGCTTCTCTGATTGCCTATAAATAGCATGTCACATCACTGTTCAAAGGGATGTGGCAGCTCCCACTCGACCAAGCACGCTCCAGGACCCTTTTCTCTCGATTCCTCGCGATTCCGGTAAGATTTCAACCTAAAACTTATACTTCTATGATCTACACTCAATTCTACATCATTCTGTCTTTTAAAGCTCAATTTTTAACCGTGAAATCTACTAATTTGAGGTGTTTTAAGGTGATGTCACCAAGAGTTCATATGAACTTCAAAGTGTGACCTTATCCCACCATAAACGACTCAGATCTGGGTGATTTCCATGTGTTTTTATAACAAATCTCACATAAGAATCTATGTATTTAATCAAGGTACTGTGCGATTTCGAGTTAAACATGAGAAACCGTCAAGAACGGCCAGATCTGATGGAACGGGGTGGTTCCCGGCCGTTAGAACGGGTTGGAACCGATGAAATTTCATTTGTTAATACGAAATCACACCGTCCCAGAAAAACCGCATGAATTCCTTCCAAAAACACTAAAAAAAGTTGATCGGGACGTTAAAACAGACGTGTCATCCGACCGGACAACATGTCATCCGACTGGACCACATGTCATCCGACCGGACCGCATGTCATCCGATCGGATAGCATGTCATCCGACCGGACAGCATGTTATCCGACCGGATAGCATGTCATCCGACCCAATCAACATGTCATCCGACCGGATGAGCTTATCCGACCGGATGAGCACCATCCGACCGGATAACTGTCATTTCGATGCTATTCCCGCTTAACCGTGCATCGCTTACAATACCATTCAATGTTCAATGCAGACGAACTCTTAACCGATCCAATCAAATTGTGCCCTCGCTAAATACGCACTGTGAGTATACTTGAACCCCTTTTTAATTGCAAATTTTTGGGTGTAGCATACGTTCCTAACAAATCGAACTTATCAAATGAATTATTCAATCAATCGAATTATCACTTGCGAATAACTGTTATGCATAGATATACGTGATGCTAGTTGCATATGTGCTAGGGCTTATACTCGCGACGTCCCACCACGACTAGTATAGTACTATTGCGCCCGACGGGGTCTAGTTTGCCATCGCGTATTCGAGCATCGAGGACTTAGTTGGTAGTATCAGCTTTGTGAGTATATATGTTGTGTGTTACGTTTATGCATGTGGAAATTCGCAATACCTTTTTAATCTATTTCGCTATACATATCAAACCTGTATACTCGCCAATACATTTTGTATTGACAATATTTTAACGTATGTTGGAGGTTAGATCGCAGACTATTTCAAATCAAGCTAGGAAGTCTAGAAACTCAACTGAAATCTAGGTTGTCGGATTTGTATTGTTCGAGAGGACAAGAAATCTGTGATAACTTATGTGATTGTATTATTTGTCAGTATGGGATAACTAATGTATTAAATATTATCGCAATATAGTTGTTATGAATTCTCTCGAGCAATCTGATTCGCCTAGTGCCGTGCCCCGATGATTCCGCCATCGGTTGGGGTTTGACAAGTATTTTCTGAAATGCTTCTTTCTCCCACAGTTAAGACAACCCTGAGCACGTTTTTGTTTGTCGCTCATCCTTCCTCGATAGGTGTCGTTGTCGTTGTTTCCTTCGTGATTCTTGCTATCATCTTGGTCTTTATTTCCACGTTCAATACCTTGCCTACAAGTTTCCTTGGGATGTCCCCTCTTACCACAGTTATCACATTTTCCATATTTACATCGCCCGACGTGATAACGTAGACAATTGTCGCATTTGGGTAGGAAACCCATGTAGTCTTTTCCCTTTTTGGCCTTCTTCTTGCTACTCCCCCGAGTAACCATCTTGAAATTTGCGAGCTTTCTCTTGTTATCCCTAGATGACTCTACAGGAGTCTCCTTTTTCTCCTCCACGGTGGAAAATTCTCCTCGTCTAACTGCTTCTTTAGTGTGCGCCACGCTTATGTCGATAGCCTCGGTGATCGTTGAAGGCTTAGATGTTGTTACCAGGCTTAGAATCTGAGGTGCCAGTCCCCCGATGAAACGTTCGATCTTCCTAGATTCTGGTTCCACCAAACGCGATGCAACTTGTGATAATTCACCAAATCTCTGCACATACTCAGCTATCTTTGGTCCTTCCATTTTCAAGTTCCACAGTTCAGTTTCCAACTTCTGGACTTCTGCCCTCGAGCAATATCTCTTACGCACCAGATCTTTCAGTTTATCCCACGTCATAGCATATGCAGCGGTCTCACCCATTGTCTGAACATGAAGGTTCCACCATGACAGAGCCCCATCTACAAATAGTCCAGCTATGTACGTGACCTGATGTTCTGGGGCACATTTGCTCACTCGTAATACAGAATCCGTATTCTCAACCCAGCGCACGAAGGCTAAGGCATCCCTGGTGCCGTCGAATTCTCGAGGTTTGTGGTCTAAGAACTGCTTGTAGGTGCAGCCTTCGCTGTGTTCAGAGCGAAGGGCCTCGAGCTGTGCAATGGCCTGTGAGATGCGTTCTTGTAGTTCTGCCGCTGTTGTTGGCTGAGGGTTGTTGGTAGCGATGTTCCCTTGTATCAACATCTTCTAAAAAGAAGATTGGTTAGGTCAGGTTGTATTTGTTCAGGGAGTGCGTATAGTTGTTTAGAGGTCATATGTACATACACGTATTTGATTTTTACATCAACCAATCAAGCAATAGCATAATCATAGCATATCCAAGTAATTTGGGAATTATGTTTAATGAGAGCATAACAAGCAAGCACGTAGCATTATAATTATAGTACACACATATAGATCAACAACGTGCTTAACGAAGACATAGCGACTGAGTTTTCATTGGTTATTAGCCACAAAGTGTTGTCGCATGTTTAATGATGATTGGCTCTCATTATTCTCCGACCACAATTGCATTGTCTTGCAAAATGTATCACATCAAAAGGGACACAGGGTCACCCTACCCTTGCCCAATCAAGTATATTAGTGTATCAAAATTACGTAGTCAGATGTGGTCTTCAAAAGTCTCCACAATCCCGGTTTATCATTAGTGTCTTTACCCAAATGTAATGCAATCCGCATAATCCAGAAACCAACTACTCTGGTGACTGAGGTGGATGAGGAAAGAAAAGTAATCTGCTAGCAGGCGTAAACTCCTCCTCGAGCTTGTATATACATCGAAGTAGTTAACTGATCTGCCGCTCGATAGTAAAGAAACAGGCATAAAAAACCTGGGAAAGGCGTTATAGCAGCAGGTGAGAGTGCGAAAGAAGTCTTTGATAATTGTGGAGGATCAAAGTATACTGGCAATAAACAGGGTGGAGGACGTGGTGTCTTACATGAACTTTTCAGACAATATGTTGTCTTGTGATGTAGACCCTTAAATCATGTTTTCAGTTATGTAATGTTTTGCATTTGAAGTTACCAAATGTGATGTCAGCCCAAGCTCCAACATTCTGCGACTCATATCCTCAAACTGTAGTTGATGTTACAGGAGAAACTCATCTCGTGTGTGGCCTCCATAATGTGAGGGATGGTAAGGGTCTAAAATTAGCATAGTGTATTATAGGAACCATCAAACCGGCTCGTCCAGCGATGTAGAGGTGAAAGTAGTAAACGGTGCGGCCAGCAAGGCCGTAGAAAATGCCGTTGTAGCAAAAGGATCGTTACGCGGGTGCTGACCTGGAGTACCTTTCCGGGGTGTAGGTATGTCTTGAAGTAAAGCGATAGGCATGCCAGTGCAATGGATGTCGGTCTCCGTAGGGGAAAAGGAGCAACATTATCGGTTGCGGGTGCAAAAACAAACGTCTCAACCAATAAGGAGATCGTCAGGTGCAGGTACTAGGTCATATATAAGGGGTGTAATGCTTGGTAAATCAAAAGAAACAGGGTCATGATCAAGTAAAGGTGCATGTTCAGTAGGTGCAACATCAAGCTGACCCAAAAGGTGCAGAAGCTAGCTCAGGAGCAGGCTTTGGGTCGTGTAACAGTGTGGTGCCTTGAGCAGGTGATAGTGCAGCAGTCATGTCATCGTCGTCTGCGTCAGTAGTAGAAAGCTGTAATCCGGCTATCTGTAAGGCTGCAGATGTCACAGACTCAAAGGAGTCTGAAATCGAATATATGCTAGAATTAGAGGGTGGCCTGCTAACAGGGGCCTTAAGAAGTGAAATTAGTAACAACGTTCTCGTCTAGGTGTTATCAGAAGGACCATCAATAACATGCCAATGTCATCATCAATTATTCATTGAGTAGCGTATCTTCGAAAGGAATGTCCACAGGAGGCGCATTGTCGAGGATCGGAACCATGGTGTGTTCACCATCGGGATGACCAGTGATGAAGTGGTCATTGACTGAAACAATAGCGATAGGAGGATTCTTGTCGGAGAAGCCATCGGCTAGGGTAAATTGTTGCCAAAAATTTGGTAGCACGGATGGTTGCAAGTCGTCCTCGCCCTTTGTGACAACCCTCACCAAACTGGGTATCCGTACGAATTAATTAATATTTAATTAATGCTTAATTACTGTGCTTGCTTACAATTGTGGTTAAACTGCTACTTGAATTCTGATACATACACATACATGCATCATACTTTATTGCCGTCACTCCATTATTTACACAGAACTATAGTGGCAAACTTGATGCACAAAAGCACAGTAGCACAATGAACGGATAACCCAGTAAACATGCTGATATAGCCAGCATCAGACAGGCACTGTCTCTGAGGCTAGTATGAGCCAGGAATAGATTACTACACTAGTAGGGAGTGTAGGGAGGTGAGGATTGTTAAACTGCGTCACTAGGTGATAGTTATAGTGACCGGATGTGCCTAAAACATGCTCTAATTACAAAATTCTGCACTTTAATACAAAATTCAGCATTTAAGTTAACTAGTAAAGTGCAAAAACATGGGAAAATAATACTAGACACTTTCCAAAGTGTTAGGAATTCATTGTGTCACTAAAACGAATATTAACGACACTTTAAATGCTTATTAAGCACATTAACAGATCAATATCCAACCGAACAACCGGACTTTACCCGGAACATAAAAATATTGTCAATGACTTTGTTTTTCCTTTTCTGAGCTAGTTAGGGTCCCCGAATACCCTAACACCCGTTATAACACACAACACACTAATTACCTATCTTAATCTCTAACTAAACTAACTAGTACTTAACTATATCATCCCAATCCAACTAAATACCCACCCCCTTCAACCGATCGGTTCCCCTAGGGAACACACACCACAAACTTTTTGATTATTTTATTTGCCTATGTCTAATATCTTGTTGACACATTATACCATGGACAATTGTATGAAATGGATTATAAGTAAGTATGGAGGATTAGACTTTCATTTACACCAACAACACAAAAATTGATCTCTCTCTCCCTCTTGCCATTATTCTCGGCCGAACACCACAACCATCACCTCACCATCTTCAAGCTTTGATTTTGCTATTTTACATACATACAAGTGTGCTAGAGTTCATACAAGGAGGCTCGGTGCTTTCGGAATCTCAAGGACCTCTCTACGTTGCTTTTATCCACCTGGTTTTCGCTTTGATTCTTCCCTAGCCTTGAGCTAGTTGTAAGTGATTCTAAACACTCTCTTGTTCCTGCCTAAAGTGGTTAATAAGAAGTTTAACGGTTAAAACTCAAGAACATGCAAAAACAAAACTTAAAGTCTTACAAGAATGATAAACATGGTGGTTAAAGAGTAAATAATGGTGTAAAACTCATGAATCTTGTTTAGTTATGATTATTTTATGTTGTTGGTTGCTAGTAGTGGAACGGATCGTCATCTAACCACGCTAGATCATGTTCATGAAACATGAACTAGCAATATGTTAAGGGTAGAAGATACAAGATGACAAACCCTTCCATACATAACCATGAACTTGTGTAAAAGTGATTTTTCTTGTAAAATAGAGTTTTAAACTAGTAGATCTAAAGATCTACAAGTGGTATTTTCGAAGAACCAAGTAAAATATACAAGTCTTATTTTAAAGTCGGATCTTTCATAAACTAAAGGTGTTTTGTGAACAAACAAGTGTGTAAACACTTGTGTAACAAAAGGATTTAACAAAGAAATATTTCCGTAATTTTTTACTAGAAGTTGTAAGGTTACATCTTCTTTAGAAATAAAGTTTTTCAGGAAACCGATTCATTTTTAAAGATAGAAAGATCTACTAAAAATGTTGGAAAGTTACTACATACTTTTACACAACTTACAAGTTCATGTGTTTGCGATTTCTGCTTACTTTTGTCAAGTTTGATGCATATAAATTGTGTGTTGATGATTGGAAAATTGTTGATTGAATTTTGAAAAGAAAATGATACGCTAGTAAGCGTGGCCACCTCTAGTTACAGAGGAAACTCTGGCGAAATTTTTCCAGAAAATAACACTTAGAATATTTTTGTGACAAGTGTTATGAATATATTTTTGACTTGTTTTCCAAACAAACTTCGCCATGATTTTTATTATAAAATAACGAAGTATTCGGAGGTGGAATTTTCGTAAATAAAACTTACTAAATATATATTTAGAATATATATTTCATAGTAAAACGCTTGCGTGATTTTATGATTATTTTGTGAACTATATATTATTTTTAGAGTAAAAATAATATAACTGGAATACAATATGAAAGCACGACTCCAAAATAATACCAACGCCCTCACAAATAAATATTTAAGTTACACCGGTATTATTATTGCCATCCGAACCTTAAAATGTAACTTACGTATTTTTCGGAAAAATACTCTTAAATGTGTATTTTGACAAAGTATTCTTTTGGAATTTGTATAAAGTAAAATATAATATTTTTGGGAAAAATATGTATATTTTGGAAATATAATATTTTAGACAAATATATTTTATTAAGTGAGACTTAATAATATATTTTTGGACTTACGAAAACGCACATGTATTAAAACCCCCCATCCTTGGGAAGAAATATAACTATAAAATAATTAAGAAGTGGAAATACGAAATAGTTACCTAACTATTTCCCAAAAACTTAAACCTTAAGCCAAGGCACGGCCGTCCGTCTAATAGAAGTTAGTACGTGTAGGTCGTCACGCAGCAGGTTATTTTGGGACGGACTATTTCGAGACGCACTTCTGTGAGTTCATGTCCCCCTTTTCTCTTAACTGTTTTCAGTTTTTAAACTGCGGAGGTGAAATACGTATTACTATGATTACGGATACTTTTTACATGGTATGGTTAGCGTAAGGAGGGTTACTACTTAGATCATGTGAGTGGGTAGGCGGGAACTGGAGGCCATTAATCCTCATGGTAGGACCGAGGGTCTTTAGCGGTAGATCTATCTGGGTGTAGCGAGCCCAGCCCCAGGCCCAACAGTACGGACCTCGGGGTGACTTGGTACCCGACGCAAAAATCTGCTAGGTTTGAGTCTTCCTACTGCACTTCACACATATCAATGGCCTTGCAAACCATTGGTGATCTCTTTATTTCCTTATTTGCTACATACCAGGGATTTTATACTTACAAAGGTTTTACATACTCACTTTATATGAACTCGCTCAACTTTATGTTGATTTTTCAACTTACATGTATTTCATAGAATTAGGGATCTGGCGAAGTATGCTACATTTTCACGTTGCGTAAGAGTTATGAGGTCATCCACGTTTAGGGATTGTGACTTTTACCTGGACGAGTCGCAAGTCTTAAACGGTGTTTATTTTATGATTGTGGTTATGTCGTATGAACAATGTTTTTATTTTGATGTGTTGTAACTCATTGCATGTGTCAACTTTAAACAATGATTGTCGTAATTTACTTTTCAAACTTAAATCAACGGATGATCTTCATGGTTTTATTTTCATATAGCTTTGTTGTGATTAAGCTATGGTATTAAGAAGTCACACTAAATAAACCCACGCTTCCGCAAAGCCAGGGTGTGACAGCTTGGTATCAAAGCCTTGATCATAGCGAACTAGGATTCCTTCTCGAGTCTAGACTATGATCACTAGGGCTCTCACGAAAACATTTTACATTGCATACACTACGTCCAGATCCAGGTCACAGAACATTTTCCCAAACAAAAGAGTGAGCACATTTTATTTGTTAGTTATAGCTCAGTCTGAGAGGCTGAGGGAGTAGTCTAGTAGGACTAGGAGGCTCAATCTGAGAGGCTGAGGGAGTAGTCTAGTGGGACTAGGAGGCTCAGTCTGAGAGGCTGAGGGAGTAGTCTAGTGGGACTAGGAGGCTTAGTCTGAGAGGCTGAGGGAGTAGTCTAGTGGGACTAGGAGGATCAGTCTGAGAGACTGAGAGAGTAGTCTAAGAGACTAGAAAGTTCAGTCGGGGAGACTGAGAAGATAGTCTAGGGTAGACTAGGATGATTACTTGTTTGCTTATTGGTGACTAACAT
The DNA here is from genome assembly GCA_030545235.1 of Helianthus tuberosus. Lineage (NCBI taxonomy): Eukaryota > Viridiplantae > Streptophyta > Magnoliopsida > Asterales > Asteraceae > Helianthus > Helianthus tuberosus. Next base: position 72,614,697 of record CM060430.1, read on the forward strand.
GATTATATGATTGATTGTTTGTACGTATGTGTGTATGTGTTACATACATCATGCCTTCTTCATCAGACACTGGAGTTTCCGACACTCTGGACCCTATGGCCATAGTATCAGACGACATAGTTTCATCGGAGCACGAGGTGTACACTTCCGATACTACCAGCACAGATGATGACGACTTCCAGCCCTTTGCGCTGCCTGATGTCGTAGCAGAGCCTGCTGATGGCCATCTTGTTAGGGATTTGCCACTCGCGGTGATCCCTGCTCCTGTGCCCCTTGCCGCTTATCCCGTTGTTGATATGCCACTTGTTGATGTTTCTGACGATGATGTCGATTTATTTGAGGAGGACCCACTTGAGGGCGAGGCCCATATTGCTGCCGGTGATATCCTACTTCTTGCTGATGCTCCTGCGGAGGAGGCTCCTGCTCATTCACCTATTCCAGACTCCTTTGAGTCTGTGGCATCCGTACCTTCGCACACACAGGGAGTGCAGCACCACTCACACGACGCCGACCCGGACATGGCGTCATCCACTGCACCTGCTCCTGCGCACAGCTTTGAGTTTGATCATGATGTTGATGATGATTCAGATCCTATTTTTTCACCTGGCTTTGATCCAGACCAGGACATTGAGTTCGTACACTTAGACCAGCACTTGGAGGATCCTGTAGCCCCTGTCGACCCTATGTTTGCTGATCCAGCTGATTTTGAGATGGAGTTTGTAGATCCGGAGCCGGTCGTGGCCCCTGAGCTAGGCGTTGCTCCCGATCCCGCATTTGAGCATGACCCTGTTCATGCCGATGCACCTGCTGTTGCTCCTTTGGTTGATGATGTACCTGTTGATGATCATCCTGTTGTTGTTCCACAGTTGGTGGATGATCATGCTGTTGATGCTCATATTGATGCTCCACTGTTGTTAGAGGATCCTGTTGTTGCACCACTTCCTGACCCTATGCCGGTGATGATCGACCGTGCACCTTTTGCGACCCACATTGATCCACGATACGCTCACACCCACAATGGGTGGATAGATGACGACGATGATTACCCACCTTTCGTGATACCAGTTACACCAACTGTAGCCCCCGTTTCAGCCCCTGTTTCAGCTCCCATTGATGTTCCCTAGATTCCCCCACACACCACAGATACTCACCGCACAGATCTCCCGATCACTTATCTTCAGGACATACCTCCGCCACGTCCTGGGGAGAGTTCGTCACGTCATCCGTTTGGTCATACACCTTTCGTGTCAGGAGGAGATCAGTTTGTACCTCAGATTTCTCATCCCACTGTTGTTCCCACTGTTGCACCATTTACTGTACCATCCTTCGCTCCAACTAGTGAGCCATTCCTCTGGACCACGCCCCCCATTATGCCACCGATGGATCCATATCACCCATACCACGTGGGGTATTCTACGGAGGATGTTCTCACATCTTTCATGATACAGCAGGAGGCGCTGACCCGTCGCGTACAGGAGCTGGAGCGAGCTCAGCGACTCCCGTGCCAGTGCCAGACTCCACCTGCAGTATCACACCCTCCTCATCCGCTTTCACCTGATTCTGCCGCTCGTTTTTGGACTCCCGAGCAGCAGATAGCGTACTTATTGCGCGCCTATCGCGCTATGGAGGAGGACTGGCTTCATATGCGACGTTTACTCTTTTCTCGTTTTCCCCCTCCTCCACCGCCATCAGCTTAGGCCATTTTGATTCAACGCAGGTAGACTTTTGGTGAGACGACCGCGATTATGCAGACTACACAGCTTTTGGAGACCACACTTTGACGATTGTGATTTTTGATGATTTGTATATTTGTTGTTGTTGTCACTGACTAGATAGTTTGGACTAGGGCGATGTGGCCCTTAGTCACTGATGATGTATGATACAGTTATGAACTTGTAAACCTTACATTGTGGTCTTGATTTATGACAGCGCAATCGCAGTATTCTCATTATATGACGGGTTGATTATTGATATTTTATAACATGAGATGTTATGTGCTTGATTAGTTTATAACATGAGATGTTATGTGGTTGATTTATTTATAACATGAGATGTTATGCGTTGATATTATTGCTACATACGTACACTTTACTTATTATGACCTGACCAACGTGAACCATCTTTTAGAAGATGCCACCAAGACGTGAATCGCGTATGCCTGCCAACGAGGCAGAACTTCAAGGAATCATTGATGCCGCCATTGCGCAGTATGCAGCCTCAAACGGAGGAACCAGCGGAAGCAATTCGAACAATAACGGCAATAACAATCCACCACATGGTAATGTTAAGTCGTTTGGGACGCACTACAATACATTTGGATATTTATAGCGCGTCCGCTAATACCATTTGTATATTCTAACGTATGTGCAGGGTGCACTTACAAGCAGTTCCTAGACTGCAAGCCTGTAAATTTCGACGGCACCGGAGGTGCTGTTGCTTTTGTAAGATGGGCCGAAAAGACGGAGTCTGTTCTTCGAATGAGCAAGTGCGCTCCAGACCAGCAAGTGACTTATATTTCTGGGCTATTTTTGGACGGATCCCTGTCCTGGTGGAACTTACAAGTGCAAACTCTTGGCGAAACCGCAGCTTACGCAATGACATGGAATGAGCTAAAGGAGCTAATGCGAAGAAAGTACTGCTCGCGGGCTGAGATACAAAGGTTGGAAACTGAATTTTGGCATTTGAGAATGGAAGGACCCAAGATTCCTGAGTACGTTCAGAGATTCCACGACCTGTCTCATGTGGTACCTTATATGGTTACACCGAAATTCAAGCGAATTGAGCGCTTTATCTGGGGTTTAGCTCCACAGATCATGAGTATGGTCACTACTTCCAAGCCTGCGACTATCACAGAGGCCATAGATCTGAGCGTAGCTCTTACTGAGGAAGCCATCCGACTGAACAAGTTTTCGAACGTTGAACCAAAGAAGAAAGAGACTCACGTAGAGTCGTCTGGTGAGAATAAGAGGAAATTCTCTCACTTCAAGCAGGGACTTAGCGGTGTTGGCAAGAAAGGAGAACCAAGCACAGCGGTCTAAGCTGCAACCGGTGTTGGAAAGAAGGGGAAAGGATATATGGGTACGCATCCCAAGTGTAACTCCTGCCAACGTCATCATTCTGGCCGATGTGGGCCAAAAGTATGTGAAACTTGTGGAAAAGTTGGCCACCTGAAGGATAACTGTTGGGCTAGTGCAGGCCGGGGAGGCCAAGGAGGTTCTGGTAATAGAAACAATAATCGTGGTGGTAATGGAAACTGCCCACAAGGAAACAATGAAGGAAATGGAAACCAAGGCAACAATGAAACTCAAGCTAGGAACGGAGGAGGTAGTGGTCAAAGACTGGGTTGTTTTAACTGTGGTGACATTGGGCATTTTAAGAGGAACTGCCCAGGATTGAACCAAGCACGCGGAAGTGTCTTTAACATTGGCGCAAGGGAAGCGCGCCAGGATCCGAACGTTGTTACCGGTTCGTTCCCTATCAACCAACATTTTGCATCTACTATGTTTGATACTGGTGCGGATTATAGTTTCGTGTCATTAGAATTTAAGAATATACTTGGATTGACGCCTAGTAAGTTAGACGTTCCATATTCGATCGAATTAGCAAATGGAAAACTAGTTGAGACCAGTGAAGTTGTCCGAGGGTGTGTGATTGAACTAGGAGGACACGAATTTACGCTAGACTTACTACCTGTCAAGTTGGGAAGCTTTGATGTGGTAGTGGGAATGGATTGGCTATCGAGTAACAAAGCCGAGATCGTTTGCCATGAGAAGACCATCCGCATCCCATTGACGGATGAAGAAACGATCGTAGTGCACGGAGAGAAGCATGATACGCCGTTGAGGTTCATTAACTGTCTGAAAGCCAGAAAGTGCTTGAAGAAAGGATGTGTTGCATTCTTAGCACACATCGTGGATAAGGAAGCTGCTGAACCGAAGATCGAAGACATTCCAGTCGTCAAGGAATATCCGGAAGTCTTTCCAGAGGACTTGCCAGGATTACCGCCTCAAAGGCAAATCGAGTTCCACATTGACTTGGTTCCAGGCGCCGCGCCTGTAGCCAAGGCACCCTACAGACTTGCGCCATCAGAGATGCAGGAGTTGTTAACCCAACTCCAGGAGCTATTGGACAAAGGATTCATCAGACCAAGCTTCTCACCTTGGGGAGCTCCGGTCCTGTTTGTTAAAAAGAAGGATGGTAGTTTCCGTATGTGCATAGACTACCGTGAGCTTAATAAGTTGACCATCAAGAATAGATATCCCTTGTCGAGGATCAATGATCTATTTGACCAGTTGCAAGGTTCAAGCTTTTATTCGAAGATCGATTTGCGATCAGGATACCATCAACTTAGGATACAAGAGGAAAGTATCCCGAAGACGGCCTTTAGGACTCGTTATGGACACTACGAGTTCCTAGTTATGCCGTTTGGGCTAACAAACGCACCTGCAGTTTTCATGGACCTAATGAACCGAGTCTGCAAGCCATATTTGGATAAGTTTGTGATCGTATTTATCGACGACATTCTGATTTACTCGAAGACAAAGGACGAGCACGAACAACACTTAAGAGCCATTCTAGAGCTACTTAAGAAGGAGAAATTATACGCCAAATTCTCGAAGTGTGAGTTCTGGCTACGCGAAGTCCAGTTTCTTGGACATGTGGTAAATGGAAATGGAATCCATGTTGATCCCACAAAGATCGAGGCGATCAAGAGTTGGGAGACTCCAAAGACGCCAACCGAGATTCGACAGTTCTTGGGTTTGGCTGGTTATTATCGAAGATTCATTGAGGATTTTTCAAAAATCTCTCAACCTCTGACCTCCCTCACACAGAAGGATAAGAAGTTTGATTGGGGAATCAAACAGGAAGAAGCATTCCAGTTACTGAAAGACAAGCTTTGCAATGCGCCGATCTTAGCGCTACCAGAAGGAACTGATGATTTCGTGGTATACTGTGACGCCTCACGTCAAGGATTGGGTTGTGTGCTGATGCAACGCCAGAAAGTTATAGCTTACGCGTCACATCAGTTGAAAGTTCATGAAAAGAACTATACCACGCATGATCTAGAGCTAGGCGCAGTGGTATTTGCGTTGAAGATTTGGAGACATTATTTATATGGTACAAAGTGTACAATTTTCACGGATCACAAGAGCTTACAGCACATATTCAACCAGAAAGAGCTTAATATGAGGCAGAGACGTTGGGTCGAATTGTTGAACGACTACGACTGCGAGATCAAGTACCACCCAGGAAAGGCGAATGTGGTCGCTGATGCCCTGAGTCGAAAGGAAAGGATTAAGCCCATAAGGGTTAGGGCTTTGGAGATGATTGTCCAGACAGATCTCTCTCTACGCATTCGTGCCGCGCAGAGAGAAGCTTTAAAAGTAAGTAACATTGAAGATGAGTATCTCCGTGGGATGGAGAAGCAGTTGATGCCAAACGAGGAAAGAACTTTATGCTTCATGAAACAAATTTGGGTCCCTCTGTTTGGTGGTTTGAGAAAAGTTATTTTCGATGAAGCTCACAAATCACGGTACTCTATCCACCCAGGAGCGAATAAGATGTACCAGGACCTTAAGGATTTTTATTGGTGGCCTAGGATGAAAGGCGATGTTGCTGTTTATGTTAGCAAGTGTTTAACGTGCGCCAAAGTGAAAGCTGAATACCAGAAGCCTTCAGGACTTCTGCAACAACCTGAAATTCCCAAATGGAAATGGGAACAAATTTCAATGGATTTCGTTACGAAATTGCCAAAGACGCCCAGAGGTCATGACACTATTTGGGTAATAGTTGACCGCCTGACCAAGTCCGCACATTTCCTGCCAATCAAAGAGAAAGACAATACGAGTAAACTGGCAGAAATATACATGCGAGAGATTGTTGCACGTCATGGAGTGCCTCTCTCGATTATCTATGATAGAGATGGACGTTTTATATCAAGGATTTGGCAATCCTTCCAAGAAGCTTTTGGCTCACAATTGAGTCTAAGTACTGCGTTTCATCCGCAAACTGATGGCCAAAGTGAAAGAACTATTCAGACATTGGAAGATATGCTGAGTGCATGTGTAATGGATCTAGGTGGTAGCTGGGATAATCATTTACCATTGGTCGAGTTTTCATACAACAATAGCTACCACACAAGCATTGGAGCCGCGCCATTTGAAGCTCTTTACGGACGCAAGTGTTGATCACCACTATGCTGGGCTGATGCAGGTGATAGACAGCTTGTTGGTCCCGAGATAGTCCAAGAGACGATCGACAAGATTGCGCAAGTTCGAAAACGCATCGAGGCGGCTCGCGACAGACAGAAAGCCTACGCAGATCCAAAGAGGAAACCTTTGGAATTTCAATTTGGAGATATGGTTTTATTGAAGGTTTCACCCTGGAAGGGTGTGGCACGCTTCGGAAAGCGTGGGAAGTTGAATCCGCGTTACATAGGCCCGTTCAAGATACTGCAAAGGATTGGGCTTGTAGCCTACAAGTTGGACCTACCTGCCGAACTCAATGGTGTTCACGATACATTCCATGTATCAAATTTGAGAAAGAGTCCAACACAAGAAACGGTGATCATTCCTGCTGACGAAGTTCATATCGACGACACGCTCCACTTTACCGAAGAACCCGTCGAGGTTACGGATTGGAAAGTTAACAAAACTCGCAGGAGCAGTGTCAAACTCGTCAAAGTTCGATGGAATGCAAGACATGGGCCTGAATTCACGTGGGAACTTGAGGATCGTATGAAGGAGAAATACCCCCATTTATTTCCTAAGACCCCTGCAGAGCCTAAAATTTCGGGATGAAATTTATTTAACGGGGGGATAATGTGACAACCCTCACCAAACCAGGTATCCGTACGAATTAATTAATATTTAATTAATGCTTAATTACTGTGCTTACTTACAATTGTGGTTAAACTGCTACTTGAATTCTGATACATACACGTACATGCATCATACTTTATTGCCGTCACTCCATTATTTACACAGAACTATAGTGACAAACTTGATGCACAAAAGCACAGTAGCACAATGAACGGATAACCCAGTAAACATGCTGACATAGCCAGCATCAGACAGGCACTGTCTCTGAGGCCAGTATGAGCAGGGAATAGATAACTACACTAGTAGGGAGTGTAGGGAGGTGAGGATTGTTAAACTGCGTCACTAGGTGATAGTTATAGTGACCGGATGTGCCTAAAACATGCTCTAATTACAAAATTCTGCACTTTAATACAAAATTCAGCATTTAAGTTAACTAGTAAAGTGCAAAAACATGGGAAAATAATACTAGACATTTTCCAAAGTGTCAGGAATTCATTGTGTCACTAAAACGAATATTAACGACACTTTAAATGCTTATTAAGCACTTTAACGGATCAATATCCAACCGAACAACCGGACTTTACCCGGAACATAAAAATATTGTCAATGACTTTGTTTTTCCTTTTCTGAGCAAGTTAGGGTCCCCGAATACCCTAACACCCGTTATAACACACAACACACTAATAACCTATCTTAATCTCTAACTAAACTAACTAGTACTTAACTATATCATCCCAATCCAACTAAATACCCACCCCCTTCAACCGATCGGTTCCCCTAGGGAACACACACCACAAACTTTTTGATTATTTTATTTGCCTATGTCTAATATCTTGTTAACACATTATACCATGGACAATTGTATGAAATGGATTATAAGTAAGTATGGAGGATTAGACTTTCATTTACACCAACAACACAAAAATTGATCTCTCTCTCCCTCTTGCCATTATTCTCGGCCGAACACCATAACCATCACCTCACCATCTTCAAGCTTTGATCTTGTTATTTTACATACATACAAGTGTGCTAGAGTTCATACAAGGAGGCTCGGTGCTTTCGGAATCTCAAGGACCTCTCTACGTTGCTTTTATCCACCTGGTTTTTGCTTTGATTCTTCCCTAGCCTTGAGCTAGTTGTAAGTGATTCTAAACACTCTCTTGTTCTTGCCTAAAGTGGTTAATAAGAAGTTTAACGGTTAAAACTCAAGAACATGCGAAAACAAAACTTAAAGTCTTACAAGAATTATAAACATGGTGGTTAAAGACTAAATAATGGTGTAAAACTCATGAATCTTGTTTAGTTATGATTATTTTATGTTGTTGGTTGCTAGTAGTGGAACGGATCGTCATCTAACCACGCTAGATCATGTTCATGGAACATGAACTAGCAATATGTTAAGGGTAGAAGATACAAGATGACTGTAGGATCGATTCGACCGATCAAATGAGTCAATTTGAGTAAAACACACTATTTAAGTGGCGGAAACACTTAAACAGTTTAGAATCAGATAGAAAGAGTAGAAAACAGAAGATTGTAACTTTAATACTTGTTTCTCATTCACTAATCACTTGAAAATCCGGCAGAGTAACAGTACATGGCAGAGCTGACCGTTTGAAATGAGAAACATACAAGCCTATTTATAGGCAACACCCTTCTGTTTGAAACTGATATGATTCATTTCAAACGGAACCCTTTCATACCCTTCCGTTTGAAAGAAACTTACCACATTTCAAACGGAACCCTTAGAAAATATCCTAAAATTACATTTCAGTCCCCTAAACTATATATACTTGACATAATTAGACCCCTAGACTTAAGACGTAGGCTTTAGACATCATGCACTAACAAACTCCCCCTTGGATACAGCCGGAGTCTTCAGTCTTGGTTTTCAAACATTACAGGGACTTGAACTTTTCTTCATGAGGCTTAGGCTTCTTCAGTAACATTTTCCTAAGTTTCTCATTCTCATCTGCTCTTTTCTTTTCTTCAGCAGCTTGTCTTTGAGCAAACGTTTCACGCAAATGTCTATCTTTTTCTTCTTGAGCTTTACGAACCTTCTCAGCTTTCAATTTGACTTTCTCTTCAAGCTTCCACCATTTAGAGTTCCATTTGATATCTGCATTTATGCCTTTCTGAACACAAATAGAAACAACTCTTTGAAATTGCATCGCCTGCTCTCTGTCTTCAGCTTGAAAACGAATCTTATGAATGAATAGACACTCTATATCTTTTGCAGAGCAATTTACGAGCCACATCGGATCAAACACTCGGATTTCTCTAACTTCACTTCCAGCCCGATAAGTAATCACTGCTTCAACTGATTTACAACTATACACCCAATCTATGAATCCTTTATAAAAATCTTGTTCCATTTGTGGCATTGGTATAGTCTTCATGGTTCGCGGCTTCTTAATACGTAAAATCGTTTCTTCAATCCCAGTTTCAGAATTCACTCTTCTATCTTTCTTAGGATAATGTGGTTGCCAGTGCTTGAAATTCTTCAAAGCTTCAAACTTTATACAACGCCACATTTTACGATCATTCTTTCTTACTGGATAATCTAACGATTTTACTTGTGCTAATTCATCAACATCCCACCAGGGCAATGACATAAGATCATGTAACTTCTCAAAATATTGCACGCCGCATTCTCTTCTTATCACATAAGCATTCACTTGAGGTAGAAAACCCCAGCTTATGATATCACCCATCGAAATGCTCCTGTCTCTTTGATAAAACTTCAAAGGCCGTTTATACTTCCTTTCATGAGATTGTTTGAACCATTTCTTGCGTTCTTCTTTCAACGGATCTTTTGTGGTTTCATCAAAATTCTTGTCTTTTAGAATCTCTTCTACTTTTCTCATCAGTTCATCTTTGTTTTCTTGCGTGAAGAACTCCATCAGCGTTGGTAATCCAGAGGTATCAACATTAACATTCTCCTCATCAGTAACATCTTCAACTTCAACATGATCATAAAGATCAGCATCTTCTACATACTTGTATTTGTATTCAACTTTCTGATTCACATCAAAAGCATTCAACTCTTCTATAAACTCAGGCTGAACTTCACTTTCTTTCACATTGAACATCTTTGAAACATCATCTAATGTGTACGTGTGTCTGATTTCCCCTTCTTCAATTTCAGGTTCAATAAGCAAAATCGGCTGTTCTACAGATTCAGTATTTTGATTACCAGCAGGCTCCCCCTTTCGAGCAGCTCCTTCTGTTTCTTCATTAATTTCATCATTCATCAAGTCATCTGCAGTTTGATTTTTAGTTCTTTCAGAAATCATGAAACCAGATGCACCTTGGTCATCATCATCATCATCATTTGAACTACTAGCAGAATATATTTTCTCATCATCATCATTTGCCTCATCATCATCCTCTTCTTCATCTTTCTCTTCAATATCTTCTTCAAGTACACCAGCAATAGAAGATAAAGGAATAGGCTGTTCATACTCAAATTCAGGATTACTTACCAATACAAGAGCTCCAGAAGAACCTTCAATGCCTTTGCCTTTGTCTTTCATTCGTGCATCAATATCAGCTTGCATTTGTGCTTTAACTTCATCACGAACAATTTTATCATACTTTTGCTCTAAAGACATACCAACAACACTCTCTAAGACCTTCTTCAACATGTAAATTTCATGTTCACTTCGAACTTTAATATCTTTCAACTCTTTATTTTTCAATTCATAATACTTGAGATGCTCATCTCTGCTTCTCTTTTCTTCAAGTAATTTTGCAATTTGATCTTTCAAGACATCAATCTCTGCTTCATCAGCTTCAATTTTATTTAGCAAAGACTTGTTTTCAGACTCAGTTTCTTGTACACGTATTTCAAGAATCTTCTCACGATCTGCCATCTTCTTGCTTTCAGCTACAATTGTTTTGTTTTCAGCAATCACTCTTTCAATCTTTTCATCCAGATATTTGATTTGTTCAACTGTTGCAAAATCAAAAACTCCAACGTCTTCAAGATTAACATTATCCGGAATACCAGGAAAAGTTTTATAACCAGAAGATCCAGGTGTGGTTTGAATGACAGGTTGTGAAGACGGTGGTGTTTGGAACATTGATTGTGAAGTAGGAATAGGTTGTTCATGTGGTGAAGAAAGATGTGGTAGTGAAGTTTGATGTGGTGGTGATTGAGGTGGAATAGGTTCAGGTGGTGGTGATTGAGGTGGAATAGGTTCAGGTGGTGGTAATTGAGAAGTAATATGTTCGGGTAGAGGTGATTGATGTTTACTGATTTCCTTGACTGGTTTCCCTTTAATCAAGATCTTCAATTGTTTTGCCTTCTTTGGAGTAACTTTAAGTTTCCTTGCCACTGTTTTCCTTTTGGCTCCAGAAGATGATTTTTGTACTTCTTCTTGTGAAGGAACATATTCTTCATCTTGATCCTTTTCTTTTCTTTTTCTTTTATTCAACTGTCTTTCTGCAATAATATCTTCTTGAATTCTTTTCGAACTTTCAATTTCATCAAACTCAGCTTCAGAAAAACTTAAAGAACTTGTTGTACTTTTATCAACATCATCGACTTCTATATCATCAGTTACTTTTTCTTGTTCAGGATCAGGTTCAATAATCTCTTGCAAATATTTAGTAGTTCTAGGAGAAAAACGAACATTTCCTTCAACATTTACTTCAGTTTCTGCCTGAGCCTCTGCTTCAACTTCAGTTTCTTTCTCAGATTCATCAACCAACAATGATTTTGCAGCTTTCTTACGACGCTTCTTAGGTTGTGAAGACGAACCCTCTTCAACTTGCACTTTTGGAGTTGTTTTCCCACTACTCTTCTTTTGTTCTTTCACAAACCATTCATTTCTTTTTGATTTGAACTCTTTAAGAATTTCTAACTCATCAGCATACCCAGCCTCCTTTCTCTCTTCTTCGTTTCTCCAGTGTTGATGATTTTCAGGATCAGGATCCTGATAATTTCTATCTTTAATAGCTCCAAAAAATTCAGCAGTTTTAGTTGGCTCCGGATTCTTTGGATGATATTTAGCCAACGATCTAATGGAATCATTATCCATGTGTGATAGCACCAACATATCATTTACTTCGTCTTTGATCAGATCAGGATATGCATGGTCTAATATCATCTGCACAAATCTTGGATATATCCAAGACTTTCTCTCTGAAACAACTTCATCAACCATGTAATGAAAAACAATGTAAGAAAAATTATATTTCTTGTTTAAAACCAAAGCTACAACCATATTCATGAAATAATCACGAATTAAATCGTATCCTCCTTTCTGATGACTCATTGCCGTTGATACAGAATGAATAAGAAACTTGTACGGTTTTGAAAATTTTGACTTAGCATAACTCGCACTGTTTAATTCACCAGTATAGCCCATTCTCAACATACATCCCTTAACCATTTTTTCTGGAAATTTTGTTGGTGTGTTCTCTTCATCCGGAAAATCAATTACTTCTCGAACAATTGCTTCAGAAATAATAATTGGCTTTATCTTTCCTTGATGTTCCACCTCTGAAGTTATCACTTTGCTCTCTTCATTGTACTTTGCTTGTGCCCAAAATCTGCTAATGTGAGATTCAAACACCAAGTGTTTGTTTGTCAATGCTTTCTGTATTGGAATTCTACGCATGAACTCAAGAATACTGCTAAATTCTGACAACAAAAGATTCTGCTGCTCGTCCAGAGTACAGCATGTATTATGCAAAGCGTTGAACAATACTTTAGACGGCTGCAAATCACAATCATACAACACAATTAGACAAACTTTAACCTATTTCAGAATTTAAACAACATTTTAAACAAGAGTTTATAAAGTTCCAATTCAAACACAACCCTATCAACACATAACTTCAAACAGAGCACCTTCAAGTGGATTATCTACAAACATACTACCCTTTTGTTTGAACAAACCATTCAGTTAGAACAATCTATTTCCAAAACGTTTTCTTCAAACAGAACACCCTCAAACTATCACCTCTCAAACGGCAGCACCCTAAAATACACTATTTAAGTGGCGGAAACACTTAAACAGTTTAGAATCAGATAGAAAGAGTAGAAAACAGAAGATTGTAACTTTAATACTTGTTTCTCATTCACTAATCACTTGAAAATCCGGCAGAGTAACAGTACATGGCAGAGCTGACCGTTTGAAATGAGAAACATACAAGCCTATTTATAGGCAACACCCTTCCGTTTGAAACTGATATGATTCATTTCAAACGGAACCCTTTCATACCCTTCCGTTTGAAAGAAACTTACCACATTTCAAACGGAACCCTTAGAAAATATCCTAAAATTACATTTCAGTCCCCTAAACTATATATACTTGACATAATTAGACCCCTAGACTTAAGACGTAGGCTTTAGACATCATGCACTAACAATGACAAACCCTTCCATACATAACCATGAACTTGTGTAAAAGTGATTTTTCTTGTAAAATAGAGTTTTAAACTAGTAGATCTAAAGATCTACAAGTGGTATTTTCGAAGAACCACGTAAAATATACAAGTCCTATTTTAAAGCCGGATCTTTCATAAACTAAAGGTGTTTTTGTGAACAAACAAGTGTGTAAACACTTGTGTAACAAAAGGATTTAACAAAGAAATATTTCCGTAATTTTTGACTAGAAGTTGTAAGGTTGCATCTTCTTTAGAAATAAAGTTTTTCAGGAAACCGATTCATTTTTAAAGATAGAAAGATGTACTAAAAATGTTGGAAAGTTACTACATACTTTTACACAACTTACAAGTTCATGTGTTTGCGATTTATGCTTACTTTTGTCAAGTTTGATGCATATAAATTGTGTGTTGATGCTTGGAAAATTGTTGATTGAATTTTGAAAAGAAAATGATATGCTAGTAAGCGTGGCCACCTCCAGTTACAGAGGAAACTCTGGCGAAATTTTTCCAGAAAATAACACTTAGAATATTTTTGTGACAAGTGTTATGAATATATTTTTGACTTGTTTTCCAAACAAACTTCGCCATGATTTTTATTATAAAATAACCAAGTATTCGAAGGTGGAATTTTCGTAAATAAAACTTACTAAATATATATTTAGAATATATATTTCATAGTAAAAAGCTTGCGTGATTTTATGATTATTTTGTGAACTATATATTATTTTTAGAGTAAAAATAATATAACTGGAATACAACATGAAAGCACGACTCCAAAATAATACCAACGCCCTCACAAATAAATATTTAAGTTACACCAGTATTATTATTGCCATCCGAACCTTAAAATGTAACTTACGTATTTTTCGGAAAAATACTCTTAAATGTGTATTTTGACAAAGTATTCTTTTGGAATTTGTATAAAGTAAAATATAATATTTTTGGGAAAAATATGTATATTTTGGAAATAGAATATTTTAGACAAATATATTTTATTAAGTGAGACTTAATAATATATTTTTGGACTTACGAAAACGCACATGTATTAAAACCCCCCATCCTTGGGAAGGAATATAACTATAAAATAATTAAGAAGTGGAAATACGAAATAGTTACCTAACTATTTCCTAAAAACTTAAACCTTAAGCCAAGGCACGGTCGTCCGTCTAATAGAAGTTAGTACGTGTAGGTCATCACGCAGCAGGTTATTTTGGGACGGACTATTTCGAGACGCACTTCTGTGAGTTCATGTCCCCCTTTTCTCTTAACTGTTTTCAGTTTTTAAACTGCGGGGGTGAAATACGTGTTACTATGATTACGAAGACTTTTTACATGGTATGGTTAGCGTAAGGAGGGTTACTACTTAGATCATGTGAGTGGGTAGGCGGGAACTGGAGGCCATTAATCCTCATGGTAGGACCGAGGGTCTTTAGCGGTAGATCTATCTGGGTGTAGCGAGCCCAGCCCCAGGCCCAACAGTACGGACCTCGGGGTGACTTGGTACCCGACGCAAAAATCTGCTAGGTTTGAGTCTTCCTACTGCACTTCACACATATCAATGGCCTTGCAAACCATTGGTGATCTCTTAATTTCCTTATTTGCTACATACCAGGGATTTTATACTTACAACGGTTTTACATACTCACTTTACATGAACTCGCTCAACTTTATGTTGATTTTTCAACTTACATGTATTTCATAGAAATAGGGATCTGGCGAAGTATGCTACGTTTTCACACTGCGTAAGAGTTATGAGTTCATCCACATTTAGGGATTGTGACTTTTACCTGGACGAGTCGCAAGTCTTAAACGGTGTTTATTTTATGATTGTGGTTATGTCGTATGAACAATGTTTTTATTTTGACGGGTTGTAACTCATTGCATGTGTCAACTTTAAACAATGATTGTCGTAATTTACTTTTCAAACTTAAATCAACGGATGATCTTCATGGTTTTATTTTCATATAGCTTTGTTGTGATTAAGCTATGGTATTAAGAAGTCACACTAAATAAACCCAGGCTTCTGCAAAGCCAGGGTGTGACACCCTTGGTCAGCATGTCAGGGTCACTCTCAGTGTCTTGACGTAATTATCCCTGGCACAGGTACAGTCTCATCATCTGTGGCGGTGGCCATAGGGTCGTCATCATCTGATAATTCGTTCCCTGTTGAAGGTGACATGTGTGCCGGTACATAATAGTCGTAGCATGCATATTCACAGTAATCTTTAACACTTTGTGTATTGCAAATAAAGACAATTCATAATGTAACCATGTATTCACATATTCGTCCCAGTTTTCCCAGACTATCCCACCTAGCCTCTCAGACTAAACTCCCTAGTCTCTCATACTAACTCCCTAGTCTCTCAGACTAACTCCCTGGTCTCTCAGACTAACTCCCTGGTCTCTAAGACCAAATCTTCCCAGTCTCTAAGAGTAAATCCCTGGTCTTTAAGACCAATTTTCCCAGTCTCTAAGACTAATTCCCTGGTTTCTAAGACCAATCCTCCCTCGGTCTCTAAGACCGATCCTCCCTCTGTCTCTAAGACCGATCCTCCCTCAGTCTCTAAGACCGATCCTCCCTCAGTCTCTAAGACTGAATTATAAACATAAATTTGGAAATGTGTATTTGTGCCCTTTTTGTTTGTAAAAAAGTTTGTTCCCTGGATCTGGACGTTTTGTGTGTGCAATGTAAAAATGTTTGAAAATGTTTTCGAGAGAGCCCTGATGATCATAGTCTAGACTCGAGAAAGAATCCTAGTTCGCTATGATCGAGGCTCTGATACCAAGCTGTCACACCCTGGCTTTTGCGGAAGCGTGGATTATTTTGGTGTGACTTCTTAATACCATAGCAACAATCATAACAAGGTTATATGATAAAAATACAAGACGTTCATCCATTCATTAAGTTTTAAATTACCACAACATCAGTGTTTGGAAATGTCGATTACTTAAAATAATTTACAAACCATACTTGACTAAAACGTATTCATAAGACACAACAAAAGACTTTTAATAAAACGAGGTTTAAGACATGCAACCCGTCCAGGTAAGGGTTACAACTCCTAAACCTATTGCCCTGGATGACATCTTATTCAACGCAGCTTGACTTATGCATACTCTGCCAGATCCGCTAATTCCCTGAAATACATGTAGTTTGAAAAATCAACATAAAGTTGAGTGAGTTCATGTGTTCGTTTGTGTGTATGTATAAACCTTTGAAAATGTTGTAAGTATGTATGTAAGTCCCTGGTATGTAGCAATAAGGAAAAAGAGATCACCACTGGGTTGCAAAGCCAATGGTATGTGTGAAGTGATGCAGGAAGACCCAAACCTAGCAGATTTGTTACCGGGTGTAACACCCCAAAAACGGGTTTGGTAATCAAACCACGTTTATACTAAAAGACGGGTAATTTACCTTTAGTGGTAAAAGTAACCCGGTGAATATTAGGATTCTTAAATAAACAAGAATTTACTAACTAGGAATTTTAACCTAGTTAGCCAATAGTCTAGAAATAACTTATAATAGGGTTAAAAACAGCCAAACTATAAGTTATACAAAAGAGGAGGGGTTAATCTTGTAAAAACTGAAACTAGAATTAATTAAAACAAAAACCAAACACACCATTTGGTGTCTGGTCGATCAGGAACGCAGGAGGAGCGACCAAAGCTTCTCACCAAACCCTAACTCCACAAATTTGATCAATTGAAGGCTAATTCCTGTCCCAAATCGAAATCTAAACATAGATTCGTGATCCTCATCACAAGGGGGTTACAAGGTATGTGAAATTTGGTGCTAATTCTCTGTTTGAAATTCTCTTGAAATTGGGAAAATCTGAAATTCATGGTTGCATGTTTGTTTTATGATGAATTAGGAACCATATAGTGTCTAGGGACAAACCCTAGACAAATACAAGTTGAAATCATGTGAAATTTTAGTGAAACCTATGAACACCATTGTAGGTGATTAGTGGGTTATGTGTAATTTGATGAACACTAGGAAATAGAGTGTTGATCTAGTGTAATTTGACAATTTTGAAGTGATTTTAGAAATTTAGAAGTTAACAATCATGTAAAATGGTTGATTGGGGTGAAATTAGGGCTAAGTGACGAGCTAGAAATTTGCTATATAACCATGTAAAAATCTGCCCCTAAAGTGTTTGTGAAAATGCCTCAAAGAAGGCTTAAAATTGAAATTTAAAGTTAAAATGCATGACTGTAACGATTTAGCGAATTATGCGATACATGATTGAAAAAGGGTTCTAAACGGACTGAGAATTGAACTCTTTAGGCGAGGAATCCGGATCGTCAAATGGACAAGCCGGTGGAAATACGCGTTTGGAAAGGATGCTTAAAAGGTACGTAACTACGGTTCCGTTACATTATGCTTGATTTCGTATTTTCGTTAGTAGACTTTAAATTAGCATAATACATGAAATTGACATTTAGTGGAAGTGACGAAGATCACTAGGTAAATAAACGGGTCAAAAGGTGAAATTATCACCCTTTGACAATATCGACTAATGGTTTGTCGAGTTACATGTTTATAGGAATAAATATCAAATGGATACGCACATCGCTATTGCTTAGCGGCTACTAAGTCAAGGTATTGAAACGGGTCAATATATTGATCCGAGCCAGGTATGTATAATGATTCAATTCATCATGTAGAACTTGAGGTTTTCTAAGAGTTAAACAAGGTCAAATTGGATATTTGGTTATCTTAAAGATAAACCGAATAATTCAAGTTATAATTGTAGTGTTTTAGAAATATAATGGCTTCTAAACAAGGTTATAGTTAAAAGATCGAATTTTTGGGTCAAACAAGTATCTGAAAGTCCTTTGTCGTAAAAGAAGGACCAAAATTGACCAAAATGCCCTTGTAGATTAAATTGAACAAACAACCCTTAAAGGTTGTTTGGAAACGAGTTTCATGATTAAATAAATACTTAGAATAAGTGTAGAAGTTGAAAGATGTAATACGTTAGTCAAATAGCTCTATTTGAGTCTTGCCGTAAAATAACAATCCGAAGGGTAAAACTCGGAACATATAGATATACACATTGAAATCCAACACACAAAGAGTTGTAGTTGAATATTACTTGATA
The DNA here is from genome assembly GCA_030545235.1 of Helianthus tuberosus. Lineage (NCBI taxonomy): Eukaryota > Viridiplantae > Streptophyta > Magnoliopsida > Asterales > Asteraceae > Helianthus > Helianthus tuberosus. The sequence continues at coordinate 72,633,022 of CM060430.1, forward strand.
AGAAATGTAGGAATAAGATGCTAGAAATGAATGAAAGCGATTTCAAGCTTTAAAGTGCTTAAATACCCTTAACGGGTCAAAATAAGCATACGAGCGAAAACGGGTTTAAATTGTGTAATAAACCTATGATTAGAACCTAATATAGTAGGTAACATTAATTTGAAGAAGTGTATGAGATATAGGAATCAAATAAATATGTTTGTTTGATAAAATGCATAAAAGAGTTAAAATTCGGTAAAAAGGTAACGAGTCGAAGGCTTAGAAGTCTCAAAATTTCTTATGTTGTATGTAGGATTTTAACTCCATAAGATGGAGGATTAAATTACGGACGCGTAGGAAAAAGAATCGGGTAAAACGGATTAATAACGAAGAAGTTATGGTCGTTTCCGTGAAATCAGGTTGTGCTGGGTATGTACAGCATCAGCTAAAGGCAACAGGCTGTGAAAAACAGGGCTAGGCGTGACGCCTAGGCGCTTGGCGTCACGCGAAGCCCCCTAACTCTGAAAATTTTTAAATTTTGTCATTTTAACCCCTGTTCTTGTTTGAACTTAATATTTGACTATCAAAACTAACTTTTAAGTTGGTTTTGATCATAGGTGAATGCCAAGAGTGCACGGATGAAGATCAAGCGACGAGCAAGAACCGAACACGATCACGAAATAAGCTTCCGCACTATGTATCGTTATTATGTTAAACGACGAACGTACACATGATATGTTGTATACTTTTAAATTGCAAAAAGTTTTAATAAACCCGTAATTCCCAATGCATATGTAATCTTAATTACATGATTGTTTTTTGTAAATGATACGTTAAACCTTAATTTATAAGAACGGGTGTTACAAGTTGGTATCGGAGCCTTGGTTTAAGAGATTCAAGTATGGCGGGAAAGCTATGCTTGGACTTAAACCTTACGCTCTTGATAGAGATTGGTGTTCGGTTCGAGGCTTGATCGCAAATCCGGTAAGTACATGTATATCAATGGTTTAATATGATTAAAGTGTTGAGAACAACACATATGGTTATCGTGTAATACACGTTACACCAATAAAATCGATATAGAATAAATATAGTCAACGAAATTACACGAGTTGATGCGTATAGTAGAAAAGCCTTGTATTATAATACGGGCATCCTTTAATGTTGAAATTATTAACTGTTGTATATGTTTTAGTTGAAGGACACTCGCATATGAGCATAGCGAGAGCTTAACAAATTACTGATATGATAGAAGAACGGTTCGAAGTATGACAAGAGGAGCATGCTTACCAAGGACTAAATCGCGTAACGACCGCGAACAAAGTTAAAGGCAAGAAACGCCCGTCGGGGCAAGCATTACTAGGTGCGTGCTTTTAAATATAATCGCACAAATATGCAACAAACATGTAGAGACTGATTGTTGCATATGTAAGTTAGAAACTTGGAAAACCTGAATAGAATACCTATCCAGGATATTATTTCCAAGAAAACTAAATAGAGGCGTTACTTACATAGGGCGTGATGTGAAAACTATAAAAAGGTCATGCGTGTCATGTGTTAATCGCTTACTCTGGCCAAGTAAGTAGTGGCATATGATACCATGAACTTCTTATAGCGGACACGTTTACATCCGATGTAGTAAGGACGGGGTTAAAGGGACAAATTAAAAAGTACCCAAATGAATCAGATAAGCAGAATATTTGATCATAATGTAAACGCACAGCCGAGTGACGGAAGCGTATTATATTAGGATAATGAGCCCGAGGGAAGGGACAAAGAAACATGTAAAATAATTAAGATATGCAATTGGGAGGGGTATGCTTACACTCGAACCCGGAGAATGCAAATATGACTCTTAACGGGCCGATTTAGTAAAACACCAAATTTGAGAACAAAGTAGGAATATAAAAGCGAAAAGAAGTCATAATGCATACCGTAAGGGTTGCAATAATAACGAATTCGGTAAAACACCCGGTTGGTGGGTAAGGATTTAAACACATGCGTGAACCGAGAAACGGGAACTCGGATGGAAAGTTAAAAGACTCGGGTTTTGAGTCATAACTAAAAGACGACAAAATAATGTAAATAGAAACTTTGAATAAATTATGTTCAGCTATTTCAAAGCTGAACAGGTCAAACAAAGACTGAAGTTTGGCATTCATAAGCGATGAATGTTCACACGAACAAGTCAAACAAATTTAATAAAGGATGACACTTGTTAAATTAAGTAAGTGCGAATCGGATAAATAAAAGTGTGAAATATTAATAACCTATGTAAAGGAGTTATAGGCGTTAAAAACATTGAAATAAAAGAACCCGGGTAATGGGACGTAAAGAAGTACAGGTAAGAACCGGGTAACGGTAAGTGTATAGAAAACCGACGTGTAATTGACGTTAGAAGTCGAGAAGTCGGAAAGATGATTCGTAAGAAAACAATGTAGCCTTAGACTACGGTCAAGGTCAAATGAAATCCAAAAAGTAAAGGTGAATAATTATAAACATAAAAAGGGGTGCCTTAACGCCATATGCGTATATAAACGTATACTCATTTGAATAAAGACTTGAATAAAAGATGATATACGGGATCATCATAACCTACGGGATATTAATTAGTGTAAAGGTCTACGGGGCCAAAATGACCCACGGGACATGAATTGAAGCAAAGGGATCATAAGGGCCTCGCCTTAAAAAGGTGAAAAATCTAAAGAAATAAGCCTACGAGGCTAAGTGAAAAAAAAAACCTACGGGTCAATAACGTGAAGCGAGGAAAATGGTTAAACTCCCCGCGTAAAATAATAACGGAAGGTAAAGGTAGTATAAAAGCGAGGGGTTTCGCTAACTTAACTGAGTGAGTTAAAAGAGAAGAGATCGTGAAAGGCCTGGTTGACAAAAGTGAGGGATTTCACTAAAACATCTAAACGGGCAGAAATAACAAAAAGGATTCACAATTATTTAAATTCTGATAATTCACAAAAAGGACAAAAATATTACCGAAAAGACAACGGAAAGGAATAAATTTTCAGACGTAAAAGTCCTAGAAATGAGTAAAAGATGTAAGACAAGGAGAAAAAGGAAACGTTAAACTAAAATTTAGTTTTAGTAAGAAACAATGTTTTAACAAATATGGATATTATGAGGGAAATTAGAAAATGGTTAATATCAAAGAGTATGGGTCTTAACATCGATAGGTGCGAGACAATACATTCGAAAAGAAGAAGTATGATAAAGAAACGTTGATATAAATTAAACATGACGTGACACGATCACGGTCAAGAAATACAATGTGAAGTGGAATCACATTATAACCAAGCGAGCGGTAAAGAGTAACTGGACTAATAAGTCTAGTTAGTGGGACCGGTTAAGGTCATTTAAATAAATTTGGTTGCTTGTAAGCGGTGGATTCGGTATAACTGAACCGAATAAATGAATTTGAAAACAAAATAAATTGTTGCTAAAAGTGAAAGATTTCACTAAGGACCTTTAAACGGATCAAAGTAACGGATTCATAAAGAGTCCAATAATATATAAAAGCGATAGATATCGCTAAATTAACTAAACTAGTAAAAATAACGAAATTATGTTATTTCAAGTTGCATTATGTCGTATGAGGTACGTAGATGTTTTGTAACCAAAAAGATATTTCCATATATTTTTCTGGTAATACTAACAATTGGGTAAAGTATGAGTAATGCTTAAAAGATTACTCGGGTCAAATGCATTGAGTTTAAAACTCCATGAACTATGTAAGAAAGGTTTCGAGGACGAAACCTCTTTAAGGGGGGTAGACTTGTAACACCCCGAAAACGGGTTTGGTAATCAAACCACGTTTATACTAAAAGACGGATAATTTACCTTTAGTGGTAAAAGTAACCCGGTGAATATTAGGATTCTTAAATAAACAAGAATTTACTAACTAGGAATTTTAACCTAGTTAGCCAATAGTCTAGAAATAACTTATAATAGGGTTAAAAACAGCCAAACTATAAGTTATACAAAAGAGGAGGGGTTAATCTTGTAAAAACTGAAACTAGAATTAATTAAAACAAAAACCAAACACACCATTTGGTATCTGGTCGATCAGGAACGCATGAGGAGCGACCAAAGCTTCTCACCAAACCCTAACTCCACAAATTTGATCAATTGAAGGCTAATTCCTGTCCCAAATCGAAATCTGAACATAGATTCGTGATCCTCATCACAAGGGGGTTACAAGGTATGTGAAATTTGGTGCTAATTCTCTGTTTGAAATTCTCATGAAATTGGGAAAATCTGAAATTCATGGTTGCATGTTTGTTTTATGATAAATTAGGAACCATATAGTGTCTAGGGACAAACCCTAGACAAATACAAGTTGAAATCATGTGAAATTTTAGTGAAACCTATGAACACCATTGTAGGTGATTAGTGGGTTATGTGTAATTTGATGAACACTAGGAAATAGAGTGTTGATCTAGTGTAATTTGACAATTTTGAAGTGATTTAAGAAATTTAGAAGTTAACAATCATGTAAAATGGTTAATTGGGGTGAAATTAGGGCTAAGTGACGAGCTAGAAATTTGCAATATAACCATGTAAAAATCTGCCCCTAAAGTGTTTGTGAAAATGCCTCAAAGAAGGCTTAAAATTGAAATTTAAAGTTAAAACGCATGATTGTAACGATTTAGCGAATTATGAGATACATGATTGAAAAAGGGTTCTAAACGGATTGAGAATTGAACTCTTTAGGCGAGGAATCCGGATCGTCAAATGGACGGTGGAAATACGCGTTTGGAAAGGATGATTAAAAGGTACGTAACTACGGTTCCGTTACATTATGCTTGATTTCGTATTTTCGTTAGTAGACTTTAAATTAGCATAATACATGAAATTGGCATTTAGTGGAAGTGACGAAGATCACTAGGTAAATAAACGGGTCAAAAGGTGAAATTATCACCCTTTGACAATATCGACTAATGGTTTGTCGAGTTATATGTTTATAGGAATAAATATCAAATGGATACGCACATCGCTATTGCTTAGCGGCTACTAAGTCAAGGTATTGAAACGGGTCAATATATTGATCTGAGCCAGGTATGTATAATGATTCAATTCATCATGTAGAACTTGAGGTTTTCTAAGAGTTAAACAAGGTCAAATTGGATATTTGGTTATCTTAAAGATAAACCGAATAATTCAAGTTATAATTGTAGTGTTTTAGAAACATAATGGCTTCTAAACAAGGTTATAGTTAAAAGATCGAATTTTTGGGTCAAATAAGTATCTGAAAGTCCTTTGTCGTAAAAGAAGGACCAAAATTGACCAAAATGCCCTTGTAGGTTAAATTGAACAAACAACCCTTAAAGGTTGTTTGGAAACGAGTTTCATGATTAAATAAATACTTAGAATAAGTGTAGAAGTTGAAATATGTAATACGTTAGTCAAATAGCTCTATTTGAGTCTTGCCGTAAAATAACAATCCGAAGGGTAAAACTCGGAACATATAGATATACACATTGAAATCCAACACACAAAGAGTTGTAGTTGAAGATTACTTGATAAGAAATGTAGGAATAAGATACTAGAAATGAATGAAAGCGATTTCAAGCTTTAAAGTGCTTAAATACCCTTAACGGGTCAAAATAAGCATACGAGCGAAAACGGGTTTAAATTGTGTAATAAACCTATGATTAGAACCTAATATAGTAGGTAACATTAATTTGAAGAAGTGTATGAGATATAGGAATCAAATAAATACGTTTGTTTGATAAAATGCATAAACGGGTTAAAATTCGGTAAAAAGGTAACGATTCGAAGGCTTAGAAGTCTCAAAATTTCTTATGTTGGATGTAGGATTTTAACTCCATAAGATGGAGGATTAAATTACGGACGCGTAGGAAAAAGAATCGGGTAAAACGGATCAATAACGAAGAAGTTATGGTCGTTTCCGTGAAATCAGGTCGTGCTGGGTATGTACAGCATCAGCTGAAGGCAACAGGCTGTGAAAAACAGGGCTAGGCGTGACGCCTAGGCCCTTGGCATCACGCGAAGCCCCCTAACTCCGAAAATTTTTAAATTTTGTCATTTTAACCCCTGTACTTGTTTGAACTTAATATTTGACTATCAAAACTAACTTTTAAGTTGGTTTTGATCATAGGTGAATGCCAAGAGTGCACGGATGAAGATCAAGCGACGAGCAAGAACCGAACACGATCACGAAATAAGCTTCCGCACTATGTATCGTTATTATGTTAAACAACGAACGTACACATGATATGTTGTATACTTTTAAATTGCAAAAAGTTTTAATAAACCCATAATTCCCAATGCATATGTAATCTTAATTACATGATTGTTTTTCGTAAATGATACGTTAAACCTTAATTTATAAGAACGGGTGTTACACCGGGCTTCGGCTATAAGACATAGTCACCACGTGGTCCACTCAGCGGACTCAAAGGTGGGGCTCGCTACACCCAAATAGATCTATCACTCATGCCTCTCGGTCCTACAACGAGGATTGATGGCCTTAAGTTTCCGCCAACCCACTCACATGATCTAAGTAGTAAACCCTCCTTAAGCTAACCATACCATGTATAAAAGTGTGTGTAATAATTGTATCATGTATTTCACCCCCGAAGTATAAAACTGAAAACAGTTAAGAGAAAAGGGGGACATGAACTCACAGTATTACGTCTTCAGTATGTGTAACCCAAGTCTCCTCAGCCAACATGACTACCTACAATGTACTAACGTCTATTAGACGAACGGGCCGTGCCTTTGCTTAGTATGAAGGTTTTTTAGTTACGTTTCTTGTGTTCCCAAAATTATTCCAAGTTATAATCATTAGTTAATGTTTGGATTAATTGCTAAACAATATTTAATATTCCTACTTCTCAAGTATTTTAACTTCGCATTTTCCTTCCCAAGGATGGGGGTATCTCATACATGTATTTTTGTATTAGTATTTGTATATCTTGCCAAGTAATGGCGTCATATTTCGGTGTATTGTTCCAAATAAAAATATGTTAATATATTCCCAATATATATTTCCAAAACCATATATTTCAAGTCTCACTTAAATATATATGAACTTATTTCGTTCAATCATGTATTTTCCCAGAATATATATATTTTTCTCAAAAATTATATATCTTCTAAATATATTAGGAAAATATATTTTTTTTATCTCCCAAAAATAGTATATTTTCTCGTTGTAAAAAATATGATAAACTTGGTAATATTTACGAAATCATATTTTCACTTCTTTCATTTCCAAAATAATATTTAACAAAAATATAGTGTATTGGTCTATCCCGGAATATTTCATAAGTTACGTTTTCTTGTTCGGTTTCACAATATTACGTGTGTAACTTAAATATTTTATTCCTTGCAATTTTTGGTATTATTTTGGAGTTGTAAATGTCATGGTAATTTGTAAGTTATATTATTTTTCCCCAAAATAATATAACTAGTTCACAAAATATACAAATAATCACACAAGTGTCTCAGTATAAAATATATATTTATCGAATTTTATTTACGAAAATCAACCTCCGGCACTTAGTATTTTTGTAATAAAAATCATAGCGAGGTTTATTTTGAAAACAAGGTTAAAAATATATGATTGTAAACGCTTACTAGAAAAATATTTTCTAAGTGTTGAAATTTTAGAAAAATTTCGTCAGAGTTTCCTTTGTAAATGGAGGCGTCCATGCTTACTAGCATATCATTTTCTTTTCAAAAATTCATTCAAACAATTCTCAATCAACAACATACAATCTTTATTTACCAAACTAGTAAAAAACAAGCATAAACTATAAATTTATGAACTTGGAAATTTATAAAAGCATGTAGTAACTTACTAGCACGCTTTGTAAGTCTTGTTACCCTTAAAAATGTGATTAGTTCCTTAAAGACTTTATTTTTAACGAGTTTGAATATTCACAACTTCCAGTCATATTTTCTAAAAATATTCTTTTGTGAAATTTTCTTATTACACAAGTGTTTCTACACTTGTTTATCCACTAAAAATGTATTAAGTTTATGTAAGATCCAAGTTTTAACAAAACTCATATTTTTTACTTGGTTCTTTCTAAAAACCACTCATGGATCTTTAGATCTACAAGATTATAACCTTCTTTGATCTTTATTTTTCAAGAAAACATTTATTTATTCAAGTTCATAGTTTATGTGTGGATGGTTCCATCATCCTACACATTTCTAACTTTCTTATCTTGCTAGATCATGTTTTTAATCATGATCTAGCAAGTCCATATGATGATCCATACCACTTCTACTAGCAAACAATAATAAACAAGCATCACAACACTAGAATATCATGATTTCTTCATCTTTTAACCATACTTTATTACTAAGTTAGTTTATGTTCAAGACTTCTTCATAAGATTCATTAAAGTTCTTATCATTTTGATCACTACACATCATTAACCACTTAAACAACATGTAAAATGCAAGGATCTAAGTTCTTACCACTAGCTCAAGGCTAGGGGAGTTCAAGTGAAGAAAACAAGTGGATAAAAGCAAATGATGAAGGTCCTTCAACTTCCGAAAGCTCCAAGCTCCGTTGTATGATCTCTAACACCCTTGGAAGTATGTAGATTGCATGAAAGAGCTTGGATGGTGATGATGGTGGTTGTGGTGGCTCACGGCCGAACCAAGGAGAGAAGGGAGAGAGAGTTTGAGTGAATTGTGATGGTGGTGATAAGTGTAGTTCAAGTCCTTTGGTTATACTTATAATTCTCCAAAACTTCATTACCCTTTGTGTAACATGCTTCATAATCACCAACATGATCCATTAAAGTAATCAAACAAATCCATGGGTGGGGACACCCATGGTAACCGTCTCCAATGGGGGGGGTATAGGGTTGGGTTTCAATGTTTAGTTACAATCTAGTTAGAAAATAATTGGAATAATTAGTGGTTTATGGTGTGTTATTAAATATATAGTGTGTTAGGGTGTTCGGGGACCCTAACTAGCTTAGAAAAATAAAAACAATGTGTTTGACAATATTTTTGTGTTCCGGGTAATGTCCGGTTGTTCGCTTGGGTGTTGTCCGTTATAGTGCTTAATTAGTCCGTAATGTGTCTTTTATAATACCTTTTTGTGTCACAATTAATTCCCGACACTTTGAAAGGTATACAGGACCATTTTGTCAAGTTTTTGCACATTATTGGCATAGTTAAATGCTGAATTTTGTTATTAAGTGCAGAATTCTGCATTTAGAGTGTGTTTTAGGCACTTCCTGACACTTAAACTATCACCTAGTGACGCAGTTTTATGGTCCTTACTTCCATACACTCCCTACTAGTGTAGTACCCTGTCTCTGGCTCATACTGGCCTCAAAAATATTATCTGTTTAGGTGCTGGCATTGTCAGCATGTTTCTGAGTTATCCGCTCACTGTGCTAACTGTGCTTTGTGCATCAAATTTGTCACTAAAGGTTGTATGTAATATATGGAGTGACAATATGAATGTGATGCATATGTATGTATGATGCAAAAATCATAAAGCAGTTTAATTCGTCAGTTGTAATTAAGCACAGTCATTAAACATAAATCAATATTAATTAAACGTACGGATGCATGCAAATTTTGATAGTTGTCACATTCTCCCCCCGTTAAGAAAATTTCATCCTCGAAATTTGTACCACCTTAACTCCTATGGTTTCGTCACACGTGTATGTATATGAATAATATCGAGGTAGATAATCACCAAACTGAAACAAACCTTACTCACATTAGGTGAGTCCAAGAATATATAACATCCCAAACCCTATGGTTAAAGGCATGTGCTTTGAGTCGTTGATGTCAAAGATACAAGACGTAGTTGACGTATAATCTAGTGTAATCCAGCTAGTAGGGGTTCCACAAAAGAAGAGTTTGATTAATAAGATTCTCAACGATCGATCGCAATATGCAATGAGGTTTCCACCAACCATAGCATCCGCTATATGGATTCAAAATCAATAACTCAAATGTGATAGTAACGTGAAAATGATCTGTCAACTTCCGAATAAATGAATGGTAAGGTTTAGTGTGTTGACATTCTTAAATTTCGAAGGTACATCGAATGAAATACAAGCGAATTTGGTGTATCATTGTCGTGATTCGTAGTTGCATCAGAAATGTTTAAATGACAAGTCAAACGAAAGTATATGCAGTTTTGGGTGAAACAGTTGACCCTGATTAGCACAAGCTACAAATTTGTAATGACACCACAAGGTGTCGTAATTGACATGTTCAATAATAGTGGTGACTGACCAAGTTCACCGTGTTTGAAATCAAATGAAAGTATGCTGAAACAATCTGAAGATTTGATTTACACCATGCCATAAAGCTTTCAGTTGAATATGGAACATCAAAGAGCCACTTCTTTTGATCGAAGGTGAGAAAGCAATAAGTACCGCAAGAGTTGCTTAGCAAGAGTTAGTCAAATAAGTAGTTCGTCAATCCTTAGCAAGAGTTGCTGACCCTTGTTGGCTAGTTCGTTCGGCTCCTGGTAGTTTGATGTTCATTTGAAAATCATCGTCCTTTCTCTTGATGAGCAGAACTGGGGTTACCCAAAACGGAAATTTTGGTCTGTTATCTTCCTTCTTTATCCACTACTGAAATTACACTGTCAATCCTTGCATTTCCAAAGGTGTAAGTCGCTAGAGTGCATTAACTACAGATGCGGCGCCTGGAATCAAATCGACGCGAAATTCGACTTGTCGTTGAGGAGATAATTCTGGCAAGTCTTTGGGGGAGACTCAGGGTATTCCCTTATCTCAGGAGTATCTTCGTGTTTTGGTCCTTCGACTCCCTCGTCCACGACATGAGTCAAGAAGACAACACCTCCTATTTGCAAACAACTTTCGTGCCTTCAAGCAATTTGCAATTTGTAAAGGCGTACTCTGCTTCATGAGTCGAGATTGTTTCTTTGCTCGGTATCGGGACGCGGGTATCAATCTCCGCTTGATCACTTGACAACCCATCCATCCAATTACCTTGTCGAAGCTCCCCAATTCAACTGGCAGTAGCTCAAGCGTAAACTCACGCTCTCCGGGTTCTATCTTGCCGTTTCCAGCTACTTCGTTGGCTTCCACTAGCTTTCCATTAGCTAGTACTTTCATGAGCGGATTATCTATCTTACTTGTTACTAAACCAAGTATACTCTCAAACTTTAGAGATGCGAAGCTAAAATTTGCAACAGTATCTAGCAGCACAGACGCATAACGTTGAGTAATACGGGACGTACCGATATCCAAGCTTGGATTCCTAGCATGCTTCCCTAGCTCTGCTACTGAGCTTTTATCCTTGTGCTTGATTCTTCTTAGGACAGTATTTTCTGAAATGCTTCTTGCTCCCACAGTTAAGACAACCCTGAGCATGTTTTTGTTTGTCGCTCATCCTTCCTCGATAGGTGTCGTTGTCGTTGTTTCCTTTGTGATCCTTGCTATCATCTTGGTCTTTATTTCCACGTTCAATACCTTGCCTACAAGTTTCCTTGGGATGTCCTGTCTTACCACAGTTATCACATTTTCCATATTTACATCGGCCGACGTGATAACATAGACAATTGTCGCATTTGGGTAGGATACCCATGTAGTCTTTTCCCTTTTTGGCCTTCTTCTTGCTACTCCCCCGAGTAACCATCGTGAAATTTGCGAGCTTTCTCTTGTTATCCCCAGATGACTCTACAGGAGTCACCTTTTTCTCCTCCGTAGTGGAAAATTCTCCTCGTCTAACTGCTTCTTCAGTGAGTGCCACGCTTATGTCGATAGCCTCGGTGATCGTTGAAGGCTTAGATGTTGTTACCAGGCTTAGAATCTGAGGTGCCAGTCCCCCGATGAAACGTTCGATCTTCCTAGATTCTGGTTCCACCAAACGCGATGCAACTTGTGATAATTCGCCAAATCTCTGCACATACTCAGCTATCTTTGGTCCTTCCATTTTCAAGTTCCACAGTTCAGTTTCCAACTTCTGGACTTCTGCCCTCGAGCAATATCTCTTACGCACCCGATCTTTTAGTTCATCCCACGTCATAGCATATGCAGCGGTCTCACCCATTGTCTGAACATGAAGGTTCCACCATGACAGAGCCCCATCTATAAATAGTCCAGCTATGTACGTGACCTGATGTTCTGGGGCACATTTGCTCAATCGTAATACAGAATCCGTCTTCTCAACCCAGCGCACGAAGGCTAAGGCACCCCCGGTGTCGTCGAATTCTCGAGGTTTGTGGTCTAAGAACTGCTTGTAGGTGCAGCCTTCGCTGTGTTCGGAGCGACGGGCCTCGAGCTGTGCAATGGCCTGTGAGATGCGTTCTTGTAGTTCTGCCGCTGTTATTGGCGGAGGGTTATTGGTAGCGATGTTCCCTTGTATCGACATCTTCTAAAAAGAAGATTGGTTAGGTCAGGTTGTATTTGTTCAGGGAGTGCGTATAGTTGTTTAGAGGTCATATGTACATACACGTATTTGATTTTTACATCAACCAATCAAGCAATAGCATAATCATAGCATATCCAAGTAATTTGGGAATTATGTTTAATGAGAGCATAACAAGCAAGCACGTAGAATTATAATTATAGTACACACATATAGATCAACAGCGTGCTTAACGAAGACATAGCGACTGAGTTTTCATTGGTTATTAGCCACAAAGTGTTGTCGCATATTTAATGATGATTGGCTCTCATTATTCTCCGACCACAATTGCATTGTCTTGCAAAATGTATCACATCAAAAGGGACACAGGGTCACCCTACCCTTGCCCAATCAAGTATATTAGTGTATCAAAATTACGTAGTCAGATGTGGTCTTCAAAAGTCTCCACAATCCCGGTTTATCATTAGTGTCTTTACCCAAATGTAATGCAATCCGCATAATCCAGAAACCAACTACTCTGGTGACTGAGGTGGAGGAGGAAAGAAAAGTAATCTGCTAGCAGGCGTAAACTCCTCCTCGAGCTTGTATATACATCGAAGTAGTTAACTGATCTGCCGCTCGATAGTAAAGAAACGGGCATCAAAAACCTGGGAAAGGCGTTATAGCAGCAGGTGAGAGCGCAAAAGAAGTCTTTGATAATTGTGGAGGATCAAAGTATACTGGCAATAAATAGGGTGGAGGACGTGGTGTCTTACATGAACTTTTCAGACAATATGCTGTCTTCTGATGTAGACACTTAAATCATGATTTCAGTTATGTAATGTTTTGCATTTGAAGTTACCAAATGTGGTGTCAGCCCAAGCTCCAACATTCTGCGACTCATATCCTCAAATTGTAGTTGATGTTACAGGAGCAACTCATCTCGTGTGTGGCCTCCATAATGTGAGGGATGGTAAGGGTCTAAAATTAGCATAGTGTATTATAGGAACCATCAAACCGGCTCGCCCAGCGATGTAGAGGTGAAAGTAGTAAACGGTGCGGCCAGTAAGGCCGTAGAAAATGTCGTTGTAGCAAAAGGATCGTTACGCGGGTGCTGACCTGGAGTACCTTTCCGGGGTGTAGGTATGTCTTGAAGGAAAGCGATAGGCATGCCAGTGCAATGGACATCGGTCTCCATAGGGGAAAAGGAGAAACATTATCGGTTGCGGGTGCAAAAACAAACGTCTCAACCAATAAGGAGATCGTCAGGTGCAGGTACTGGGTCAGATATAAGGGGTGTAATGCTTGGTAAATCAAAAGAAACAGGTTCATGATCAAGTAAAGGTGCAGGTTCAGCAGGTGCAACATCAAGCTGACCCAAAAGGTGCAGAAGCTAGCTTAGGAGCAGGCTTTGGGCCGTGTAACAGTGTGGTGCCTTAAGCAGGTGATAGTGCAGCAGTCATGACATCGTCGTCTGCGTCAGTAGTAGAAAGCTGTAATCCGGCTATCTATAAGGCTGCAGATGTCACAGACTCAAAGGAGTCTGAAATCAAATATATGCTAGAATCAGAGGGTGGCCTGCTAACAGGGGCCTTAAGAAGTGAAATTAGTAACAACGTTCTTGTCTAACTTTCCATATTCATAGGTGTTATCAGAAGGACCATCAATAACATGCCAATGTCATCATCAATTATTCGTTGAGTAGCCTATCTTCAAAAGAAATGTCCACAGGAGGCGCATTGTCGAGGATCGGAACCATGGTGTGTTCACCATCGGGATGACCAGTGATGAAGTGGTCATGGACTGAAACAATAGCGATAGGAGGATTCTTGTCGATCATCCCTCAGTCTCTAAGACCGATCCTCCCTCAGTCTCTAAGACTGATCCTCCCTCAGTCTCTAAGACTGAATTATAAACATAAATTTGGAAATGTGTATTTGTGCCCTTTTTGTTTGTAAAAAAGTTTGTTCCTTGGATCTGGACGTTTTGTGTATCCAATGTAAAAATGTTTGAAAATGTTTTCGTGAGAGCCCTGATGATGATAGTCTAGACTTGAGAAAGAATCCTAGTTCGCTATGATCGAGGCTCTGATACCAAGCTGTCACACCCTGGCTTTTGCGGAAGCGTGGATTATTTTGGTGTGACTTCTTAATACCATAGCAACAAGCATAACAATGCTATATGATAAAAATACAAGACGTTCATCCATTCATTAAGTTTTAAATTACCACAACATCAGTGTTTGGAAATGTCGATTACTTAAAATAATTTACAAACCATACTTGTCTAAAACGTATTCATAAGACACAACAAAAGACTTTTAATAAAACGAGGTTTAAGACATGCAACCCGTCCAGGTAAGGGTTACACCTCCTAAACCTATTGCCCTGGATGACATCTTATTCAACGCAGCTTGACTTATGCATACTTCGCCAGATCCGCTAATTCCCTGAAATACATGTAGTTTGAAAAATCAACATAAAGTTGAGCGAGTTCATGTGTTCGTTTGTGTGTATGTATAAACCTTTGAAAATGTTGTAAGTAAGTATGTAAGTCCCTGGTATGTAGCAATAAGGAAAAAGAGATCACCACTGGGTTGCAAAGCCAATGGTATGTGTGAAGTGATGCAGGAAGACCCAAACCTAGCAGATTTGTTACCGAGCTTCGGCTGTAAGACATAGTCACCACGTGGTCCACTCAGCGGACTCAAGGGTGGGGCTCGCTACACCCAAATAGATCTATCACTCATGCCCCTTGGTCCTACAACGAGGATTGATGGCCTTAAGTTTCCGCCTACCCACTCACATGATCTAAGTAGTAAACCCTCCTTAAGCTAACCATACCATGTATAAAAGTGTGTGTAATAATTGTAGCATGTATTTCACCCCCGAAGTATAAAACTGAAAACAGTTAAGAGAAAAGGGGGACATGAACTCACAGTATTGCGTCTTCAGTATGTGTAACCCAAGTCTCCTCAGCCAACACGACTACCTACAGTGTACTAACGTCTATTAGACGAACGGGCCGTGCCTTTGCTTAGTATGAAGGTTTTTGAGTTACGTTTCTTGTGTTCCCAAAATTATTCCAAGTTATAATCATTAGTTAATGTTTGGATTAATTGCTAAACAATATTTCATATTCCTACTTCTCAAGTATTTTAACTTCGCATTTTCCTTCCCAAGGATGGGGGTATCTCATACATGTATTTTTGTATTAGTATTTGTATATCTTGCCAAGTAATGGCGGTGTATTTCGGTGTATTGTTCCAAATAAAAATATGTTAATATATTCCCAATATATATTTCCAAAACCATATATTTCAAGTCTCACTTAAATATATATGAACTTATTTCGTTCAATCATGTATTTTCCCAGAATATATATATTTTTCTCAAAAATTATATATCTTCTAAATATATTAGGAAAATATATTTTTTTATCTCCCAAAAATAGTATATTTTCTCATTGTCAAAAATATGATATACTTGGTAATATTTACGAAATCATATTTTCACTTCTTTCATTTCCAAAATAATATTTAACAAAAATATAGTGTAATGGTCTATCCCGGAATATTTCATAAGTTACGTTTTCTTGTTCGGTTTCACAATATTACGTGTGTAACTTAAATATTTTATTCCTTGCAATTTTTGGTATTATTTTGGAGTTGTAAATGTCATGGTAATTTGTAAGTTATATTATTTTTCCCCAAAATAATATAACAAGTTCACAAAATATACAAATAATCACACAAGTGTCTCAGTATAAAATATATATTCTAAATATATATTTATCGAATTTTATTTACGAAAATCAACCTCCGGCACTTAGTATTTTTGTAATAAAAATCATAGCGAGGTTTATTTTGAAAACAAGGTTAAAAATATATGATTGTAAACGCTTACTAGAAAAATATTTTCTAAGTGTTGAAATTTTAGAAAAATTTCGTCAGAGTTTCCTTTGTAAATGGAGGCGTCAATGCTTACTAGCATATCATTTTCTTTTCAAAAATTCATTCAAACAATTCTCAATCAACAACATACAATCTTTATTTACCAAACTAGTAAAAAACAAGCATAAACTATAAATTTATGAACTTGGAAATTTATAAAAGCATGTAGTAACTTACTAGCACGCTTTGTAAGTCTTGTTACCCTTAAAAATGTGATTAGTTCCTTAAAGACTTTATTTTTAACGAGTTTGAATATTCACAACTTCCAGTCATATTCTCTAAAAATATTCTTTTGTGAAATTTTCTTATTACACAAGTGTTTCTACACTTGTTTATCCACTAAAAATGTATTAAGTTTATGTAAGATCCAAGTTTTAACAAAACTCATATTTTTTACTTGGTTCTTTCTAAAAACCACTCATGGATCTTTAGATCTACAAGATTATAACCTTC
The DNA here is from genome assembly GCA_030545235.1 of Helianthus tuberosus. Classification (NCBI taxonomy): domain Eukaryota; kingdom Viridiplantae; phylum Streptophyta; class Magnoliopsida; order Asterales; family Asteraceae; genus Helianthus; species Helianthus tuberosus. Next base: position 72,649,751 of record CM060430.1, read on the forward strand.
TTTGATCTTTATTTTTCAAGAAAACATTTATTTATTCAAGTTCATAGTTTATGTGTGGATGGTTCCATCATCCTACACATTTCTAACTTTCTTATCTTGCTAGATCATGTTTTTAATCATGATCTAGCAAGTCCATATGATGATCCATACCACTTCTACTAGCAAACAATAATCAACAAGCATCACAACATAAGAATATCATGATTTCTTCATCTTTTAACCATACTTTATTACTAAGTTAGTTTATGTTCAAGACTTCTTCATAAGATTCATTAAAGTTCTTATCATTTTGATCACTACACATCATTAACCACTTAAACAACATGTAAAATGCAAGGATCTAAGTTCTTACCACTAGCTCAAGGCTAGGGGAGTTCAAGTGAAGAAAACAAGTGGATAAAAGCAAATGATGAAGGTCCTTCAACTTCCGAAAGCTCCAAGCTCCGTTGTATGATCTCTAACACCCTTGGAAGTATGTAGATTGCATGAAAGAGCTTGGATGGTGATGATGGTGGTTGAGGTGGCTCACGGCCGAACCAAGGAGAGAAGGGAGAGAGAGTTTGAGTGAATTGTGATGGTGATGATAAGTGTAGTTCAAGTCCTTTGGTTATACTTATAATTCTCCAAAACTTCATTACCCTTTGTGTAACATGCTTCATAATCACCAACATGATCCATTAAAGTAATCAAACAAATCCATGGGTGGGGACACCCATGGTAACCGTCTCCAGGGGGTATAGGGTTGGGTTTCAATGTTTAGTTACAATCTAGTTAGAAAATAATTGGAATAATTAGTGGTTTATGGTGTGTTATTAAATATATAGTGTGTTAGGGTGTTCGGGGACCCTAACTAGCTTAGAAAAATAAAAACAATGTGTTTGACAATATTTTTGTGTTCCGGGTAATGTCCGGTTGTTCGGTTGGGTGTTGTCCATTAAAGTGCTTAATTAATCCGTAATGTGTCTTTTATAATACCTTTTTGTGTCACAATTAATTCCCGACACTTTGAAAGGTATACAGGACCATTTTGTCAAGTTTTTGCACATTATTAGCATAGTTAAATGCTGAATTTTGTTATTAAGTGCAGAATTCTGCATTTAGAGTGTGTTTTAGGCACTTCCTGACACTTAAACTATCACCTAGTGACGCAGTTTTATGGTCCTTACTTCCATACACTCCCTACTAGTGTAGTACCCTGTCTCTGGCTCATACTGGCCTCAAAAATATTATCTGTTTAGGTGCTGGCATTGTCAGCATGTTTCTGAGTTATCCGCTCACTGTGCTAACTGTGCTTTGTGCATCAAATTTGTCACTAAAGGTTGTATGTAATATATGGAGTGACAATATGAATGTGATGCATATATATGTATGATGCTAAAATCATAAATCAGTTTAATTCGTCAGTTGTAATTAAGCACGGTCATTAAACATAAATCAATATTAATTAAACGTACGGATGCATGCAAATTTTGACAGTTGTCACAATTTAAGACGTCTCAGGGTTTGACACGTGGCATTTAAGACGTTTCTTTCTGACATTTAAGACGTTTCCCACATTTCGAGACGTTTTGTTTATTAAGACGTTTCCCACATACTTGAGACGTTACACAATATACTTGAGACGTCTAAACTGCTACTTGAGACGTTTCAGACATGCAAACCGTTTGATGAACGACACGTGTTCCAGTTTTGGTCCTCGTGTAGGCATAACGTGACACGTGACGCGGAAGAGGTTTTGACCTTGGGAGTGTGGGTTCATGTGTTTCATTTGGGCCGGCAAACGTCTTCGGGATCACACCACATTCTCCTTTAGGACCACCTTGAAGAAAGACCCGACGACCATTGAAGATCCGAAGAAAGACCCGACGAGCGTTGAAGATCCGACCAAAGACCCGACCCGCGTTGAAGACCAAACCACCGTTTCATTTCTGCTGCCGAACTACCACGTTGCCCGTTGACTTATAATGGATCCAAATTACTACGGTTACCCACCCATGGGTCGTCCAGAGCACATGCAACCTGATCACGTCATGCAAGACGTTGGAGAAAATCTTGTCCCATGTGTAGCGGTGATATTTTATCTCTTTTCTTTATCTCTTTTGTTTCCTTTATTATACTGTTTTAGTATTTTAGTATATTTACTATTTTTTATAACGCAAAGTTAAGATTCATTCAATTGTTTTTTCTTTCATTTCTTACTTTACAAGGCATAAAAGATCAAAGTTCGGCAAACGTGGAAAATAGTAAAGACTTTGAACGAAAGAATGACGGCACCTATTGAATCCCAGATTAGGCAGACCTGTTTTGGGCCTTTTTTAGATATTAAGTGTGTTATGTGTGATAGCCTACTCTTACTCGGTGTTGCACAATTACAAGTGCATACACCTACACCCAGATTAGGGATTACATATCGCATAGGCCAAGAAATTTTAATGTTTAACCCGAAACAATTTTGTCTTATAACGGGGTTAAGGTTTGGGCCCACTAACTGGACACCGATTGAGCACCCTGGCTCATTTAAAAACCGACATTTCCCGGGCCGTGAACGTATTGCTTTCAAACGAATAAGAGATATGTTTGAAGGTCCGATGCAATATAGCAACGAAGATTGCACAAGGATATGTCTACTGATGCTTTTGGGCCAAGGGTTTTTAGGGTTGCAGGATTCAAATGCAATCGATAATAAACTGTTACACCTGGTGGATAATCTGAATGACTTTAACCAATATCCATGGGGTAATTATTTTTGGGAGAGCACGTATACGAACGTGTATGATATGCACGTTCGTCAAAAGGAAGACGCGAAGGGTTTTTCGTTAGACAGATTTGTTTGGCCCTTTAAGGTACCTGGGAAATCGTATATATATTTTAAGTGTAATGTTTGTTTTAATTTGTAGACTAATACCTATTAAATATGTTAATGCATTTATAGATGTGGATTCTAGAGGTATTTCCGGAATTCAAACAAAGGAGGGGATATTTCAATGGTCAGACCATTCTGAGATTTTTAGGATGGCAAGAAGGACAAAAGCTGATGAAATTGCATTTATAGATGTGGATTCTAGAGGTAGTGTTGATGGCATCTTAGCGAATGCAATAAAGGTAAATTGCTATATTGTGTCTGAAATTGCTTGACAAATTTTATAAAATTATAAAATTTTATAATTTTAAAAAATTATATTTTTAAAAAATTATAAAATCCGATTAAAATATAAAATTATAAAAACTGTTAAAGGTATAAAAGTATAATAAGTGTTAAAATTAACTTTTTTTAAATGTTTGCTAACAAATTATAAAAACTGTTTAAAGTATAAAATTATAATGTTATAACAAAAACTGTTAAACGTTGAAAAAATTTTAATAGGCAACTTTCACAGTTTTAATAATTTTATAATTTTATATATTAATAGTCAACTTTAACAGTTTTAATAATTTTATAATTTTATAAATTATAAAATTATAAAAAAAATCTACGTTTTAACAGTTTCAACCGTTAATAGTTTTTGAAACATTTTTATATGCATAAAATTTTTAATTATTTTTTCAACCTTTAATAGTTTTTAACATTTTTTTGTAAAATGTTTGGTTTCAATCTGATAGAGACGTGAATATAAACCGCTAAACTTCATACTATCAACTGACTTTGAGGCCCAGACACAGTGGTTCATTTCAAGCTCAGATTATTTGGACCGTGAACGTCAAATTTATCAACCTGCTATACCGACTGAATTACCCCCTCAAATGCAACATCCAATCCAGCCGACTGAAAACTGCGGCCAGCCAATGAAGGACTTCATTGCCGACTTGTTCGGCGATGATGAAGTACCGGTTCAGGTGCCTCAAATGCATGGATTTGCACCTGAAGTACCGGTTAAGATGCATGATATTCCGTTAGACACGGCTGACTTGCAACGGGATGCTGCTGCCGGTCAGTTTTCATCAGGATTTTATTCTGAAGAGCAGCTTGTCTCTAAATTTCAGTCAATGATGCTCGCAAACAATCGGGCGTTGACTGACATGATTACGTCGCAGTTGTTGCAAAGTTTTCGTATGGATCCGGTTAATACTCCAAGCCACATACGAACACCGATGGAACAATCGCAAAAAGAAGATGATAATGAATTCATCCAAAAATCCCATTTATTTGGTTATAAAAATCTAAAAAATAAATATATTTAAAAATGTTTCTAACATTTTTTTAAAAATTTGTAGGCGGCAGCTGATTCCTATTTTAACTTCGATAAGGATGTGTATCATGTGTCAGCAGATCCCGAAAATGTTACGGAAGAAGTCGTAAGTTTGGGCTGCGTATATGTTTATTTAAGTTATCCGTGTACGTTCTGTTAATTTACCTCTTATATTAATGTTATTGTAGAATAAGGATCCAGAGATGATCAAACTGAGGCGGTCCGAAAGGCTTGTGAAGCCCGCCAAGTCTCTGCTATCACCGTTTGTGGTTTACAAAAACATGAAGCGGAAGGAAAAAAAGATAGCAAATGATGAAGACAATTTCATCAAAAAGATACAAAATTGGGCACCAACTAGCGGCGTTAGACAACTAACCCTCACGGCAGGTGGCTGTGTTGGTCCTAGTTTCTGGGCGGCATTACTTGGCACTGACGGTACTGGCTGGTTAAGCGATGATGTAAGCAGTATAGATTATTTCTTAATTAATACTAAATATATTAAATTAAATTTACCTATAAACTTACCCTAAAATTGTCCAACCCTATAACAACACCTTTTTGGATGGATGCGACACATGTATCATTCAAGAAATCCATCCGACCGTTGGACCATTTTACCCCCATATTTCCAGATGCATTGTCAAACTTTGAATCAGACGTTCGAAGGCTACTTCAACGGGGGTGTCGAACCTTTTCCTCCGATATTTAGCGTTGAAGAGGTGTACGCACCGTTATTTATACCGTCAATTCACTGGTTTTTAGGAGTTTTCAACCTGGTTAACCATACCCTCACTATTTACGACAGGTAAAAATTAATAAACGCTCGTTTTTTTTTGTAGCTGATTATTTAATAGTTTTAGTTAACGGTATCTCATAACGTATGACTTTAAAAATTTATAAATGCTCGTTTTTTTTTTTTTTTGTAGCTTGATGGGCATGCAACAATTGGAAAAAGGAAGAACGGAAGTGGTTTGTTTTATAAATTTTGTTTTTGACCATTGGCTTCGTATGCATGGTTATTATGACAACAAACCTTTACCGTTAAAGTTTCCTTTTAAAATAGTATACGCAGATGACGTGCCACAGCAGTCGGGACCATTAGGGGACTGTGGGGTTTGGGTTTGTATATTTCTGGACCGGTTGATTAACAAAAAGCCACTAAATGATGGCGAAGACACAAGCATAACGGCTACAAGGATGAGGCGCCGTCTTTTGATACTTTTCTACAACTCGCTTATAACTAAACAATCAGTCGACGAGATAGACGAGGACGATATTGAATGTATTCAATGATTTGTATTACTTTATATTTTATAAAACAAAATTCATTGTATATAGTTATTTCTATATATGTTTCGATGTCATATTAAGTAGGTAAAACTTCATTTATTTTAAATATTATATTAAGTAGGTAAAACTTCATTTATATTAAATATTATATTATATTTCGATAACAAGTGTATATATATGTGCCCTCACTATGTCAATATTGCCACACCAAATGTCTCACTCAAACATTCCTCATTCCGTGCAACGAACCATTTGGATAAACCAAAATGATCGGTTTGAACATTGGTCGACAAACATTCTAGAGTTTTACTATGACGGCGATACTCCAACTTGCTACTCAACCTACATGGGTAAAACACCTCTCGGAAAAGAATGGTGGGGCGGATTACTTGGATTTTGTGGAAACGGATTTATTCAGGAAACGGTACCTTCGAAATACCTTTCCTGTTAATGATAGTTTTTTATATTTTTTTAGTCAAACGTTTACCATATTTTTCTCAGCATATCAAAGCATGGTGTAACAAACTAATGTATCAACGGGAGATTCACAGACGGTCAACGGCGATTTCGTCAAACGATTATCGGTGGACAGTACTCCCGCCTAATTTTTTTAACATGATAATAGAACAAAAAAGAGAGGCCTAGGGATATGTAGACGGTTCAAAAGAAAATTTTCCTCCCTTTTGGGACGTTGATACGGTACGTTGTTAAATATGCTTATTCGGATTGTACGCTTTTTATAAATTTGCAGACCTTTACTTTTTTACACCAACCTTTGACAAGGAAATAATAGAGTTGTACGTTTTTTAATAAATTTAAAAATAAACTTTCTGTTTAAAAATATTAGCAATTTTTATTTTCTATGTTTTATAAAAAAATATTGATTTGTTAAATAATTTAGAATTTTATAACAAATTCCCTAAACAGAATACCTTTTCAGGGGCTTATTTACGTTTCATTTTTTTGCAGATTTACATGCCCGTAGCGCACAAGGAAAACTACTGGTTACTTCTAAAAATAAATATGCGTTCGCTTAAAATACATGCTTATGTTCCCGATAACTGTAACCTAAGTAATTGCGGAGAAGGATTTTGCATACACCGGAAAATACATCAAATTCTTTTAGAATTTGAATCTCCATTCGTATGGTTTCTGGGCCGTATATCGTACTGGGAGCACTCGGGGATAGATAGTTTCTGGGCCGTATATCGTACTGGGAGCACTCGGGGATAGATAGTGTAGAAGCCTTAGAGTATTGCGGGGATGTTGTGTGGCCTGACCACGGAGCTCATATTGGGCGAAACTCAGGGGTTATCATATGTATGCTACTGGAAAATCTAGTTTACAACCGTTCATTGACATGGAACGAAGTAAACATACAGGATGCTTGTGTTAGATATAGATGCTACATGGCTGATGAACTCACGCCGGGCGCTACACACCAACTAATTTTTGAAGGTTGGACGTACGCATTGTAAAATTAATTCTTATATAAATTAAAAGTACTAATTACTATTGCGGTTACGAGAATTTGTTACATGATTTTCCTAATTAAAACATAAAAAAACTAACCAATTATTAAAATTCTGCTAAATTATAAGATGGAAAATGTCATCCGTTGGACTCTGGGTTTCTATCTCTTTCTCTTTTCCTTTGCCTGATGATTTACATGAACGAATCTGTGATGGCATTGGATCTAAAAAAACGTCACGACCATGGCTGTATGTTCGACACCGTGAACAATATACCTGAACGGGCTCCTCCCCACGAGATAAAATTCGGGTGTTTTCTTTTGGACGGCCAGATTGACGTTTTGTAATATGCGGCGGTAATACACTGCCAAGGCCTTCTGGTATCACCCATTCAGATCTATGAGGCAGAGGATTAATCGATTCTTCATACGTTTTTTTGTATACTTCGTTTGAATAACACGAGAATGCATAATGACTGCAGTCAGGTTCACCCAAAAATCTTGAAACAGCAATCACATGCCCACAAGGTAGACCAGAAACTTTCCAGACACGGCAGCTGCACGAACGTTTCAAAAAATTAACTAAACCCCTTTTTCCCACCGTCTTCAACAAGAAAAATGTTTGCTGCGATGCCTGCAACAGTCCAGGTTCTAGACCCTTCAATTTTCTTTAAAATTTTCTTCTGTGCCCACTGAGTCAGTGAGTGGCTCTCATGCATGCCCTGCAGTCGACGGTCATAAAACCATTTTTATACTGACTCGCGGAAGAATTCGATAAGTTGCGTTATCGGCATCTTACGCGAGAATCTAGACAAAGAGTTAATAGACTCCGCACTATTAGATGTCATATAGTGGTATCGATTGCCGGGACAATGAGCTCTTGCCCATCTACCAAACCCAATATTTGTTAAAACCTGCCGTATTCTAGGAACGACAAGACACAAAGCATTGAATGATTCGTTAAAGTCAGACATCCGATAAGATTTACATGTCTTCCACCATAGTGTCTCGTATTCTTTTTTTAGACGACGGTAAACGTAAATTCATCATTAAATGACGACAACACAACCCGTGGTAAACACGTGGAAACACGTTTCTAACACCTACATGTATAGAACTCGCCCTATCGGAAATGATCGCCATATCTGCTATTTCACCAACACACTCTCTAAGCTTTGAGAGAAACCATGTCCAAGATTCACCATCCTCTGATTTTCCTATGCCATAAGCAATTGGTAAAATCTGATTATTTCCATCTATGGCCACTGCCAAAAACAATGTCCCTTTAAATTCATCCTTTAGGTGTGCCGCATCAATGATAACGACCGGTCTTAGATTAAACATAAAGCTACGAATCTGAAAATTAATGATAACAAAATAAGATCAAACCCATGTTATTCTAAAAAAATAAGAACAAGTACAAACGAAAAGGTGTAACTTACCGCAGCACCTAACGCAACAAAAACCATTTCAAAACAACTCTGCTCATCAACCAAGATGTGAGTAACGCTTCCAGGATTTGCAAGCTTCAAATTGTAACAGTATATTGGTAGTTCGGAAAAAGAGTCTCGGGTTGTTCCTTGTAGAAGTTCAAGTGCATGGATTTTACCACGCCAAGCTTGAAGGTTTGTTATCTCAACCTCGAACCTTTGTCTAAAATCTTTGACAATCTCTTTCGCTCGATATATCCTACCACTGTCTTTTAGTTGTTCCTTTAAAAAGTGACCCAAAACCTTTGGGTTAGCCTGACGGAAATGTGGGTGTGTTTGCGTCTTCGAACAGGTGTGTCTATCATTCATATGTTTAACAAAAAATAAACTACCACCAGGAATAGCATATGCCTTAAATCGCCATTCACAACCATCACCCATGCATGACACTTCATACTGTGTCTTAGATGATCTATCAACTTTAAACTCGAAATGCTCTAACAAACATTTCTTTCCCAACTCAAGCTTCATCTCTTCTTTGTTATTGAATATATGACCGGCCTCAAACACTATAGATGAAGAAGCTGATTCGTTGTTAGACGTGGATGATTTTTCAAAATTATTTTCTAAAATAGGACACTCGTCGTTTAAAACATCAACACTTTCTTTTACTGAAATATTTAGATCTGGAGTTTTGAAGTTGTTTAAAGAAGAAAAAACAGAGGAACCAACACCAGACTCTTGAATAACATATAATTTATATCATTCAAAAGGATTCTGCATCGCCAAATCAAAAAAAAAATCTAACATCTCGATCATTAATTATATCGATCGGATCAGTAAACGTAGACATCCGGTATGACAACCGTGTAATGTTTGGTGTATCACACATCTTAGAAACATAGTTTAAAAAACTATTATATGAATGATCTGTTTCAATTTCTAAACCACGTCTCCTTGAATCGCCATCAGTAACATACTCAATGTTTCCGTTAATGACATCACACTTCCCCCCAGTATAAACAACAAACTTGACCCTCATGTTGTGAGATAATTACTAAAAAACAAACTTTTTGAATCTTAGATTTAAACTTCAAATACGGTTTTTCATAATGTATAGTAGTATTTAAATAAGGGATCCCTCTAAATAAATGCAAAACGTCTTAAATTCCTACAAAAACGTCTTGAATTCGTACAACAAACATCTTGAATTCGTACAACAAACGTGTTAAAATAAGAAATCCTGCTCGAGCTGATGTAGCCGGCTAAAGAGAGTAAAATGGCTCAAGCCGGGCGGAAACGGCTCAAGCCGGGCGGAAACATCTCAAGCCGTCTGGAAAAATGGGAAGCCATAACGAAACGTCTCAAGCCGTCTGAAACGTCTCAGCCAAGACGTCCAGACGCCTGACTTTTCTGTCGGACATGTGGCAGCGTTTGGTTGGTCAGCCGCCAAGACGTTTGATTTGGCTATTTTGGAAAAATTGACCAAAACATGGCCATTTTGGCTATTTTCCCAATAAGGAATAAAGAACTGATATTTCGTGCCTACTTGGTTCAATAAAAGTACATAAATTTAGAGTTAAATGTCATTTTAGTCTTTGTGGTTTGGGTCATTTTATCGGTTTAGTCTAAATGTTTCATTTTTCACATGTGGGTCCAAAAAGGTTTCATCGTTGCCATTTTAGTCCATTGAGTTAACTTCATCCATTTTTTCTGTTAACGAGAAGGGCAATTCTGTCATTTTATATGGCCGAATTGCCCTTCTAGTTAACAGAATTACATATAAAATGACTGAATTGCCCTTCTCGTTAAGAGAAAAAATGGATGAAGTTAACCCAAAGGACTAAAATGGCAATGGTGAAATCTTTTTGGACCCACAGGCGAAAAATAAAAAAACATTTGGACTATACTGAAAAAATGGTCAAAACCAAAGGGACTAAAATGGCATTTAACTGAATAGTGAATGTTTATGTTGATATAAATAGTTGGGGTAAGTTGATTGTTAATGATGGCTAACTGTTAAAGATCAATCTTCTATTGAATAAGAGAAAACATACAAACAAGCAAAGAAATACAATGGCCAAGTGTTAAAGATCAATCTTCTATTGCAGGAACAATGAAGGAGAGATATGAGGATGCGATTGTGGCAAAGGCATAATCTACAAGTCTTGAAGATTTTATAATATCGAAATGCTTTGCTCAAAGTCTTGAAAATCTCGAGACAAATGAAGATCTTGATGGAGTAAGTTGTTGATACTACAATTTAGTTAAAAGGAAAATGCCAACAATGAATTTACAAAAGGCTATTATGGAAGAAGTTTAAGAACAACCATAGAAGAAAGAAACACAAAAGCCTATACAACTTAAAAGCTACAGATGACAATTGGTTGGGCTTGGATATCACAATCTCGTACCTGATTATAAAACTAGTCTCATACTTGATCCAAAATTCGTCGGCTATCTATCAAATAACTACTCGTCGGGCATCGGGCATCGGGCATACCTGACAGTTTATTAAACTACCCATTGAGTATATCCTACCCAAAACCCAATCGGGTAGCTATTGATCATTTACATTAATCATAATCACCAAAAAATGTCTCAAATAACTACAACGTGTATAAAAAAACATCCAAATGCATAGATGACAACTAAAGTGTATGCCAAGTTTATATAGTTGTTAACAAAGATCACAAAAAAGTCTATTCCAATCTTGAAGACAAATCTACAGTTTTTTTGCATATCACAAGTTAATATAGCCTCATGTTTACACTCATTCCTTTAACCCATTTTTCTTATATATAAAATAAATAAAAGAATACAACATCAAATAAATTATAACATAAATATGTTAAGCCCTTCTCGTTACATGGTCAAATGTCGCAACCCCCGATCCCTTATCTGTCCCGGGAACGGGCGGCCGCGAGCCAGTTTCGGTGGTATCGCGTATTGTCTTATTTGGCAGCGGAATTTTTCATCAGGACCATAGTTAGGAAATGTGTATCAGAGTAAAACCACAATTTATATATAAATAAACATATTGGGATGAAACCCAAGTTTTTATTACAAGCTGATTTATAGGGATAATTCCCATTTTATTAAAACGCCTTCTTTATTTAGGTAACCTTTATAGCCATTTTTCCAAGCCTTTAGTGCTGTCCAGCTGGCTTCTAATTTGCTTTCACATTGTGTTACCTGAAACGTGTTTTAAAAACATTTGTCAGTGGGAAATACTGGTGAGTGAATCCCAGTTTAATCAAGAATTATTAATTTAATTTAAACTTAACAGTATTGATGGTGATTACAATGTTTATATCTACCCAATTACTCATTCAGTGCTGTCAATCCTGACTGGTGGGTCATATTACACATTGGCTAACTCTTCGTCCAATGGTAACATTACTCACATTTTGTATACAAAACCCCAACATACCAGCAGTAATCGTAGAATTACAAAGACTCAATCACTGCTAAATTGCATTGTAAAATAGTTAAGGTTTTGTAAAAACTGTTTACAAAAAGGAGATTACTCACATTGCTGTCTTAGATTTTCCGTAAGGGTTTCCTGAGAATTATCTATAATTTACACAAATGTACACGCGTTAGTATAATAACCCATTTTAACATTAGTAATACCCTCCCCGAGACGGTATTCCAACGACTACGTCGGGCAGAACCACGACAGCCGTTACGGAACCCTAGATCAATCGGGCAACGTATCTAATACGTATCCAGGGGTTATAATACTTACAACGGAGCAGAACTTCGCTAATTAGGGGGGTATAAGACCCGAGTATTATGCCTATTATCATAAATTCACATTTAGAAAGAAAGATTTGAGCGATTCTGAATGAAACCCGATGGCCTGCTTATATAGTTGCTGAGTCTGGTCCTCTCGCGGCCCGCGTAACACAAGAGAAGGGCCTACGCGGCCCGCGTTGACCCCAGGTCAACGTGTAGCTTGTTCGGATCATCGTCTAGACCCACCACGATGATGACACGTGTCATCACCGGGCTGCACCACCATTCCGATCTCTAGCGGCCCGCGTAAGGGTTGGGCTTAGGCTTACGCGGCCCGCCTCAGACCCAAAACCTGATTTTTTAATTATTTTTTATTAATATTTAGTGTATTCGGGGCTCGTTTTCATGTATGGGTGTATTTTAGGATATATTGGGATATTTTAAAATATATTAGGGTGTCGGAAAAATATTCGAGGGTGTCGGTTTATTTAGGATTGTTACATCGTCCCTACATTGTTTTAGAGCTCATCCTCGAGATCTGTTAGAACAAGTGTGGATATTTCCTTTGCATTTCAGATTCAAGCTCCCATGTGTACTCAGGTCCTCTTTTGGAGTCCCACTTCACTTTAACCAGAACTAATCTTTTATGCTTGAGGTTCTTGACTTTCCTATCTTCAATTTGTAGAGGCCTTTCTACAAACTTGAGTTGTTCATTTACCTCTATATCCTTAAGAGGTACCATTAGCGATTCATTAGCTAGACATTTCTTGAGATTAGATACATGAAACACATCATGTATTCCTGTCATTTCCTCTGGCAGTTGTAGCTGATAAGCTACAGGTCCTATTCTTCTAATAATCTCAAAAGGTCCAACATACCTGGGACTTAGCTTTCCTCTTTTGATGAATCTTACTACTCTTTTCCAAGGAGAGACCTTCAACAATACTTTATCTCCTACTTGAAATTCCAATGGTTTGCGTCGGTTATCGGCATAGCTCTTCTGTCGATCGCGTGCTGCTTTTAGTCGTTCCTTGACTTGAATAATCTTGTCGGTTGTTTCTTGTACTATCTCAGGTCCAGATAATTGCTTCTCCCCAATTTCTGCCCAACAGACTGAGGTTCGGCACTTTCGTCCATAAAGTGCTTCGAATGGTGCAGCATTGATACTTGTGTGATAACTATTATTATAAGAAAATTCTATTAAAGGTAAGTGATCGTCCCAATTACCTCCAAAATCAATTACACAAGCTCTAAGAATGTCCTCCATTGTCTGGATTGTCCTTTCGCTTTGTCTGTCCGTTTGAGGATGATAAGCTGTGCTTAAATTTAACTTGGTTCCCATTGCCTTTTGGAAACTTGACCAAAAATGAGAGGTAAATCGGCTATCTCTATCAGAAATTATTGATAATGGTATTCCATGTAATGAAACAATTTCATTTACATATAATTTAGCTAACTGTTCTATACTGTAGGTTTCTTTCATTGGTAAGAAATGAGCTGACTTAGTTAGTGTATGATCGATGTTGGACCCGAACGAGTCAATCAGAAGAGTCTTTTCTCTGTATCAGAGGCGGAATCAAAGATACAGACGCTCAAACTAATTATAATGCTTCTTTGATTGATTTAACAACGTTTACAACCTGAAAGCAATCTGGCAGCACTTCGTTACAATTTTCAGAACCGTTACCAAATGAATAACAAGTGCACCTATATATAGTGGAGACAGGTTCGCTTATATGGACGTCCATATGAGCGGACCTATTAGCTTATGGTTCGCTTTTATGGACAATGTCCATATAAGCGGACCTACTTGCTAATCCACCAACTTTCGATTCTCGAACCTCGTGCACTGGATATCCTATCCTATTCTATTCTATTATATGATACAAGACGAAGTCAATAGACGTAATGCACTAACAGACTCCCCCTCGGATATTGACGAAGTCTTCAGTGACTATTCTCTGTTATGACACCTTCTTCAGTCTTGATCATTCTACATCCTCACTCAGATTGTAACATTGTAAGCATCTTTCAATCTTTCTCTTTGATCAGCTTCTCTCTTTGACTCTTACATCAGGATCTCATCACTGGTTCTATCATCAACAACTTTATCATCAGCAGGCTCCCCCTTTCGTCAAGCTTCCGTGCTTTTAGGGATCGACACCTAGCTTTCCAGCTACAAGCTCCTCCTAACTTTCAGTTTGTCTTCAGACTCCCCCTTAGACTCAGCTTTCGGGATCATAGTCTGGACTTTTCCTGCAATCACTCATACAACTATAAGTAACAACATTTTAAACTTCCAGATATCGTAATCTGACAATTCAATCTCCTCAAAATCACTTCTCATGAATTTGGCAGTTTCATCGAATCGTATCGGAAACTAACACTTATAACAATATAAGCATCCAAGTCCCCCACAGTTAATCATCTAAGTCCAACTTAATGACCTTGGAGATATCACAAACTATTTTTGAATTTTTGATTTTAAAACTTCAAGTTTCAAATGAATGAACTTGTTTTATTTTCAGAAACACGATCAGCTTACTTAGATTTTGAAACTCAGCACTCAGACATCGGTTGTCGAAAATAAAGCAGAAATCAAAATCTTTTTGTATTTTCTGAAAATATAAAGCAGTAAAGAAATATGTACAAACATATTTACAGACAATATTTTTGTTTTGAGTATGCGTCAGAGGATCATATCAGTTTATGACAAGTCACAAGTACCGTTGAGCTTAATTTCACTTTAAGAATTAAACAATTCACTTAGATTGTCGATATACTTGTCCACTTAAATTTTCATACAAATTTCAACTGATTCAGGATACGAATTATGTATTTTAAGAACTTAAACCCATTCATGTGCCCCACCTCTTGAATATACTCCCGTATCCAGATCCCAATCTTCAGTCTTACAGGTAATTATAACACAAATGATATCTGTAAGGGGTTAATAAATTATGAAGAATCATGAGAGCTCAGGTCAGAACCATTGTTCAGCAGAGAGATCATGACTCAACTTGTGGGTGTGTCCCCTTTAGAGGATCTTTTTTACAACAGCATTGCTAAGCAATTTTATTGTCTTATAATTGATGCTGAGGGTGATGCTGTGTTTCAAGCATTGCGGAAAGTATTATTCGAGGACTAGGTCAGAACTTCCATTCAGCAGAAGTCCTGGAATAATACACCAGATATCACTGAGTATAAAGACCTAGTATATCAGAAAAAGGAACCTTTCAAACGAGATTTTAGGGGTTACCTATATATCCAAGTAGTGTTCCCCACGAAATAAGCAAGTTTAAATTTATGTTTATATCCCGAAAAAGTTTACTAAATGTATAAAAACCTACCGGCACATCATCAGTGAGACTGTTTAACACTATTTAATCATTACAATTCTTTAGCATACTGTAACTGTGTACTGATGTACTATCATTTCCTCTTTTTACGCAAAAACTCAATTTTTGAATTTTATCATGTTTTTGGCTTTTTCAAATTTTCTAATGTTTTTGGATTTTCTAACAATATTTCTCCCCCTAAAATGCAAAACCATTTAAAGAAAATTTGACAACCAATACAGATAGCTTTGTATCGCCATCCATTTTCTGCTAACTATGCTCTGTTTTGCAGAAAAACTAATATAAAGTACCCCCATGATTTACAACCCATTGATTTTCGACAGTTTGAAAACCGTTTTTCAATCTTGTGAAAGTAATCATGTTTGTTCTGCCGTGAGGGTTTCGGCGTATTCAATCAACATTTATTCAAACAAAATTAAAAACAAACATATTTTTGGTTTTTAATTTTCAAGTTTTTAGGTTTTTGACAATATTGTTTATTAATGTACAAACATCACTAAAACTAAACTCCCTGTTCAACCAAACCAGGGTCCTGCAACCTCTTCCTGTGCCAGGCTGCTCCAGCTACCATTCTTACAATCTTCAGTTTCATTGAGCACCTGCACATTCAAACTTTATCAATCATTTGAACAATTTAGCCAAGGTCTGTTGGACCTTAGGCATTTCAACACAATAATGTTCATTTAATTTCGGAAACTCTTTGTCAGTTAAAACTTTTTCAGCGTTGACTTCAACTTTCTCATCTTTTTCCGACGTCACTTGTTTCTTAGCACTCCACATTTGACCTTCCGGAGTACCTCTTTTGTAAAAATTTGTCTCTTTTTGAACCTTTTGATCTTGAACAACATTTTTAGGTTTCCAAAACTCTTGAGATTTTGTCATATCAACAGATGTTCTACAACTCTGTGTTATTCTGAATCTGGGTGTGTGAGAATTCCAGGTGTGTCTTGAATCGAACCTGTTCGGGTTTGATTTCCAATTTTGATTTGAAGCAAACTTGTTTGTATTGTACCTCCAAGTTTGTTTCGAATCAAATCTGGTTGACCTCGGTTTCACATCCTCAGATTTCTGTTTTTCAACATCAACAGGCTTTGGATTTGGACACTTTCGTGCAACATGTCCAATTTGATCACATTTAAAACATACTTTCTTTGAAACATCCTTGGCCTGTTGTTGTTTCTTTTTCATAGCATCAAACTCTTCATTAGACTGTTGTCCAAATTTGAGTTTTTCCTCTTCTTTCAAGCTTTTCCCTTGAACAAAACTCATCTTTTGTTGCAAATTTTGTTTTTTACTTTGATTCCAATTCCTTTTCTTTTTATAACCCAAACCAGCCTTCATGTTTTTCTTCTTAAAACCAGGTTTGTTATAAGAAGATTTATGACCTTTACCAGCAAACTTTGGAATCTCAGACTTCTCAATCTCAACCATTTTGAAAACTTTATCAACCTTTTCTGAAATCACATTCTGAATCGGGAATACAACATCTAAGAATAATTTGTCCGATCCAATCATGGTATAAACCAATCCTTTTGAATCATCATTCAAATTTTTCTCGGATTTTGTGTTTTTCAGATAACCGTCATAAAGATTTCCTTCATCTTCATCCTGTGATTCAGACTTACCTTTTGTAGACTCATCTTTCAAAACGCTTTCAACGACCTTACTTACCACCTCTGAATCATTAGTATCATCAGATTTGGAGTAAGTCACATCGATACTTTCAGGTAACTGGTCAGCTATGTTCAAACCCTTTGCCACCTTTTCTTCATCATAAAAAGTATAATTGTTTCTCAATGGTGGTGGTACCTGATGAAACTCTGAACCAATACCCTTTTTGCAATTTTCAGTATCTTTGTCATCTGGTGTGATGTTGAAAATGCGTTCGAGAATGTACGAAGAGTTATGATAACTTTGAAGTTTTGTAACAACCTTTTCTTTTTTAGCCAAGACTTGTTTAAGACTAGCAATTTCATCAACACATTTGTTGAATTCAATTTGCTTTTCTTTAAATTTTCTTTCATACATTTCTTTAGTGACTAAAGTTTCTGACAATCTTTGATCAAAACTTTTGACTTGGCTCTTCAAAGTATCATAAGCTTCTTGTACTCTCTAACTCGACCACTTTAAAGAATCATACTGTTTTTGTGAATCTTGAAATTTAGATTCTTTTTCAACACAATCGACACATTTTGCTGAACACAGTTGTCTATAAACATCATTATCCTTTTCAAGATCTTGACATTTCTGTGTCAATTTTTCAACTTTTAGTTTCAAAATTTCTTCTTTGTCAACCATTTCTTTACATTTTATTTTGAAAACATTTTCAAACTTGGTTGCTTCGATTTCTTTTGCTTTTATTTTGTCATCTTTTTTAATACAGGCTTTGCACATTTCTATGCAATTCCTGCACTTGTTCTCATTGTTATCAACAATTACAACATTCGATAGATCAGAAGATTTTCTAACCTCAGTCTCATTCAGCACCGGTTCTTCTGATTCAACTTTCTGATCTTTCTCCTTTTCTTCTTTCTGAGCTTCTTCATTCTTCTGTTCTTCTTTAGCTTTCTGTTCCTCTTCAGCTTTCTGTTCCTCTTCAGCAGCAATCTTCACAACAGTCTTTACTTCTTCAATCATCTTCTTCAATTCTTCTTCTTTTCGTTTCTTCATTTCTACCACATTCGGTAGACTTGCTTCACAAACCTCTCTTATCTTCTTCTCCAAATCAGGCAGATATGCTTTATCAGATAACCTTCGTGTGTTGAAAGTCGCCTGCCTTGGAACCAAATTTGTTACGGCTTCGAAATCCACTTTTGATGGGTCAACAACTGGATTACCCCGTGGATCCATGTAACATTCCAACTCTTCATTCCATCTTTTTGCTCTCTGAGCTTCTTTGAATGGTTCATTTAATTTTCCGATTTCCCATCTTGCATAATCTGCTTTCCAATATCTATCAGGATCAGCATCAGCCACAAATGCATATCCAACTGCATCTTCTTCGGGGCAAACCTGACTCCAGTCGTAACCTTCATCATCATATATAACTGCAAGAGCCCTTGATTTTTCTTCAGGCTGTTTCAATCTTGGTGGCTCAGACTTGTTCTGATGATAAATCGCCTTCTTGTAATAATCTTCATTAAACGGATTTGCAGAATCATCATCAGCATACGCATTTCTGCACTCGCGCTTAAAGTGACCTCTTTGTTTGCATTTGAAGCATGTCACCTTAGATTTATCAAATCCCAGTTTGGTAGATGGTCCACCAATTGACTTTCTCCCCGTGATCTCCATGAACCTCTGTGCCCGACGAACAGCACTGGCCATGCACCATCTTATATCCATCAGTTCCATTTCCTCAGGGTCTAATTGATCATAATCTTCTTTTGTCAAGTTGGTGTTGCCAATCTTCCCTGCAACGAGGCTTTCATACGATTCAAGTACAGATGCCAAGAAAACCATCTGTTGTTTTGCCGACTCTTCGCTGAAATTCTGCCCATTCTTCAGATCCACTGCGATATTACACTGAAATAAATTCTTTGAAGCAGATTGGTCTGAAACTGTTAAAGAAGATCCACTGTGAAAACCACTGTGAAGACTTTCATTGTTCACTGAATTTGAACTTTCTGTAGAAAATGTTGTTTTTGGAGATCCAGCCTGTGGTGCATTTCCTCTGTAGTAAAGCTCCACATTTTGCTGATAAGCTGGATTGTTGACTTTAGATCTCTTTATCTCCAACTCATGGCTTTCAAGCCTTTCAATCAACAAATCCACTTTCAAATCTTCAGGCTTGATTGTGTTTTTCAACATTAGAGCGAAGTATTGCCACTCTTGATCATTTGGTAATGAATCAAACAATTTATCCACCAAATCCTCTTCAGAATATGTGATTTCATGTCTGGCTAACTCCATTTTCAGATGCCCAAATCTTTCGATCATTCTACAAACAGATTCATTTTTCATACAACTGAATAAATCAAACTCTTTACGCAACAATTTCTTTTTGTTTTTGACAATTTCATTACTTCCTACACACTTTCTCCCTAACGCTTCCCACAAACTCTTTGAAGTTTTCTCTTGTTCAAGTAACGAGATAATATCCTCTCTCACTGACTGTTTGATTAATGTGATCATTTTAGATTCAGCCACAACATTTTTTATATCTATGTCTGAGAAATCCTTCGCATCTATTAACTCTCCTCCCTCTTTTACTGGTTCAGTGTATCCATCTGTCATTTTTATCCAACTTTCAGGAGCGAAAGCTTTTACCCAACCCTCAAATCTGTTTTTCCACCAGTGATAATCTTCCACTTTCATTAGCTTTGGTGGCTTCTGTTGGCTTCCATACATGTTCTCAAACTTCAAATTCTCCGAAATCTCTCTTGAATATTCTTTCATCTCAGATCTTCTATCTGACGATTCGGAAGTGAACGCTTTGTAGAATGTGTTGTAAAATTCTTCACTGTTGCTTGACATCTTCAATTACCTGAAAGCAAACGAAAACAACTAATCAGTTTAAATGACCTGAGAAAATGTGAACGTGTGAAACGGTTGACTCGATCTAGAACTCGTGTCGAAAATTTGTGGACTCGTTTCAATGTCGTTGAAGTGAAATCACTGAATGACAAGACTTGATCGGAACCAAATAGATTTAATTTGGGCTTTAGAATGATGTGAGCCGTGCACTTCTTTATATGGGCTGTAACTATGACACACTTGGGCCAAGACTTGATCCGTTAATGATGATGAAACAAGTGGGCTTGATTATGATTAAGCCATTTTAAACCACGACAACTATGATTGGACCTTTCCTTCCACTAATCCGACAACTTGATACTTGATTGAGCAGCCTTTTGAATTTATAAAAATCACATGCACTGATTTTAATTGGGCCGCAATAAAACTGATTACGTAAATTCTATAATTGCCGACAAATTTTAATACACAGCACAAACTATTGGACCGATGATCATCAATCACGTGAACTGACACACGCAATTATGAGTTCATATGAGCGGAATCTCTGATTTGATGACAAATAAGCGGACCAGACTATGTCCAGATAAGCGGATCTATCAATTGTTCGTTCAAGCGAAAGTCAATTGTTCGAATAAGCGAATCTAATATGTCCGAATGAGCGGAACTACACAGTTCGGATGAGCGAACCCTTTGAGCGGACCTATGTATTTTGGAGCGAAACTAGTAAAGTCCACAAGAGCGAAACACCTGTAATATTCACAAAAGCGGACCCAACTGATTATTACAATGAGCGAACCACAAGAGCGGACCTCAACTAAATGTAAACACAAGCGGACCTCTTGAGCGAACCTACAACAAATATGTTTCTAAAAGTGGACCTCTAGAGCGGATCTATGTAGTTTAGAGCAAAACTAGTGTCTTTGAAGCGAACCTAGATGGTCATAAAAGCGGACCTATCCACTATCCGAATAAGCGGAACCACATCCGAAGGTTATTTTGTCCATTTTTAGGTTGAATTTTAACATGAAACTTTCAAGGGTTTGTTATTATCCACTAATACACATTCTGTGAAAAATTTGGCCGATTTTAACCGTGGAAACTTGTTCAGATCGAAAAAGAAGGTGTAGAAGACAGAAAACTGATGTAATTGAGCTAAACTCTTCCTCCTGAGCTCTGATACCACTTGTATGATCGATGTTGGACCCGAACGAGTCAATCAGAAGAGTCTTTTCTCTGTATCAGAGGCGGAATCAAAGATACAGACGCTCAAACTAATTATAATGCTTCTTTGATTGATTTAACAACGTTTACAACCTGAAAGCAATCTGGCAGCACTTCGTTACAATTTTCAGAACCGTTACCAAATGAATAACAAGTGCACCTATATATAGTGGAGACAGGTTCGCTTATATGGACGTCCATATGAGCGGACCTATTAGCTTATGGTTCGCTTTTATGGACAATGTCCATATAAGCGAACCTACTTGCTAATCCACCAACTTTCGATTCTCGAACCTCGTGCACTGGATATCCTATCCTATTCTATTCTATTATATGATACAAGACGAAGTCAATAGACGTAATGCACTAACAGTTAGTCTATCTACAATCACCCAGATTGTATCATTACCTTTCCTTGTTTTGGGTAATTTAGTAACAAAATCCATTGTTATCAATTCCCATTTCCATACAAGCATTTCTAACTGTTGTAATAAACCGAAGGGTTTCTGATGTTCAGCTTTAACTTGTGAACATGTTAAACATTTAGAAACATAGGCTGCTATGTCCTTCTTCATTCCTATCCACCAGAAATTTTTCCTTAGATCCTAGTATATTTTATCATTTCCTGGATGCATCGTATACTTAGACTTATGGGCTTCTTCTAAGATACGATGACGTAGGTTTCCTAATTTAGGTATCCACATTCTTTTCTTATGGAATCTCCAAATTCCATCTGTTCCTTGTTCTAATTCCTTAATCATACCTTTTAATTTTTCAGTATCCTCCTTGATTACTGATTGTTGTGCTTCTCTTATTTGATCATTTAAATCTATTTGTAGATTTAATTTAAGAGAACGTACCCTTTTTGGCTTTTCATGATACTTTCGGTGTCACACCCCGACCACGTAGAACATACAAAACGTGGCGGAAACATCGGGGAGTGTTGTAACAGAATTAATGTTTCACAACCATGGAAATTAAAGTTTCGCTTTATTGATTATTGATACACTCTAATTTACACATATTTTAGTCCCCCGTTTTACCCCTATTTTATGCGTTTTTGGCCGTAAAACCGTCGTTCGGATACTTATTTATCTACATTTGTGTTTACAGGCCTAAAACTGCATTCCAGACAAGATGATACCAAAAACGAGGACTTTCCGGACAAAACAACAAATCTGCGGACATTCTGTTAAGGATTCTGATCTGGGCCTGTGGAACGACCGTTCCACCTGATGCACGACCGTGCATCTCCGACAACACTGATCATCTCGGCAATGAACGGTAGGTGCGGCTGGGCGTTCCAGGGAAAACAAGCGACTTGGTGAAGAACGGTCGTTCCTCACATGGAACGACCGTGCGTCTCCGGTGAAACAACAGAGTCTCGGAACTGAACGGTAGGTGCGACTTGGCGTGCAACATGAAGCTCGGAACTGAACGGTCGTTCCGTCCCGAAGAACGACCGTGCTATTTCAGATCTGGTCAACGATCCGATGACGTATGCGGTATGGTGACCCATGACCAATAATTGAATAAAGTGAACGGTCGTTCCTCAGGGAGAACGACCGTGCATCAGCAAAAAAGTATAAAAACACAGCAGAAACTTTCTGCTCGATATTCTGGATTTTTGGAGAGCTCTCAGGCGATTTTCAGGCTCCGGAGGCATTAGCTTTCACCCGGATTCAAGCCACATTATCCCGATTAGCTCGATTACTACCCGGATCCTTAGTCTAGTACTTGTTTATGGTTTGATTTTCTAATCTTTCCAAGTTTTTGTTAATCTTTCAAGTACTTAGATTATGATTTATGTTTTATTGTAGCCTTTGGGCAAAAACACAACAATCCCTTGCTAGATTGTAACCATTAATGTGTTAAACTTTGTTTGTAATGACATTTGAAGTATTTTCTATGTTAATCTTTGATGATTAGTTTGCAACCTTGTTATTGATATTGAATTCTTGATTATAAGTAATTATGTTGGATGATTGGTGCTTGGTTAGTTAAGATAGTTGAAAAATGAAGCTTAATTAATCTTGTATTAGTAAACTTTGAATTTGGTTAACTAGTTTAACTTGGTTTAAATGTATGCATCATGATACTAGAAATGGTTAGTGATTTAATAAAATGTAATTATTGTTAATCAAGAAAGCTTGCCGTCACGTAAGGACCTAAACGGGTTAGATGGTGTCGTTATGAATTCTTGCCATGATTTGTTAGCTTAGTTAGTAGTTTAGGCCAAAATTGCTATCTTAGTGAATTATTGTGCAAGATTTGTAAAATGAACTCGGTTGTGATTTAATCTAGTTTATGCTTATCTCGGTGGTTGCATTGTGTTTATCGGTGTCGCTTTCCTTGTTTAAGTGAGGTTAGAATAATCCTAACGGCTGCCTAACTTATTTTTAAGAGATTTTCATAGACATTTATCAATCGCACGTTAAAGAACAATTTTAGGTGGTTAAAGTGTGTCTATCGTTTTAACTTTCCGAATGATTGTCATGTTAGGATTCCCGAAAGGGATACTAATTGTTTTAAATTGGAAAATTGATCGAATGCTTCTAGTGCCAAAACTGACTTAGTTGACATGCTGTGGTTGTGTATTTAGCAAGGCTTTTTATCTACTTTCTATTATGTTTTTATTATGTATTTGGTTATGTTACTTTAGTTTAGTTTAAATCAACAAAACCTATGTTTTTACCGGTAGTTTAGTGACAAAGGTCTAGTACAAATTCTCCGCCCATTTCCTTGGATCGATACTTGGTTCTTACCAATACTTTATTACATATATGACGGGGTACACTTGCCTCTTTCGTGTGTGTTTTGATGTAAAAGTAATAATCACTTTTATAAATTTAAAACCCAATCGTGTGTAATTCATAGCAAATATTATGTATATATACGCACACGTCAATTATAAGTGTTACAATGACTTAACAAACAAAGAAATACAACATAATTAACTAGTCTTGCATCTTTTATTGTCACTAAAGCCCAAGTCTGTCTATATGTATCTTGATCATCTTATGCAACAGCTCCTGAAAAACACATGTGAAAATAGGTACGTCAGCATAAAAATGCCTGTGAGATACATAGGTTTTGTGAAAAATGAGATTCATGACTTATGTTTAAGAAAATGTTTAGTCATGAACCTTTTTGTTTGCTTTGTCTTTATAAATCATTTGAAAAAAATAATAAGTTCAGATGATATGTATAAATAAGAATAATGTATGGTTAAATGAATAACCATGTAGAAATGAGTTTGTATAAGATAAGTTGTTTGTAAATCAATGTCTTGTGAAAAGTATGATATTTGTAATAAATGTTATATATCTTAAACTGAAATGATTCAAATAACGCTACAATATGTGATATCATACAAACACTTATATATAGGAAGTACCAGCGGCGTATCCACCATGCTTGTATCATATTACACACGCATCGTTACTTAATCACTTAATCAAACCAAACCAACCAATGTAAGAAGTCTATGTTTAATTCAATTGTCAAATGTATTAAATAATATGTCAAAGTGTTCATGTCAAGATGTAAATCATGTAGTATGTAAAACCAATGTCAAAAGTGTTTGTGTCAAATGTAAATCATGTCAAAATGTCTATGTCAAATATCCATGTCAAATGTCTATGTCAAATGTCTATGTCAAATATCCATGTCAAATGTCTATGTCAAATATCCATGTCAAATGTCTATGTCAATTATCCATGTCAAATGTCTATGTCAAATATCCATGTCAAATGTCTATGTCAAAATGTCATGTATGGCAAGTGAAATGTCTCAACTAAACCATATGCACAAAAACAAAGTATTGAAGTAAAACTTGGTTTAAATCAAAGCTATGTTTTGTGTAAATGCATTCAACTATTTAATATGAACATTTATGCGGTATTGTGAAAATGCATACATCCAAGCCTTGAGACAGACGGATAACTATGTAAAAGTGAGTTATCAAGAGAATATGTATTCGGATTCGGTCATTCCTTTCATCCCCTTTCCCTGGGATGTCCGGAACGGGATTTGTCAAGTCCTATGGTACCACTACCTACTACCGAGCGGCATGATCGGTGTTAATGAATGTATTGTCCCATGTAAACAAACCAAATGTCATACCAAAATGTAAGCATGTGATGAAAACAATGTACTAAGTATGCACGCAATGGACATACATAGCATAAAATGTAAATGTAAAACGATGTACTAAGTATGAACTAAATGGACATACATAGCATAAAATGTAATGAAATCATGTACTATAATGTACTAACGAACATAGCAGTATATGATGTGAAAACAGGAAAGCATGAAAGTAACAAGTAGGCACATGTGTTCCACCCCAAAATGTTTGGAAAACAGTAAAAGAGGGGTCTATGTACTCACTTGAGATTGCTCAGAAGTCCTAAGATAACCACCAAGCAACGCTAGAGATCACGGAAATCAAACGGCACCTAATATAGGTAACTATGTTAATAACCGGACCTAAATCGGATGATTGGATAGAATGCGGGTTCGTAAACCAAACGAGTATAGAGACTCGTGTCATATGGTTTAACAAAGCCTACATACTAACTGAAACTTAACCTAAGTGTTTACGACCCATTACGACTCGTTTAGGTAGCTTATGCTACTTTAACGCGTCGTTTGCGTGAAACGCGTTCGGACCGCCTAACTAGTCCTATGACAAGTGTTATATGCCTAAACATGTTACATAATCAGTTATGTGACAAAAGTTTAGGTTACATATGCTTAATTACCAATTATACATGAAAAGGGTATTCTGGTAATTTACCTAAGGCATATAAACTACCTATCATACAACTACTTAAACGATGTGACCATAGGGTATAACCTCGGAAGGTTATGCCCTATACTAGGGTCACCTAATGTATTTGGTCGGATCCTAATGATCGACCAAACTGGGTCGGGTTCGATGGTATAGGCGATTTATTAGATCGCCTACCCTACGGCCCTAGACAACGTGGTAATCAGTGGGCATAGTCCCAAGGGACTATGACCAACGTGATTACACTCACGTTGCGAAGTTCAAACGAACTTCGCATTGACCATTACTGGTCAACGCTGAAAGTCAAACAAAGTTTGACTTTCTGACTCGAAAAGCAGTAAAATAAGGAAAAGAACGAAAGAATACTTACGAAGGGTCCCCGAATGCTAATCCCGATCCAAGAACTCAGGTATGAAACAATGGTTTCAACTTAGAGCTCTCAAAATCAGAATTCTAGTGCTTTAAAACAATGAAAGGCATGGGGTATATATAGTTTTCGGTGAACCGTTGAGATCGTTTCATGGAAACCGTGATTCGATCACATCCGTACACTTGTTGAAAGGTTATGGAAGCTACATATGATCCTTATCTTAGTGACTAAGCAACTTAGAACATGTGGTGAAGGATCAATCAGCTGCAACTTGTGTTTAGAAACATTGAATCTGATCTGATAGGCAGTCGCGTAGCGCGACGTGTAAGCCCTATGGGCTCGCGCTACGCTAGCACTCACCTGAATCAGAAAAGTTTCAGAATTGGCAGAAATGGTCCCTGAACGTGTTTAAGGCCTTTTTCGATGCGTTTGAACCCCGTTAACCTCAATTCAAGGCTCTAAAATGAAGTTAAAGTATAGGGAACTCAAAACATGCTCAAAAATATGCCGGAGGTTGGTTCGTTTGGCCGTACGAACGCGATGTTCGCTTAATTACGACGGAATGCGCATAAGCGCGAAAAACGATCCAAATGACGCGACGAATGGATTTTTCTTAAGGCGAACACTAAAATATAATATAGTCATGCTTACATAAATTTTTGGATGTCCGGATGTATTCAGAACGTAAGTTATGCGCGAAAATGCAAACTTGTGCACTTTTTGACACTTTTAGTCCCTGAATGACCCAAAAGTTTATTTTAGCACACCGAACCCCTCAAAGCCTATTTCTAAGCTATGTAAAGGATATATATATGGTATGTTTAACTTATGGTCATGTTCCGGAATGTCTGTTACAGTTCAAATTGGCATACTTTCGCAGTTTTGTCAACTTTAGTCCCTGTAAGCGATTTAACTTGATTTTGCCATACCAAAGCCTTTAAAACTTATTTCTAAGTTATGTAAAGGTTATATATGGTATGTTTAACTTATGGTCATGTTCCGGAATGTCTGTTACAGTTCAAATTGGCATACTTTCACAGTTTTGTCAACTTTAGTCCCTGTAAGCGATTTAACTTGATTTTGCCATACCAAAGCCTTTAAAACTTATTTCTAAGTTATGTAAAGGTTATTTAAGGTATGTTAAGCTTATGTCACTATTCCAGAGTGTTTGTTGCATTAAACTGGTTATATTTACGCATCGGTGCGCGTATAACCTTCCAGAAAGCGATTTAGAGTTTGAAATTGAACAAGAATTGATATGTGCAAATGATACACATATTTTTACAAATCCCAAGTATGAAATATAATATTTCATTGGTTCGGTATTTGTTTGATGGCCGTGGAGGCACAGGTGTTACATTCGGCTTAAAGCATCAGCAACTACATTCGCTTTTCCTTCATGATACTGGATATCACAATCATAATCACTAAGCAATTCCATCCAATGTCTTTGTCTCATGTTCAACTCCTTTTGCCCGAAAACATATCTTAAACTCTTATGATCTGTGAATATGGTAAACTTACTGGCATAAAGGTAATGTCTCCAAATTTTTAAAGCAAAAATTATTGCTCCTAGTTCTAGATCATGGGTTGAGTAATTTTCTTCATGATTCTTAAGTTGTCTAGATGCATATGCTATAACCTTTTGGCGTTGCATCAACACACATCCATAACCTAATTTGGAAGCGTCACAATAGACTTCAAAGTCTTCAGTTCCTTCTGGTAACGCTAGTATGGGTGTATTAGTTAATCTTTGCTTAAGAATTCTAAATGCTTCTTCTTGTTTCGGTCCCCATTTATGTTTAATGGATTTACAGGTTAACTTAGTTAAAGGACTGGCTATTCTAGAACAATCTTGAATAAACCTTCTATAATAACCGGCCAATCCTAAGAAACTTCTAACCTCAGTTGGTGACTCAGGGGTTTTCCATTTAGTTATCGCCTCGATCTTTGTTGGATCCACTTGAATTCCTTCATGATTAACTAAATGTCCAAGAAATTGTACTTGCTTTAACCAAAATTCGCACTTTGAAAATTTAGCGTAAAGCTTTTCCTTTCTTAATAGGCTTAAAAGTGCGTGTAAATGCTTTGCATGATCCTCTTCACTCTTAGAGTAAATTAGAATATCATCTATAAAAACAATTATGAATTTATCCAAATATGGCTTACATATTCGGTTCATCATGTCCATAAATGCGGCTGGGGCATTGGTTAGACCAAATGGCATGCCAGTAAATTCATAATGACCATACCTTGTTCTGAATGCGGTTTTAGGAATGTCCTCTTCTTGTACCTTTAATTGATGATATCCTGACCTTAAATCGATTTTAGAGAAAAATCGAGCTCCTTGCAGTTGATCGAACAGATCATCGATTCTTGGTAATGGGTACCGGTTCTTAATCGTGACCTTGTTTAATTCACGGTAGTCAATGCACATACGCATTGATCTGTCCTTCTTTTTAACGAATAAAATCGGTGCTCCCCGTGGTGATGAGCTTGGTTGTATGAATCCTTTTTCCAATAATTCATCTAATTGTTTCTTCAGTTCCTGCATCTCTGTTGGTACCAAACAGTAGGGTGCTTTGGCAATCGGGGGTGTTCCTGGTAGCAGGTGAATTCTGAATTCAACTTCTCTATCCGACGGTAGTCCTGGTAATTCTTCTGGGAATACATCTGAAAACTGAGACACTACTGGAATGTCTTTTAGTTCTTTTCCTTTAGTGTTAGTGATTATAGAAATCTAATACACTATAGATCCTTTTCTTATATAGCTTGCAGTTTTCATTACAGAAATGAATTTTGTGGACCTAGAGGGCTTATCTCCTTTAATTGTGATCTTTTTACCTTTTGGTGAATTTACTTGAATTGACTTCTGATCACATAAAATACTGGCTTTATTAGCTATTAACCAATCCATTCCTAAAACGACATCAAATCCTGCCAGATTCATTGGGTAAAGGTTTGCCATAAACTTTTGATTTAAAATTTCTATTCTTGCTCCCCGCAAGATTTTAGAAATCCTAACAGTTTCTCCATTAGCTGTTTCTACTAGACATTCTTGTGGTAGTTTAGTTAATGACTGATTTAGAAGTTTGCAAAATGAAGTATTAATAAAACTTTGGTTTGCACCAGAGTCAAATAATACTTTAGCAAAAACATCATTAACTAAAAACGTACCAGCTATGACGTCCGGAATCATCTTAGCTTCATCTGCGGTTAGAACAAATGCTCTAGCATTTTTAGTGTTCTTATTGTTCACTGCTGGAGCCAATTTTGGATAGTTTGGCTTGATATGACCTTGTTCCCCACAATTGTAGCATACCCTATTGTTGGCTTTCCTCATGCAGTCTTCTTCCTTGTGACCTGATATTTTGCAGAAATTGTAGTATATGGAGCATCTTCCAGAATGCTTCCTTTTGGAATGCTTGCAACAAGGTGCAGAGGTAGAACCTATATTCCTACGGTTATAATTCCCAGTACGGAATTCTTGGGTAAGCCTTTGGGCTAGGTTTTTCCTCTGGTCTTCTTCTCTAGTACGGACTAATTCATCTGTCAAGGTATTGGCTAGTTCTACAGCTTCTTCTATGGTTTGAGGTCTAGCTGCCTTGACTACATACCTAATTTCTCCAATTAATCCCCAGATATAACGGGAGATTAATACCGGCTCTGGTGATGCAAGGGTTGGTACTATTATAGCATATTCAAAGAATAACTTTGTGTACCCCTTACTATCCACTCCATTCATCCTAAGGTTTAGAAATTTGTTTGCTATTTGTTCTTTTTCATTAGGAGGACAAAATTTCCTTACTACCATGTTCCTAAATTCTTCCCATTCCATATTGTATACCCTATCACTTCCTTTTGACTGGAGGATAGTGTTCCACCATTCTAAGGCTGAGTTCTTAAACAGATTAGAAGCAAACATTATCTTGTCTTCTTCCGCACATTTGCTTATTTTTAGAACAACCTCAGTCTTTTCTATCCAGCGTAGAGCTGCAATAGGTTCTTCATTGCCCGATAATTCTATTGGTTTACAGGACCAAAATTCTTTGTAAGAACAACCATAAGGCATGGTTCTTCTTCTTTTGGGAATGGGCGCTTGAAGTATAGGGTCATTGTTTATGGTGTGTTCTGGTTCAATTGGTCGCTTACTGCTATGTTTACTTTTATTATTCGCTTCCTGAACCGTTTGAAGAATAAATGGCATTGCATCTATAATTCCTTGTGCCACTATGTGTTGGATAGCACTATTATCCACTTGGTTTCCATTGTTATTGACGCTCGGATTCTCATTAACCAAGTTAATGTTACTTTGGTTATCGTTATTCAGATTTCCTTGATTTCCTTCGTCGGCCATCTGAATTTTAAACATTTACCACATATTAATATAACAAAATAATATTTTAATATAGTCAATCACATGACACACATTTTAGCCAAAAGCGTCGATCATTGCAACTTTACTCTATTCATATACCATGCGTTTATTACACACCAGTACTGAAATAAAAATTACAATACCGACTGAAGTAAAATTACACTAATAATAGTAGGCATCCGTACACACATATTTTATTTTTATTGTATTTTATTATTATTATTATTACAATTACCATTTCCACCATCACATCTACGGATATGGATTCATCCAGAAATCCATATTGCGCTCGTCATACTTCCGGACGAGTTGCTCTCCCACCTGTCTCATTCGTTCACTATTCTCTAAAATTTCCTCACCAAATGTCCTAAGTTCTAGTACGTTTTCTGCACTCATTGGGGTGCAGGTTCTAGGACTGGGTTCGGAATCTGGGGTGCGGGTTCCTGATATGGGGGTGTAGGTGCCTGGAATTGGTAAGGATCTTCTAAAATTTCCCTAATATATTCATCGTGGAAATAGGGATCTGAAGGGTCCAAACCTAGGTAGGCTCCTACGTTTTGCATGGGTGTGTCTTCATGTATCGGGTAGCGTTGCACATAGTCCCTAACGTCATCCCACCAGGGGTCGTAATTTGGGTCTAGGGGATTTGGTGCTGGTGCCCTAGGTATTTCTTCCGGATTGAAGTCATGCATCTCTACTTGGTTTTCAGGGTTTTCTATCTCCATCGGTTGGTCAGGGATTGGTAGTTGTGGTTGGGGTGCTATTATCTGTTCCAGATTAGGGTCAGCTGCAGTGGTTGCTAGTATGTGGATGTTGGCTATTCCCCTATTGATCATATCCTGGGCATAGGCATCTGTCTCTCTCTTGACTGCTGCTAGTGCTCTCTGGTCTTGTAACTTTTTCATACGTTTTCTACGCTCGTGTGCCCCTCTACTGAACCATCCCCTCTTTTTTCTGAGGAAATGGCTCTTCTGACTGAGCCTTAAACACAAAGATTCCTTCTTCCGTATCAGCAGAGTACCCTGAGAGGGCAGGCTGAGAAGAGGAGGTGCCTTCGCTTCTAGGCGAACCAGACAATTGACGATACGCGTCAAATGGTCCTTGATCGCTCATACTGTAAACTAACAAATAGTCAAATAACACATAACAAACAAATACAGTTATGCACGTATTCCCGTAATTTATTTCCTAACAGATTAAATTTTAATGTCAGCGGAACACTTCTGTGGCTGAATCAGTGGCTTAGCTCTGATACCACCTTCTGTCGCAACCCCCGATCCCTTATCTGTCCCGGGAACGGGCGGCCGTGAACCAGTTTCGGTGGTATCGCGTATTGTCTTATTTGGCAGCGGAATTTTTCATCAGGACCGTAGTTAGGAAATGTGTATTAGAGTAAAACCACCATTTATATATAAATAAACATATTGGGATGAAACCCAAGTTTTTATTACAAGCTGATTTATAGGGATAATTCCCATTTTATTAAAATGCCTTCTTTATTTAGGTAACTTTTATAGCCACTTTTCCAAGCCTTTAGTGCTGTCCAGCTGGCTTCTAATTGGCTTTCACATTGTGTTACCTGAAACGCGTTTTAAAAACATTTGTCAGTGGGAAATACTGGTGAGTGAATCCCAGTTTAATCAAGAATTATTAATTTAATTTAAACTTAACAGTATTGAGGGTGATTACAATGTTTATATCTACCCAATTACTCATTCAGTACTGTCAATCCTGACTGGTGGGTCATATTACACATTGGCTAACTCTTCGTCCAACGGTAACGTTACTCACATTTTGTATACAAAACCCCAACATACCGGCAGTAATCGTAGAATTACAAAGACTCAATCACTGCTAAATTGCATTGTAAAATAGTTAAGGTTTTGTAAAAACTGTTTACAAAAAGGAGATTACTCACATTGCTGTCTTAGATTTTCCGTAAGGGTTTCCTGAGAATTATCTATAATTTACCCAAATGTACACGCGTTAGTATAATAACCCATTTTAACATTAGTAATACCCTCCCCGAGATGGTATTCCAACGACTACGTCGGGCAGAACCACGACAGCCGTTACGAAACCCTAGATCAATCGGGCAGGGTATCTAATACGTATCCAGGGGTTATAATACTTACAACGAAGCAGAAATTCGCTAATTATGGGGGTATAAGACCCGAGTATTATGCCTATTATCAGAAAATCATGTTTAGAAAGAAAGATTTGAGCGATTCTGAATGAAACCCGATGGCCTGCTTATATAGTTGCTGAGTCAGGTCCTCTCGCGGCCCGCGTAACACAAGAGAAAGGCCTACGCGGCCCGCGTTGACCCCAGGTCAACGTGTAGCTTGTCCGGATCATCGTCTAGACCAGCCACGATGATGACACGTGTCATCACCGAGCTGCGCCACCATTCCGATCTCTAGCGGCCCGCGTAAGGGTTGGGCTTAGGCTTACGCGGCCCGCCTCAGACCCAAAACCTAATTTTTAATTATTTTTTATTAATATTTAGGGTATTTGGGGCTCGTTTTCATGTATGGGGTGTATTTTAGGATATATTGGGATATTTTAAAATATATTAGGGTGTCGGAAAAATATTCGAGGGTGTCGGTTTATTTAGGATTGTTACATCAAAAGCCTTTTTTCGACAATAACAAAGTTTGGGTCAAAATAAAACTTTTTATACGCTACTTAAAAAATTTCATAACAACCAAGTTTAACGTTCCCTAGTTAAAAAATAAATAAAAAGTTGCACTAACTAACCACCATAACTTACATACAAACTTAAGTTTTAAAAGAGATGTTTAACGCCAACTAGACTTTAACTGTAAGAGTATCCTACAAAAGTTTTAACCCGTTTAGCCTTTAGTCATTTCAGAAGCGGTTGAAGGTGGTGTATTCGCCCAAGCTCGCCAAAGACCTAATTGGATGATTTACCTACAATCTTAACCATACAAATTAATCACCACAATGAACATAAACATGAATTCAAAACCTTATCCAACATGGTAAATCATACTTTCAAATACTTTCACACTTATGAACATACTAAGTTGTTTCACAACTTAGTCTCATACCATCCAATTTCCTTCTTTTCATTCTAAAATCTGTCTAAACATTCTTGATGTCAAACTTATTTAATCCAACCCTACCCAAGTTCTACGTCTTGGTTTTTCTTTCATATTGTCATTCTTTACCCATTTGACCCATTTCAACGGGTCTACTTCATACCGTTAGAATGCCACCTAAAGGTGTGTATTCCACATAAACCTTAACTCAATCGACATTATCAACAACTATCAAACAAACTTGTAAGCTTAAAGAAACTTACCTCGGTCTTGTGTTCCTTGCACTCAGAGTCAGCAACAAGGTACTAATGCAGTGACTAAAACTTTTGTATTTTTTATTAACAACATAATTGACTAGGTAAAACTTATGTGTTCTAATAATTGATAACAATGTTTGTTCAAATGCTATGTCGTGATACAAGTATGTCTCATCTGACAAGAGTCTTCCTTCAAATTTTGTAAGATTGGATCAAGATATATTATCACCATTGGCAAGAAAGAAGCAGTTATACACATATGAAACTATGGATTTTAGGAACAAATAAAAACACATGGGTAAGCAGAACTCATAAAAAATACTTTATTTTAGTCATGACTCAAGTTGGTCCACAATATTATACACGATCAGGTTCACTTTGATGATCTAATTTTATTAGGAAATGATTTTTAACATTTGACTTACATATGTTTTTCTTCTTTGCTCTAGGATGAAAATGGGAACAAGACGGTGAACGAGTATGCTTATGAATACAGAATTGGTTATGGTACCTACGGGAAAGTGTTAGGCTCCCAATTTTTTTAATTATGCAAACTTCCACTTTCTAGTCAAAAGTTACAAAAAGTGTGCTAATAAGATTCACTCATCTGGCTTATATTCGTAACATATCCTTTAGGTAGTGTTTGGTACGAGGTAATGAAAGAGGGAATGGAATACAACACTCATGGGTAATAAAAATAAGCATGTTTGGTTGCACAATGGAATGAAATCAATCATTCCACATGGAATGAAAATCTCTCTAAACACCTCCAAATGATTCCTCCCCTTACCCCAGTTTTTTTTTCATTCCTTTTCGTGTCTCTTTTTTCTTTCTCCATTTTACCCTCCCATTTTCAGCTATTTTCACTCTTCTTCTTCTTTGATCAGTGAGGATTTCATATAACCACATGTCACTGTAAAATTTTGAATTATACCAAAAGGATTTAAATCTCAAGGCCCTGCTACTCTCATCA
Source organism: Helianthus tuberosus (assembly GCA_030545235.1). Classification (NCBI taxonomy): domain Eukaryota; kingdom Viridiplantae; phylum Streptophyta; class Magnoliopsida; order Asterales; family Asteraceae; genus Helianthus; species Helianthus tuberosus. The sequence goes on from CM060430.1 coordinate 72,684,767, forward strand.
CTCCAATAACCGTCCTACCACTGTCACCACCAATGTTGAACCTCTCACACTACAATGACAGACACCGCGACCACCACAATGCTCCAATATTAATCAAAGATCTCGTTCTCTCACACACTCTCCGGTCGAATTAGTCGGTGCGAATGTCACACCCCGACCACGTAGAACATACAAAACGTGGCGGAAACGTCGGGGAGTGTTGTAACATAATTAATGTTTCACAACCATGGAAATCGAAGTTTCGTTTTATTAATCAAACATGAAAGTTTACATTGTTTTAAACAAGAACTAAAGAGTACATAACATAAATTAACAAGTTCTTGTCTCATTTTAAGTCACTAAGGCACAAGTCCGCCTAAGTATGTCTTGATAAGTCCTATGCATCATCTCCTGAAAACACATGTGAAAATAGGTACGTCAGCATAAAAATGCCTGTGAGATACATAGGTTTTGTGAAAACATAATTCATGACTTATATTTGAGAAAATGTTTAGTCATGAACCTTGTAATTTGCTTTGTCTTGTAAATCATATGAAAAACGATAAGATCAGATGATATGTATAAATAAGAGAATAATGTATGGTTAAATGAATAACCATGTAAAATGAGTTTGTATAAAATAAGTTGTTTGTAAATTAATGTCTTGTGAAAAGTATGTTATTTGTATAAAATGTTATATGTCCAAATTGAAATGATTCAAATAACGCTACGATATGTAATACCATATAATCACTTATATATAGGAAGTACCAGCGGCGTATCCACCATGCTTGTATCATATTACACACGCCTCGTTACTTAAATCACTTACTCAAACCAAACCACCAATGTAAATTGTTTATGTATAATCAAATGTCAAACTGTTATTGTGTAAACCATATCAAAAGTCTGTGTTTAATGTAAATCATGAATTGTGTATATCAATGTCAAAGTGTTTATGTCTAATGTAAATCATATAATGTGTATCCAAAAATGTCATGTATGGTACGTGAAATATATCAACTAAACCATATGTAAAATGCACAAAAACAAGGTATTGAAGTAAATCATGGTTTAAATCAAAGTTATGTTTTGTGGAACAAATGCATGCTTTACTGATACAAACATTTATGCGGTATTGTGAAAATGCATACATCCAAGCCTTGAGACTGTGGCGATAAACCCTTAAACAAATTAAAGGTTTATCTAAGTTATGTATATCGAATTCGGTCATTCCTTCCAATCCAAACAAACCCAGGATTTCAGGAACGGGAGTTGTCAATTCCTATGGTACCACTACCTACTAACGAACGGCGTAGCTAATGTTAATGAATGTATTGTTCCATGTTAAACAAACCAAATGTCATACCAAAATGAAAGCATGTGATGTAAACAATTGTACTAAGTATGCACACAATGGGCATACATAGCATGAGATGTAATGTGAGACAATGTACTAAGTATGCACACAATGGGCATATATAGCATGAAATGTAATGTAAAACAATGTACTAAGTATGCACACAATGGGCATATATAGCATGAAATGTAATGTAAAACAATGTACTAAGTACGCACACAATGGGCATACATAGCATGAAATGTAATGAAATCATGTACTATAATGTACTAACGAACATAGCAGGTATATGATGTGAAAACATTGAAAGCATGAAAGTAACAAGTAGGCACATGTGTTTCACCCCAAAATGTTTGGAAAACAATAAAAGAGGGGTCTATGTACTCACTTGAGATTGCTCAGAAGTCCTAAGATAACCACCAAGCAATGCTAGAGATCACGGAATCAAACGGCACCTAATATAGGTAACAATGTTAATAAACCGGACCTAATATCGGAGGATCGGATAGAATGAGGGTTCGTAAACCAAACGAGTATGGAGACTCGTGTAATATGGTTTAACAAAGCCCACATACTAAAACGAAACTTAACCTAAGTGTTTGTGACCCTTTACGACCCGTTTAGGTAGCTTATGCTACTTTAACGCGTCGTTCGCGTGAAACGCGTTCGGACCGCCTAACTAGTCCTATGACAACTAATATATGCCTTAACATGTCTAATATTGTTGTCAAATCAGTTTAGATGTCAAAAGTTATGTTACATATGTTTAAAATGAATTTTGGCATCAAAGGGGTATTTTGGTAATTTACCTAAGGCATATAAACTACCTATCATACAACTAACTAAACGTCGTGACCATAAGGTATAACCTTGGAAGGTTATTCCCTATATACTATGGTCACCTAATGTGTTTGGTCGGATCCTAATGATCGACCAAATGGGTCGGGTTCGAAGGTATAAGCGATTTATTAGATCGCTTACCCTTACGACCCTAGACAACGTGGTAATCATTAGGCATAGTCACAAGGGACTATAACCATCGTGATTACAATCACGTTGCGAAGTTCAAACGAACTTCGCATTGACCATAAACTGATCAACGCAGAAAGTCAAACAAAGTTTGACTTTCGGACTCGAAAAGCAATAAAGGAACTTAGGAACACTTACAAAGGGTCCCCGAATGCTAATCTAGATCAAAATAGCTCAGGTATGAAACAAAGGTTTCAACTTAGAGCACATAAGATCAGATTCTTGTGAGGAAAAGTGAAGGCTGGAGGTGGGTATTTATAGTTTTCGGTTCACCGTTAGGATCATTTCTTGGAAAAGGGGGCACGATCTAAGCCGTACACTTGTTGGAAAGTTGTGGTAACTCATTTGCCATCCACCATAAGAGTTTGACACTTGGCACTTGGCCTTTGGAGAGTGTTAAGGGCTGTTAAAAGCTGAAAAAAAAAACGTTTTGCTGCATCTGGCCCCTACTTAAGGACCTAGTTTGGCAGATTTACAGTTTCAGTCCCTGCAACCTCAAAACTTGGTTTTCGATGCGTTTTTTTGACACGTTTAAGCCCCGTTAACCCCATTTCAAAGCTCTAAAATGAATTTAAAGTGTAGGGAACTTAAAATGTGTTCAAAAATATCTCGGGTGTCGGTTTGTTTAGCCGTACGGTTACGTTGTTCGGTTAATTACGACGGAATGCGCATAAGCGCGAAAAATGATCCAAATGGCGTGACGAATGGATTTTTCTTATGCCAAACACTAAAATAAAATATTTTAGTGCTTACATAAATTTTTTGGATGTCCGGATGTATTCAGAACGTAAGTTATGCGCGAAAATGCAAACTTGTGCACTTTTTGACGCTTTTAGTCCCTGAATGACCCCAAAAGTTTATTTTAGCATACCGAACCCCTCAAAGCTTATTTCTAAGCTATGTAAAGGATATTTATGGTATGTTTAACTTATGGTCATGTTCCAGAATGTTCGTTACAGTTCAAATTGGCATAGTTTCGCAGTTTGTCAAGTTTAGTCCCTGTAAGCGAATTAACTTGTTTTTGCCCATACCAAAGCCTTCAAAACTTATTTCTCAGTTATGTAAAGGTTATTTAAGGTATGTTAAGTATATTTGACTATTCCGGAGTGTTCGTTGCATTAAATTGGTTATATTTACGCATCAGTGCGCGTATAACCTTCCAGAAAGCGATTTAGAGCTTGAAATCGAACAAGGGTCGATATGTGCAAAAGATACACATATTTATACAGATCCCAAGTATGAAATACAATATTTCATTGGCTTGGTATTTGTTTGATGGTTGAAGTGACACAGGTGTCACAGTCTCCCCTACTTTAGGAAATTTCGTCCCGAAATTTATTTGTAGGTGCATGTCTGTGACTTTGTGTTAAATAACCATCAAGGATAAGGTATATCCTGATATTCCTCTTTAATGAACATTTTCAGAAATGGAAATGAAGGAAGAATCAGGGATATTCATTTCCTTCGATGGAAAATTTTTAGAAACGAAAAATACACGGGATGAGTTATTTTCCTTAATGGGTATCCTTTAGAAACGAAAATGAACGGAACGAGTCATTTTCCACAATTCCTTCAGAAACGAAAATGAACGGAACGAGTCATTTTCCACAATTTCTTCAGGAATGAAAATGAACGGAATGAGTCATTTTCCACGATTTCTTCAGGAATGAAAATGAACGGGATGAGTCATTTTCCACGATTTCTTCAGGAATGAAAATGAACGGAATGAGTCATTTTCCATGATTTCTTCAGAAACGAAAATGAACGGAATGAGTCATTTTCCATGATTTCTTCAGGAACGAAAATGAACGGAATGAGTCATTTTCCATGATTTCTTCAGGAACGAAAATGAACGGAATGAGTCATTTTCCACAATTTCTTCAAAAACGAAAATGAACGGAATGAGTCATTTTCCACAATTTCTTCAGAAACAAAAATGAACGAATCAACTCTAAACACATGACAAAACCCGTTGTGGTTTCTGTGCACTGAATTCCATAATTATGTATGCATCCATAATTACGTAATTCCTTGCATAGTCCGCACAGTTTGTCTTGTAATGTTTAGGGGAGGAAAATCAAACCTGTGATGAGTGTGACTGGACTACCATGGGGTCCTTTTAATTAGATCGACAGATGATCTTATTAATTAGGCCACCAAGGAGTCCTTTCAGCTATATCATCACATGATGTTCCTAACAAGATTTTTGGATCAATCTGTTTAACTAGACCACTCAAGGGGTCTAATTATGGAGTAGTACTTTATAATCCAAGTGACTTACTACAACGTAGTAGTCCATTAAGGATTTTATGTAGTACATTTGGGTATCCTACAACGAATCTCTCATATGAAGATACGAAAGGTTCTACGAGGATTTGGATAGCAAAACTTGGATCACACAAAAACATAAAAAGGAACACATAAGCACATAATCACATAGTTGTTTATCTTGGTTATTAATTTGTTATCGATTGAGAATGGATATGGAAAACAGTCGATGGGCTACAATGTCCTCTGGGATCTATCTGAAAAGATAGGAAGATCTCCCAAATATTCGATTTTTGTTCTCAAAGAAACGTAATATTTGAATTAAGGAACATAACAATTTTAGGATTTACGGAAATACCCTTAGGTACCCTATTAAGGATTTATAGTGGTACTTTGGGTATTCGTCCAGTGTTGTAACTTGCGCCTTGTACTTCGTTTCCTTGGAAGAAACGGGTACTTAGGATTTTCGTGGAAAACGCAAGAGATCATAAAATAGAAAAAATTTTATTTGGGGGTAGTTTGCTTTTCAAGGAATACGATTTCTTGATTGTCGGTATTGTAAGGGATATGTTGTTTATACATACAACCTCATAAATACATTGAAATGTAAATAAAAGATTTATTTATAAACAATGATAACAACTGTTTCATGGACCTTGACAACAAAAGAAAATAATACATAAGACATGATTATTTCTAAGGGTGTTGTCTTCTAGTCGGTCAGATGCTCATCCCTGCGTTGGATTAGCATTAGCAAGCTTTGGGCAATTTCTTCGAAAATGACCCATCTCGCCACAATTGTAGCAAGAACCTGGTGGAAAGCGAGCTTGAGCAGGATTGTTGTCAGCTTGATTTGGTGCAACTTCAGCTCGGCAAACTTTTGCTGTATGACCTTTACGTCCACAAATTTGGCATTCGCGGCACTTCACATTAACATGATGATGAAGTTTACATTGGTTGCACAAGGGTGAAGTTCCATTATATGGCTTCCTAGCAGGGGTTGAGCTGGTTGGTTGGGGACGGCTTGATCATTGTGAGTAACCATGGCGAAGTTCTGAGAAGCCTTTCGCTTCTTTGACTGCTGAGGGGATCCAGTCTGTTCATCCATGGTCTTTGATTCCTCGATTGGCTTCTTGTCACCCCTTTCGAAAAAGTTTACATTTCCTAATCTGAGATTCAGTCAAGGTTGCAGATAGCTCAATGGCCTGCCTAACCGTAGTGGGGTTACTACCAGTAACAATGTCCTGAACTGAGTCAGGGAGGCCATCAATGTACTTTTCGATTGCTTTATCCAACGGCGTGACCATGTTTGGGCATAACAGACTTAACTCCTCATAACGGTCCGTGTAGGCTCGATGCTCACCGCTATCTTGCTTCAAACCATCAAACTCTCTTTCCAATGCTCGCAGTTCATGACGAGGACAAAACTCCCTCATCATAAGAGCTCTAAGTTCAGCCCATGTCTGTGCTAGAGCAACTTCTGCCCCACAATCTCTCATAACCCCGTTCCACCACGTAAGGGCCCTCTTCTGGAACACACTCGAAGAAAACTCTACCTTGCGATTGTCAGGACACTGCACGTGGCGGAATGTATTCTCAATGCTCTCGAACCATTGAAGAAGCCCAGTCGCTCCCTCAGAACCACTAAACTTGAGTGGTTTAGCCGAGTTAAAACTCTTGAAATTGCATGGACCATTGTTGTTGTTGTTGGCTTAGTTCCATTGAGCAAAGAGGTTTGGGAATTGAGCAGCCATTTGCTGTGCAATAATTTCTGCCAGTTCGGCAGTCGCTATCTGGTTTTCGCGTCGAGGAGGCATTCTAAAAGAGGAAACATGAAAGGAAACGAGTGAGAGAATTAGACGAAAAGAATGAGATGAAACAAATCTGATGAAAGCAAGGATAATGGTCATTTGTTTGTTACTACAAAGCAACAAACGACCCCGGTGATTAATCAAAGTAAATAGGTCAAAAATAATGTATCGCAAAGACATGCTCGCCTATAAGTGGACACTCATCCCAAGAATTCCCAGGTAAGCACAACTGGTCTCGCGTCTGTTGAGATATATACGAAGTGCTTGCCTAGACAGAAAACCCAGAATACAGGCATTCACCCTTCCAGTTTGCACGTGTTCACATTATTTAAAACCCAAAACCTTGACGAGATTTTGAAAACTCAAAGGGGTTCAAAACCATATAACAGAGGGTTCAAAACCTTACAATAGAGGGTTCAAAACCTAGTAATCAATCATCCTAGAACATATGATTAGTTTTCAAAGCGGTTTTGAAATTTATGTTCTTGTTGTGGTTGTCGCCTAAGGATAGGTGACGGTATTGTTTTATGACTAAATGCAAGTAAACTCGCGTTAGAGTCCTAGAAAGGTTATAGACTAGGTCAAAGCATTACTAATAACCTAATTCCCTATAACCATTGGCTCTGATACCATCTTTTCTGTCACACCCCGACCACGTAGAACATACAAAACGTGGCGGAAACGTCGGGGAGTGTTGTAACAGAATTAATGTTTCACAACCATGGAAATCGAAGTTTCGTTTTATTAATCAAACATGAAAGTTTACATTGTTTTAAACAAGAACCAAAGAGTACATAACATAAATTAACTAGTTCTTGTCTCGTTTTAAGTCACTAAGGCACAGGTCCGCCTAAGTATGTCTTGATAAGTCATATGCATCATCTCCTGAAAACACATGTGAAAATAGGTACGTCAGCATAAAAATGCCTGTGAGATACATAGGTTTTGTGAAAACATAATTCATGACTTATATTTGAGAAAATGTTTAGTCATGAACCTTGTAATTTGCTTTGTCTTGTAAATCATATGAAAAACGATAAGATCAGATGATATGTATAAATAAGAGAATAATGTATGGTTAAATGAATAACCATGTAATATGAGTTTGTATAAAATAAGTTGTTTGTAAATTAATGTCTTGTGAAAAGTATGTTATTTGTATAAAATGTTATATGTCCAAATTGAAATGATTCAAATAACGCTACGATATGTAATACCATATAATCACTTATATATAGGAAGTACCAGCGGCGTATCCACCATGCTTGTATCATATTACACACGCCTCGTTACTTAAATCACTTACTCAAACCAAACCACCAATGTAAATTGTTTATGTATAATCAAATGTCAAACTGTTATTGTGTAAACCATATCAAAAGTCTGTGTTTAATGTAAATCATGAATTGTGTATATCAATGTCAAAATTTTTATGTCTAATGTAAATCATATAATGTGTATCCAAAAATGTCATGTATGGTACGTGAAATATATCAACTAAACCATATGTAAAATGCACAAAAACAAGGTATTGAAGTAAATCATGGTTTAAATCAAAGTTATGTTTTGTGGAACAAATGCATGCTTTACTGATACAAACATTTATGCGGTATTGTGAAAATGCATACATCCAAGCCTTGAGACTGTGGCGATAAACCCTTAAACAAATTAAAGGTTTATCTAAGTTATGTATATCGAATTCGGTCATTCCTTCCAATCCAAACAAACCCAGGATTTCAGGAACGGGAGTTGTCAATTCCTATGGTACCACTACCTACTAACGAACGGCGTAGCTAATGTTAATGAATGTATTGTTCCATGTTAAACAAACCAAATGTCATACCAAAATGAAAGCATGTGATGTAAACAATTGTACTAAGTATGCACACAATGGGCATACATAGCATGAGATGTAATGTGAGACAATGTACTAAGTATGCACACAATGGGCATATATAGCATGAAATGTAATGTAAAACAATGTACTAAGTATGCACACAATGGGCATATATAGCATGAAATGTAATGTAAAACAATGTACTAAGTACGCACACAATGGGCATACATAGCATGAAATGTAATGAAATCATGTACTATAATGTACTAACGAACATAGCAGGTATATGATGTGAAAACATTGAAAGCATGAAAGTAACAAGTAGGCACATGTGTTTCACCCCAAAATGTTTGGAAAACAGTAAAAGAGGGGTCTATGTACTCACTTGAGATTGCTCAGAAGTCCTAAGATAACCACCAAGCAATGCTAGAGATCACGGAATCAAACGGCACCTAATATAGGTAACTATGTTAATAAACCGGACCTAATAGCGGAGGATCGGATAGAATGAGGGTTCGTAAACCAAACGAGTATGGAGACTCGTGTAATATGGTTTAACAAAGCCCACATACTAAAACGAAACTTAACCTAAGTGTTTGTGACCATTTACGACCCGTTTAGGTAGCTTATGCTACTTTAACGCGTCGTTCGCGTGAAACGTGTTCGGACCGCCTAACTAGTCCTATGACAAGTAATATATGCCTTAACATGTCTAATATTGTTGTCAAATCAGTTTAGATGTCAAAAGTTATGTTACATATGTTTAAAATGAATTTTGGCATCAAAGGGGTATTTTGGTAATTTACCTAAGGCATATAAACTACCTATCATACAACTAACTAAACGTCGTGACCATAAGGTATAACCTTGGAAGGTTATTCCCTATATACTATGGTCACCTAATGTGTTTGGTCGGATCCTAATGATCGACCAAATGGGTCGGGTTCGAAGGTATAAGCGATTTATTAGATCGCTTACTCTTACGACCCTAGACAACGTGGTAATCATTAGGCATAGTCGCAAGGGACTATAACCATCGTTATTACAATCACGTTGCGAAGTTCAAACGAACTTCGCATTGACCATAAACTGGTCAACGCAGAAAGTCAAACAAAGTTTGACTTTCGGACTCGAAAAGCAATAAAAGAACGAAGGAACACTTACAAAGGGTCCCCGAATGCTAATCTAGATCAAAATAGCTCAGGTATGAAACAAAGGTTTCAACTTAGAGCACATAAGATCAGATTCTTGTGAGGAAAAGTGAAGGGTGGAGGTGGGTATTTATAGTTTTCGGTTCACCGTTAGGATCTTTTCTTGGAAAAGGGGGCACGATCTAAGTCGTACACTTGTTGGAAAGTTGTGGTAACTCATTTGCCATCCACCATAAGAGTTTGACACTTGGCACTTGGCCTTTGGAGAGTGTTAAGGGCTGTTAAAAGCTGAAAAAAAATGTTTTGCTGCATCTGGCCCCTACTTAAGGACCTAGTTTGGCAGATTTACAGTTTCAGTCCCTGCAACCTCAAAACTTGGTTTTTGATGCGTTTTTTTGACACGTTTAAGCCCCGTTAACCCCATTTCAAAGCTCTAAAATGAAGTTAAAGTATAGGGAACTTAAAATGTGTTCAAAAATATCTCGGGTGTCGGTTCGTTTAGCCGTACGGTTACGTTGTTCGGTTAATTACGACGGAATGCGCATAAGCGCGAAAAATGATCCAAATGGCGTGACGAATGGATTTTTCTTATGCCAAACACTAAAATAAAATATTTTAGTGCTTACATAAATTTTTTGGATGTCCGGATGTATTCAGAACGTAAGTTATGCGCGAAAATGCAAACTTGTGCACTTTTTGACGCTTTTAGTCCCTGAATGACCCCAAAAGTTTATTTTAGCATACCGAACCATAAAAGCCTATTTCTAAGCTATGTAAAGGATATTTATGGTATGTTTAACTTATGGTCATCTTCCGGAATGTTCGTTACAGTTCAAATTGGCATACTTTCGCAGTTTGTCAAGTTTAGTCCCTGTAAGCGAATTAACTTGTTTTTGCCATACCAAAGCCTTCAAAACTTATTTCTAAGTTATGTAAAGGTTATTTAAGGTATGTTAAGTATATTTGACTATTCCGGAGTGTTTGTTGCATTAAATTGGTTATATTTACGCATCAGTGCGCGTATAACCTTCCAGAAAGCGATTTAGAGCTTGAAATCGAACAAGGGTCGATATGTGCAAAAGATACACATATTTATACAGATCCCAAGTATGAAATACAATATTTCATTGGCTTGGTATTTGTTTGATGGTTGAAGTGACACAGGTGTCACAGCGAACTTCTGATAGTTAATCGGTGGGATACGATCGACGGGATTCAAAATCATTTTCAGCCGTTGGTAATCATTGTTTTAGGTCGTGATGGCTTTCAGGTTTTTATGTCCATTGAGTTTTCCGAGCATCAGGTGGATTTAACTGTTCCATCTTCATTTTTTATGAAGATAACTGGCTACCGGCGTTAGTTGATGGAATCAACCTCAACAAAAACCCACAACTCTAGGCTAAGTTGTGAGCTTGGTGTGTACAAGATTTCACCAAGTTTTAGCAAAGGAAAAGAAGATACATGAACATTGTACAAAACCGAAAATAAATCTCACTTTGGACCTCAAATATGGTGAAGTTTCACTTTAGTTTGCCATGGAAAACTTGTGAAAACCTTCCTAGAGGTTATCCAAGTAAGATGGAAGGAGAAACAAGTAGAAAATGAATGAAGAAGTGAGCTAGAACTCACTTAAAGACTTGAAAGTTTTCTGCCTAAAAATCAGAAATTTGGATGTTCTTGAGAGAATTTTGAGAGTGATTGTGGTGTTTGAAAAGTGAAAATGAGTGTTAGAAGTGTTGTATTTATAGTGGGTGATTAGGGTTAGGAGTTAAGAGTGTTTTAAAAGGAGTTAGGTGGTGGTTGGAGGTTGAAAAGTGGCCAATCCGTGAATGAGGATAGGTTGGCTGCGGATTGCTATCGGCAACGCGTCGCGGAAGGAGAGCAGGTCCCGTGCGCGTGTCGCTTGGCGGACTTTCCGGGCCAACTTTCATTATTGTCAAGAATGGTCCCTAAGCTTTGGTTTTTGGGTGTATTTGAGGTATAATTTGTATGAATAACATATAACTAAGTAGTAGGTACATATAAGGTATAGTTTAAGTATTGTGATCATATAATTAAGTATTTAAACATATAATAAGTATTGAAATCACGTATTTAAGACGAATTGTAGGTGTGATATGTACGAGTTTGCGCGAAAGATTGAATATGTAACAAGTATGTATATAAATTGAACGTGAAACAAGTATGAATAATCAAAGAGTAATTTACATAAATGATCACGTTTTTACTACGATCAAAGCCTTGGGTTAACGATTTGAAACGGAATCCGTAAATAGAATACAAGGCGAGCTTTCTAAATACAGAAAGTTCTAAAAGCGAGGCGTTACACACCTCCTTTGGACACCTGTGACACTAAGCATGTCTTTAACACCTGGGTGGACACTTAGCTTGATTTGGTGACCTCTTGATCACTATAAATAGGTGATCAAGTTGTTCATACAAACTTGCACCTTCAATTTTCTTTCTCTCTTCTATTTGGAGCTTGCTTCTGCTTATAGAGGCCTCCTACTAGTTCTAATCATTCCTAGAACACAAGTAAGTGTTCTTCCTTAGTCTTTTTCATTATTTTGGCTAATTATGAGCCAAAAGTTAAACAATTTGACTTTTGTTTAACTTCCAGTTCTGACCATTTTGGTCAAGTCAAAGTTCAAATTGAACTTTGCAACGTGATCGTAATAATGAAGGTGTTAATCCCTCGCGATTACACCCCCTGATCATCACGTTTAGTAGGCAAAATGATGAGTCAGACTTTTACGAAATAAAAGTAAAAAAATGCATAAAAGTGCCTTTTTACGACGAAAGTGTTTTCGGGTATTAAAACTTTAAGTTTTGACACCAAATCAGTTTTATAACATTATTAGACATGTTCTAACATGTCTAACTCGTCATTTCTAATTTGGCACTTTTTCCTTAATCGAAAGTCGAGCGGTTTGACTTCCGCTTTAACTTTCGAATCTGATCCGTTTGGTCAACCTTAGGATCCGACCAAGCCCATCTATATGACCATGGTAATATAAGGAATAACCCTCTAAGGCTATACCTTATGGTCATGTCGTTTGGTTAGTCAAATGACGACTCAACTATATATATTTTTAAAATGTCTAAAATGCCCTTTTCGCACAAAAATAAGTTTTAAACATATACGGTCATTTTTTAAACTTATAAACTGATTATACAACATAAGTAAACTTGTTTTGACATGTTAGACTCATCATAGGACCCATTCGACCATCCGAACTCGTAGGTACGCATTCGACCCGTTAAAGTGGCGTAAACCACTTTAACAAGTCGTAACAAGTCAAAACACCTTTTGATACTTCCAATCAGAATGTAAGGTTTAACATACCATATTACACGAGATCCTTCACTTGTTTGGTTTATAAACCTCATTCTATCCAATCTTCCGTTTAAAGTCTTGATACACTAACTTATAGTTATCTGATACATTAGGAAATACTTGAGCTTTGTTTACACAAGACATCTACGCAATCCAAGTGAGTACATAGCTCCCCTCTTTTACGTTTTTCTAAATGTTTTGGGGTGATTCACATGTGCTAATCTATTTTCAAGATTTCAAAATAAAGTATATGGTTTATATATAACAATATCTTTTCAATAATGTGGGAAACTTGTTGGCGCGTTATCCATGACACGAATATGTTCATTAACTTTGGCCAAGCCGACCAGTAGTGTGTTATGGTACCATAGGACTGACAATCCCGTTACCAAATTTCCCGGGGTTTGTGGGGAAGTTTGGGGAACGACATAAACTGTATTTTAATAGACCCTTTGGTGGTTTGTTAGTCGAGACAAGTCAACACGGGCTTGAATGTATTCACCAAAATGACCACACTTGTTTACACAATTAAAACACGGACGATTGGTTTATATAAAACAAGGACGATTAGTTTATACAAAACAAGGACGACTGGTTTATACATAACATGGACAATTGGTTTATACATAACACGAACGATTGGTTTATACAAAACAAGGATAAATGGTTTTAGACAAGTCACGAATGATTTTCAATTAAAGATATATAAACCATACAAAGTTTTCTTTTGAATCGATTTCTTATACGGTTTTCCAAAAGAAACACTTTTGTTGAGATTCATGGTGACAAGGTTTGATTACTCATACCAACATTTATAGTTGGTAAAACGTATTGCAATACCAAACACTTTTAATACAAGTTTGGATACAAGGTTTTCACTCATCGACTCTCGTAGTCGGACAAGGTATTGCAATAACAAATACAAAGCCATGAATTCGACTCACAAAACCTATATTACTCATCAGCATTCTTTGTTGACCGTCTTTTTCACATATGTTTCAGGTGCTAATGTATGACGATTATGAAAGCATGCTACATGTAGGATGGACTTGGGCCTTAGTTTACTTTAAAACTTAAAGACAAATGTTTGTATTTTGTTTGTGTTATCCAAAGACAATGTAAATTATTAATACAATGAAACAAAACCTTAAATACCATGAGTTTGAAACAATTCTTGTAATGTGACTCCCCGACGTTTCCGTCGCGGGTTGTTTTTATACGCGGTCGGGGTGTTACACCTGCAACCAATCAGCATGCGCTAGGCTCTGTCCATACAATTCCCACGATGACCAATCGTGCAGGAGACAAAAAGTACAAAAGGACAATGACATGTAGCCAATCAGCATGCATCATTCACTACTCCATGATCTCCACTCACAGCTGATGACATACTCGACAACAAGTACACTTGGCAGGCCACGTGGCACCAGTCACCATGCGCCAACGACCCTTTACCTTTGCATACACTATCTGTCGTGTTGGATGAGACAAACATGATATTCCTTGCTGGCTATGTCTGGCCCAAGGCCCATCAACCTATCATCTTCTTCATACTCTTCGGTTATAAATACCAGTCTTTAACCACAGGTTTAAGGATCGGCTATCTTACTCTCTCACTTTTAACACACACTCGTTTATTCTTTATAAACGAATACTTATTCTCACGCGAGATGGTGATTACAAGGAAAACCCCCACCTTTCTTCCTAGCAGATTCATTCTCATACCAAGCTCGGTTGCAAATAAAAAATAGTTAAGGATTAATCACCTTGTCGAGACCACTCTACCCATAAGCTTAAACCCTATGGTTTAGACTTAGTGTTTCTTCAACCGGGATAGTCAGAAAACTCATCTCCATGGAATAATTTCAATGAGAAAAATGTGGGATGGTCAATTGTAACAAAACATAATAAAACATTAAACACTCCAAACTTAGGTTCATGATCACATGAAATAGCGAGTACACTTATAGTAACTGGTTTATGGGTTGAAATCTTCTTCAATCCCACAAATCCTATAAAATTCACCGGCCATCGAATAAGCTTGGTGATTTCGATTCAGTTTTCACTTTGATTCATAAGCAGGTCGGGTTCGTAATGTGGTGATTTTTGTGTTTAGGTTTTTCACATGGACGATTATAATAACGCAAATAAAAAGGGTGAGTTCAGTGTGTTGTATGTGAAGATTACCAAATTGGCCCTCTCTTTAACAACACCTGTAACTGTGAGACGACAAGACGCAAAATGTAGCAAAACACAAAAGAAAAGTACTCAGGTGTCCATTATTTAAAAAAAAACCCAAATTGATTCTAACAAAATACGACATTAACACAAATTGCAGTTTACTCAAAATATAATAATGAAAAAGAATATTTGATTATTTTTATAAAGGGGCAATTGCATATTTCCCCTTATAAAACTCTTTAATTGCATATTTACCCAACTAAAAAATGTAATTGCATATATCCCCTTTCTTAACTAATATGGACGATGTGTTTGCAAAGATGAGGTTCCCGGCAAAGTGGAGACTTTGGATTTTGAGTATAATCGGGTCTGTTCGCTCGTCTGTCCTTGTTAACGGCTCACCCACTTTCAAGTTTCGGTGCGAACGGGGAATTCGACAAGGTGACCCATTGTCGCCGTTTTTAT
This sequence comes from Helianthus tuberosus, assembly GCA_030545235.1. Lineage (NCBI taxonomy): Eukaryota > Viridiplantae > Streptophyta > Magnoliopsida > Asterales > Asteraceae > Helianthus > Helianthus tuberosus. The sequence goes on from CM060430.1 coordinate 72,700,185, forward strand.
TCCTTGTCGCTATGGAAGGTTTCGCGGTGCTTTTAAACGAAGCTGAAAAAATGGAGTTCTTTAAAGGTTTTTCGGCTCCCAATAATGGTCCGCAAATTTCGCACCTCCTCTACGCGGATGACTCGCTTATTATCGGTGAGTGGTCGAAGGATAACGCCTACTCTTTGGCAAGGTTGCTCAGGTGTTTTAACCTTATCTCCGGTCTTAATATTAATCTTCACAAATCATCCCTTATCGGGGTGGGCGTGTCGTCGGAAGAACGTTGCGCTTTAGCACAAATTCTCCACTGCAAAGTGGAGGACTTACCTTTTTCTTATTTAGGCTTGACAGTGGGTGCCCAAATGAGCAGAATAAATAATTGGCAAAAAGTGATCGACATGTTTGATAATCGGCTTTCGGGATGGAAGGCAAACTCTCTTTCTATGGGAGGTCGCCTAACGATTCTGAAAACAGTGCTGGAAAGTCTCCCAACTTACTTCTTCTCGCTTTACAAAGCGCCCGAAAAAGTGATAAGTATATTGGAAGCCAAACGAAGAAGGTTTGTATGGGGCGAGACGGGGGATAAAAAGAAGATGGCTTGGGTGGAGTGGGAGAAAGTAACAAAGCCGAAAGACAAAGGAGGTTTGGGCCTCGGTTCTCTTAAGACGGCGAACCTCGCGCTTCTCTCAAAGTGGTGGTGGAGGTTTAGGTGTGAAGATAATTCCTTATGGCGTTGTTTAATTTCGGCTCTCCATTACACTCCCCGTTCTTGGCCGACGTTACCCATGAATAAAAAATTGACGGGTACATGGGCTTCCATCGCGAACTTGGAAAATAGATTAGCAAAAAACAACGCGTCGGTTGCTAAGTCTATTATCGGCAAGGTTGGCGACGGGCTAAAATTACGTTTTTGGCTTGATATTTGGGTGGGGGACCAACCGTTAAGGGACCGTTTTGTCGAATTATTTGCTATTGAATCCAATAAAAATTGTAGCGTAGCCGATCGGTTAAAGGAGGTGGCAGGTGGCGTGGTTTGCGAATGGAATTGGAAATCAAATGTTATGGAAGAGGAAACGGTTACCCAGATTACCGCATTAGAAAATATTGTCAAAAGCATGTCTTTTGGCAATGGAGTGGATAAATGGATATGGAAAGCTGATGTTTCAGGGGCTTTCACTATTTCTTCCATGAAATCCATCATTGAGGCTTCGAATGCGGATGAGGAAATCGAAGTGTGAGATTGGAATTCTTTGGTTCCTATTAAACTTAACACTTTTGGGTGGAGATTATTATTGAACCGGCTTTCGACTGCAGACGTTTTAAGAAAAAGAGGTATATTAATTGGCCCGTCAATGTGCCCCTTATGCAATATGGCGACCGAATCTGCGGACCATATTTTTGCGTCCTGTTACGTGGCTCCGGTGATCTGGAACGCAGTAAGTACATGGTGTGGGTTGGATCCGATTAATGTCTCCTCGGTTCGTGATATCTTCGAGATTCACCGTTCAGCGGCCGGCTCAAGTTATAAACGTCAAGTGATCCACGCTATCATTACGACGACATGCTGGACATTATGGAAAATCCGAAACAACATCATTTTCAACAACGGTTCGTTTAAAGTGGATGGCATTAAAGGCGAAGTCAAATCGTCCAGCTTCCTTTGGGTTAAGTATAGGGCTAAAAGGATAAATGTCGAGTGGAATAGATGGATCTCTTTTGATTTGTAATTTCCTTTCCTGTTTGTTTGTTTGTTTGGTCCCTCGTCTAGCTTCTTGTTAGCGGGGATTGGTTCAATGAAATTTGCCGTTCAAAAAAAAAACTAATAAAATTGTAAATTTACCCATTTTGATTTATTTTATTAATGATAAATTATATATTGACTATTTTACCCTTAATTTTATTAAAACTTAAAAAATTATATAATTGCTCATTTTTTTATAGTTTTTGTGTTTTGTTCACAACTAGTATTGGAGTCGCGCTTCATGGCGGGTCGTAGGAGTGTACTGGCGAGGATATATTTGTCACATGATATATTGATGGGTTATTATAGATTATGCCAGCTTTAATCTAAACAATGGTAAGAATAAACAATCAACATGGTTAAGTAAACATTTCTAGAATTAAAAGTTAGTTTTAACTGTAATAAGGTAAATAAAAAATAATCAAATTCGTTACCTTGTATATTAAAGGGTTAATATAGTCCATGTAGTCTTTAATCTAAATGATCATAAAAATAAGCAAACAACACGATCAAGTAAACATTTCTAGAGTTCAAAGTTACCTATAACTATAATAATTTAAATAAAAAAACAAACCTGTGAAAAAGATAAAAGAACAAATAATTGTTATAAATATAAAAAAAATTAAATTTATTAAACTTCATGGCCCATATTGTAACTTTATTAAATTTTCGGAGGATTAAGACATAAATCGTTTATTGAAAAAGAATTAATATTAAATTTCGATATGATAAATCTATTAAAGTTTAGGGGCATAAACTTAAATCATTTATAAAAAAACCAAGAATTATTAGAGTTCATGAGGTCATGTAATAACTTTATTAAAGTTTTGGTTAAAACATAAATTAATAAATAAATAAAAACAATAATATTCTAACCTCTACATTGATTAACCATAAATTAATATTGTTCACAATTTGATCTGTTAATATATAGAATTTTTTTGTTTTGATTTTTTTGTTTGTATTTTTGTTAGGGGGTAGGGGCGTCGCGTGAAGAAGAAAACATCACGCGTTTTAACCGTTGAAAACTCTCTGTGCTCATGCTATATATAACCGTTGAAGAAGAAAACATCACACGTTATACACCACCGCCGGTGATGTTTTCCATGCGTGGAATGTATAACGAGTGGCCATGATCACGCGTTGAAAACTCAATTTTGTTACTGTTGAGTGGCCATGACCGTTGAAAACTCTATGTGCTCATGCTATATATATACAATCTTCAAACTCTTTGATGGTTAAAATAAAAAGAGAATAGAGAAGTTAACAATCGTCACCTGAAAATTTATAAGCAAATAACAACTCCATGGCTCCATCTTCATACATAAAAGAAGAGTGAGGAAGATGATAGGAAAAATAATTAATTAAATAAACAAATTGTTGGTTGTTTTTGCTTTTTCTGACACAAAAGGTGATGTAAATTGGCAGACACAGTTTAAATTCTCAAAGTATATTATTTAAATGAAATTTATAATTTATAGTTTTATTGTTGATTTATAATTTTAAAAAAAACCATCACTAGTGATGGCTATTTCCACTAAAATCCATCACTAGTGATGGAATAAAGCTCGATGACGTGGCGGAACTTGATTGGATGTTGTGAGTGATGAAATTCCATCATTAGTGGAGCGCCTCTACCCCCCTTACGCTTCGCTGGTAGGTTTTTCTTTCCTTCTGATTTTGCGTCTTTACTAAGTGACATTACGTATACAATATTTAATTTTAATGTGATTTACAAACTTCTACTTCATTGTGATAAAAAAACGTAAACATCTTTTGAATATTAAAAATTGATTACTTTGCTTTCAAATTTTAAGAATATCAGAATTATTGTCTCCATCTAATGAGTTTTATATGAAAATGACATCCCGGTCTAATGAGAATTACAATATAAAATGGTACCTGATAGTTAACCCACTCGAAAATTGCACCCTTCATTGTGTTATATACTTTTATTTCCATAAGTATACAACCTGATAATCTTCCATAAACAAAAAAATTGAATATAAACTTAAACATCTGTCAATTCTATGTTGAAGTGTTGAACCAAACAATGACCACCGTTTGCCTTTGCCAAAGTGTAATATGTTTCCTTTGCCATATCAAGGTCACTATACCAATGCTTCAGGTTCCTAATCTAATTTACTCTACTCCAAAGGCTTCAGTATCACCAAAGTTGATTGAATTCCCCTTCTTGGTGAACTGATAATGTGGAATCTACAATCTGAAAACGCTGATTGAATTCATAATCTGAAACCTTGGTATCCGGGGTCGTTTGAGGGGAAGAATGAACTGGAGAGTCGTTCTTTCGCATTGCAATCTGATAATCCCCTTCTTTTGTGTAGCTAATAAAAGATCTTTTAATATTGAAAATGGGCAATTTACTCGTTTAACTAATGAGGGGAAATATGCAATTTCAATTTGGAATTCGAGTAAATATGCAATTAACAAGTAAAAGAATAGGAAATATGCAATTCTCTCTTTTAGACCGTCCGTAATGGGGCGATATATACCACCGTAATGCTTGATCGCGCCCGGCCACACCGCTACGGCCGGCGCTATGGGTTGGTTTTGTTGTCTCCGCGCGAAATACATAACACTGCACCATGTTCCTCCCCCACTCACACACATATATATACACGTACATCTATACTATCTATTAAAGGAGCTTAGAAGCTGATGTAACTTTGTATACGTGTCAACCATCTAGGCATGCCACGTAGGATATGCTGATGTCATAATCTTTATTAAACATCTATATTAAATCAGTTTTAAAATATATTTAAAATCTTTTAAAATACAATTAAAATACAAAGTTGAGAGGGAAATTCAAAATTCAAAATCAAATCATAATTTCAATCTTCCTCTCTCTCAAATATAGTCCTGGCATCATTTTCAAAATTCAAACCATAGTCATCTTCAACCCTTTCTCTTTAAAACTCATTTTCAAAAGTTTCAAATCTAGAACTCTCTCTAAATCTCTGTAATTTGTTCAATATCTGCGATTATCGTCGAGGACCACTAACTGCGATTATCGTCGAGGACCACCATAACCATAACCACCACCAACACCCTCACGCCTGACCTCACACCTCAATTTCACTATCTCGAGTATCATAATCATCCAATTTCCTGATTGTTTCTTCAATTACGAAATGTAGTTCAGTTTGCTACTGGAACAATTCAGTTTGCTACTGGAATAATTGTTGATTATGCAATTTGTGATCATGTGTGTTTATTTAATACTGGAGATCTCTATGTAAAAGTTTTCTAGGGCTCCAAATTGACAGTGAGAATATGGTTCTATTATTGATGATTGAGTTTTAATTTGTTAGGTTTAGAAGATGAAAGGATGTATATAATCTGAGTTCACTTGTGGATACATTAATTTTGTTAATATTCTGAACTGGAAAAACTAAAATTAATTTTTCTAATAGGCAAAGTATTAACGTGTTAAGGATGGTAAGACCACATGTACTCAAGTCTCAATATATATGTAAGTGAATAAGATGAGTTTTTAATAGACTACTATGTTTATGTTCATAACAACAGTGCTGGTCAGCAGCTTCAAGAAGGTATGTTTTTTTACTTTAAGTTGATTATTGTATGTTATTTACTTCATATTGTTCTTGATTGATTGTTGTTTGTTTGTGAAATGAGAAAAGAAATGCTTGAAGGCCTTCTTGTGTCGCTACCGACTGTAGGTGGTTGTGTGATCTATTTCCCACAGGGTCATAGCGAGCAGGTCCTTTTTGTTATTTTATTTTGATCACAAATTTGGGTATGTTGTAGTTTGTTTTTGATGTTTTGAAAAATGTGAACCAGGTTGCTGCGACAATGAATAAAGAAATTGATGCCCACATTCCGAATTATCCGAGTTTGCCTCCACAATTGATGTGCCAACTTCATAACGTCACAATGCATGTATGTTTTTTTAATCAAGTGTGTAACTTAAAGTGGTCAAATAAAGACTCATTAATATATATTTGCTATTTCAGGCAGATGTTGAAACGGATGAAGTGTATGCACAAATGACATTACAACCATTGACCCCGGTAATCATTTAGTCAAAGTTGGAATGTGTATTTTTTTAGTAATAACTTATTTTTGTGTAATAACTTATCAACAAGAGCAGAAGGATACATTTCTTCCCGTCGAGTTCGGTATTCCAAGTTAACCACTTGGAAGGCTATATTGCAGCCTCATCATCAGATACTTGATGAACTTGAGATAAACATTTGAAAGTGATTACTTCAGATCAGTTTACATACAACTTTTAAAACTGGAAGTTATGGTTTTACACTGCTGATCAACAATTATATTGAACTTATTTTTGCATTGAATAAGCGATTCAAGCCTAATGAAATTAGGTGTGTACTGGAGCTGGAACAATAACTCATCTTCACTTGAAAGTGATTACTTCAGGTCAGTTTACATACAACTTTTAAAACTGGAGGTTGGGTATTGAGATCAGATAATAATGACCAAATTAACCTCTATTTTCTTCATGATTTGGTTGTTTTTACTGTAATCTCTTCAAGTTTTACCTATTTCAACGGCTTTGTTTATTTCGTTCTTCTGTATCGTTTAGCTCATTGGATTTGTTCTGTCTGGGTTTTATTTGTGCAAAAGTCACAAAATCTAACGAAGAATTATCACAAAAACTCCTCATATTGTAGGTATAGTGAATTAAATTAACCTCATGTTTGGGTGACTGTACCTATATTCACTGTAATCTGTTCAACTTTGACGTGTTTGAATGAATTCTTTCTTTTTTGCTCTTCTGTGTTGTTTTGGCTGATGTTTAGTTCGTTGAAATTGACCTATTTAACTTAAACTATATTTTATTTGTTGAGGGTTATAATTATGTTATCATTTTGAAGGTGAACGAGAAGATTCCCGAAGCCAAGGCTACAGCAGCCACAGGTGTGTTATCATTCATAATTTGATGCAAGTTTGATATATGGTTGAAGTGTGCTTTTTAATTTGTAACAATTTGTTAAGTAGTGATGCTTTGATCAAAGATAGTCTATCAAAACATTCAGATAAGTAAGTGGACGACGAATCCAAAGTTTTTGGGAATGCTAAGCGGAAGTTTCAGCAGATTGAAGTGGCGTATTCTGGTAAGTGTTGGTGTAGTTTAACTCAGATGTTAGAAACAATATTTTTGGTTAAAACGAATGTTAGAAAATAAAATAGTGTTTGAGATATGAGGCATTGGTTTTGCAACAAGGTGAGGGCATGAGGCATTGGTTTTATTTATTTGTTTATTTGTTGAGTATATATTGATATTGACTGGTAAATTCAGACTATTTAAAATTAATAGATTAATTTACCTAAAAAGAAGTAAAAGATCTGATTTAGCTTAGTTTCATTGTTGTAATGAAATAAAATTGGGATTTTTAGTCATTTTGACTTTTATAAAATGGTCAAATTGTGTGAAGTGCTTTGATTTTTTAAATGTGTGATTTTGCTTTTACTTTTTGCTGCTAAACAAGGAAAGTTGACTCTCACCAAATAATTTGTTTCTTTTCAGAATTGTAGCTTGATTTCACTAGAGCCAACAATTTGATATTGACAAAAATATGCTAGCCATACTAATTTACTGGCTCATTGAGGTATTTCCAGGGATAGAATCGTCATTTCAGAAGCATTGGGATAACGGGTATGGCTAGCAGGTTTGGTTTCATAGATTACGAATTCACGAGAACGTCGATCAGGGAACTACTTGCAAGTGTACTCACCGTTCTTAGGCTCGGGTTTGATTAATTGTGTGATTTATTGTCTGCTTTTTGTATAATATATGATTATTTTTAAGGTAAAAAATAGCAATAGGCAAGACTAGGTAACTAACTGAAACTGTTTTGGCTCATAACGAGCCATTATAACAAAGCTTTAATTTTATTTGGGCAAAATGGAATTTTAAGGATACAAATTTAGAAGTTGACTATGACAGTGAAATTAATTTGATGAATAACGACATCTAATTTTTTATTTATTTAAAACAATGTGGTGTGTACACGGGACCCTTTATTCGCTACTTGGTCTACTCAGCGGGTGCCAAAGCATGTATTCGTATAGGAATGGAAAGGCAGCCATCATACGATGACCGAGGCTCTTGCGCGCAAAAAGCAAAGAGAAGAACTATAAAGCATGAACGCGCAATGACATACGCCTTTTCTCATCAGGTAAACTCAAAAGTCAAATCACATTCTCTTATCCACTCCCAGTTGACTTTCTTTAGTAGTAGGAATTCTGTTGACTTTCCAAATATTTGCAGTGGAGGGTGCATTCTAATTCCAATTTAGACGCAAATGGTTCCAATCTCGCAACATATAATTGGGGCTGGAGTTGGATGGAAAGATGGATTGCTGCTCGGCCATGGGAAAGCCGAACTCTAGAGCTCGAGTAGTGCCAACTGCTACCTTAACACGTGCATTTCATATTTTTTGATTAGTGATGTTGGAATTTGAATAATTATAGAGATTTGTTGTTTAATAAAATGTAGTATGTAAATTTTCTAAAAACCACCAGTGTTTGCACACGGGTGTTACTACTATGATATATTATAATCTGTTTTTTAGTATTTGATTTCGATCGTTATTAAAAATACCCGTGTGTTCACACGGGTCTTACAACTAGTATGTATGTATAATTAAAAGGTTTATATAACTCACATACCATTACACCCTCTTGTGATATATAACGCCCGTAACTCCCTCACCGCTACACATGAACTTAAAAGAAAAAAAAAAGAGTAAACTGTCATTTTGGTCCCTGTGGTTTGGGCACTTTTGCCATTTTAGTCCAAATCTCAAACTTTTTAAATCTGGGTCCCTGTGGTTTCACTTTTATTGCTATTTTAGTCCAAAATTAAGAGTAAACTGCCATTTTGGTCCCTGTGGTTTCACTTTTGTTGCCATTTTAGTCCAAATCTCAAACTTTTTGAAACAGTAAAAAAAAGGAGGATTTTGAATTTTGGACTAAAATGATAATAAAGATGAAACCACAGGGACCCAGATTTAAAAAGTTTAAAATTTGGACTAAAATAGCAAAAAAAAAATGCCTAAACCACAAGGACCAAAATGACAGTTTACTTAAAAAAAACATTTTCCTAGTTTCAAAAAGTTTAGTTGTACTGCTTAACAAAGTTCTGCCGGACTGGACTGGACTAGACCATGAGTGGAGAGAGAAACCCCTGCACCACCGCACCGGAAAAACCCTCATGGACAACGCCACCTCCACCTCCGGCTTAGGGTTTCGTCTACTATCTCGACAACGAGGTCATCAATGGTTATCAACAATCAGGAAAAACACCCCCAATTTCTCTGCTTCTCTTTCTCCATCCCCACAATCTAAACTCATCAACCCCACAAATCTTGATTCACCAACAAAACAAGACGACACTCTGGTGATCGTGTCCCAACCCACCGTTGCTCATGCTGCTGATCATGTTCATACCCACTCAGTAGAAAATGCCTATAAACAACAGCAACAACAAGAAATTAAAGTGACTGAGCAATTTAATGAAGATGCAAAGGCTAATAGGGACAAGGCTACTGGCTGTGATGATGATGATCGTCAAAATGTATGTTTCTTTGCTTTTGATTTCCTCCTATTACTTGGTTAACCTATAATAACTTGTGCTCGGTTCCTAGTTTTTCAAGCTCGGTTAATATATATATATATATATATACACACACACAGGGTGCAAACGAGCTGAATGTTCAACATACAGTTTGTGACAGTTCGGCTGGAATTTCGTTTGTGTTCGTTTAAATAAACAAACACATTTAAGAAATTTCGTTCATTTAATGAACGAACATGAACAGAGGCGGTGTTTGTTCATATATGTTCGTGACCATTCGGTAACGTGTTTGTTTGTGTTCGATAGCTCACTTGGGTTTTTAACTTTTACATATTATTTTAATACTTCAAGTTTCCCACTAATAAACTATTTAATAAGCATTAGTGTATTGTATAGTTTAAAAGAACGGCCGAGGTGTGCGCCTCGAGGCGAGGCACCCAAAAAACAAATCTGATTTTTGTACGTGCGAGCCTCATAGGGCTGAGGGGCTAAGAAAAGCTGCCCTTGATGTTTGTTTTTGATGTTTTTTGACTTTTTGTGTCAATTTCAAACATTTCACGTCTTTTTTTATGTGTGTTTTTTGATGAATGTGATGATGAAATTCGTTAGTATTTTTTTATAAGATATATAATTTTTATATTTTTTAATTCCGCCGCAGGCTTACGCCTCATGAGGCGAAGGGAAAACGCCTCGAGGCACGATTACATACTTTTAAACCTTGGTGTATTGTATATCACTAGGGTGGATCTATGTAATGTTTGTGATGAAAATGCAGATTTTTATACGAAATTTAATATATGTTTGTTTTCTGTTCATGAACACTTGTTTGTGTTTGTCTGTGTTCATGAACGTTCGTTTGTGTTACCAAAATTTAACAAACGAACACGACGACGTCCATTTCCTTGATGAATGAACATGGACAAAAGATCTCGTTCAGTAAGTGTGCATGAACAGTACGTGAACACATTTATTTCATTAACGAACGAACACGAGCAAGGCGTTGTTCGTGTTCGTTTGCAGTTATAATTTATCTTGAAATATTATATATATATATATAGGAGAAGAATCCGTTAGGAACCACCCTTTATTGCGAGAACCAGTGTGAACACAACCAAAAATACCTAAAAAAATCTAAAAAACACACAAAATATATTTTTTTTAATACTTTTTTTTTTTATAAAAATCGCTACTTTTCGATAATAAAAAAAAATTTAAAAAGAAAAACTTAAAAATTTTTTTGGATACTAAAACTAGCGATTTTTATAAAAAATATAATTTTTTTTTTGTGTGTTTTTTAGATTTTTTAAGATTTTTTTAGGATTTTGGGGGTTTAGCTTTTTGGTTTAGTTTTTAGCATTTAGCTTGGGTTTGGGGGGGGGGGGGGGGGGGTAGGTTTTTTTAGGTTTTTGGTGGTGTAGTGGGTTTATTTTGTTGTGTTCACATTGTTTCTCACGGTTATCGCAATAAATGTGGTTCTCCCCATGAACCTACCCTATATATATATTTTTAGTTAGAGTTTTTATATATAAAGCAATATATTATTTAGTTACTTTCTATTATTTTCTGTATAATAATAATAAAAATTAAAAAATATATTTTTATATATATTATATAAAAGTTATATATATACACTCACATCTATATAATGGGCTTGTTAGGCTCGCAAAGCAGCTTGAGCTTGATAACTGAAGCTCAAGCTCGTTTAAGCGCGGCTCAATTCTAGTTTCTTACCGGCTAATCTCAAGTTGCTCATGAGAGGCTTGGCTCGTTTACACTCCAACCTTGATCCTTCATTTATTTCTCTAGTGCACACATATGATTA